>CM010621.1:25312907-25912907 GCA_003430845.1 Xanthoceras sorbifolium
ACAAGTAGAATTAGATAGAGATATACTAATTCGCTTGTGTGATCACATAGGGTGTTTATTGTGACTAATGCATTCTCATGTACTTAGATATACCATCGAGAGATAGGATATTAATGTGTGTGGAATAGGTCCGATTTACTTCGAGAGGGGACTTTGGATAAATTTGATAAACACGGTCATCTTCATGAATAATTAGACAACAACAATGTGCTTTCATGGAACTCAATTGGATGGATTAGGTGAATTCAAATACCTTAACTAATCTCTCATATTGGTTGTTTGCTTTATTTTTATGTTTTTATATTTTTATCTTTCAATTCGATCTATTAAAATTTTTCGATTATCCAAATAGAAATAGGCTTGGTTAATTTTAGTACTCAACACCTAAATATCCCTGTGGAGACGATAATTTACTCATCATTTTATTACTTGTGCCGACCCCGTATACTTGCGGGTACAAAAAGGCGTGTCAAGGTTTTGGCGCCGTTGCCGGGGATATATTAGTTGTGTTGATATTAATACCGATTAAGTCTATAGCTAATTTGGATTTGTATATATTTTATTTTTGTTCTTATTAATTTTGATTTTTTTTTGTTTTCTATGGAGGACATGTATCCTTGGTATGAGGCGCAGGAGCTTACCGAGAAAGTGGCGACTAGTGACATGGAGCATATTCAAAGTGTTACTTTTGTGGGGGGCCACATTGGAGTACCAATTGTCCACTTGGCAATCCGTTCGATGCAGGCAGTTCTGACCAAATGCAGTGTGACGAATATGTAGACTATGATCAGAATAACCCCTGCCTGAGCTTATATAATCCCGAGTGGAGCTATCATCCCGAATCTAATTGGAGCAACTAGCAGGAACATCAGGAAATTGATCCAGCATTGGAAGACATGATTTTAAAATTCATGTCTAAGATGGATGAAAGACTGGATTTCCAAGATAATGCCCTGGCGATGTTGGAAGCTAAACTCGATCAAGTTGCTCAACATACTCAAGCAGCTACCCAAAGCTTGGAGATTCAAATCGGCTAATTAGCTACAGAGATCCAATGGCAAGAGCATGAACCATATCCTATAGTGCAATGTAATGAAACGGCCGTGGAAATCGAAGAGCAAATTGAGCAGCAAATTTGGGTTGATCAAGTAGAGAAGGAAGGGAGCAAGAGTTTGTTACATGAAGATGATATATCTACCTTTCCAGAGCCACTTGAGTTATGTCTAGTCCACAGCGCCACTACAAAAGAAGAAAGCCACCAAGATACATATGTTTCTGTAGACCTCGGAGAAGGGAAGCCCAAACCGCCTCCGCCTTTTGAGCAGAACCCGCACTTGGGCAGTAAAGAGATACCTTCGCATTCGAGGTATGCAATGCTGGGAGAGTCATCTTCTCTTCCAGTCATTTGGTTAGGATGGTGCGGTAAGCTGATGAGGAGATACCAATCATGGGGCAGGTGGGCGAAAGTTAAAGCGATGAGGTAAAATTTGTACATTATTTTATTTTATTTTGATTTTTTTTCATTTAATTTCTTTTTAGTGTTTCGTAACTATTTCCCATGAACCTTTTGAAGTGTTGTGCCTTGTGTTGAAAATTTTGAAGTTCGGGGGAAGTTTGGTTAGATGTACATATTATTGAAGTGTTTGATTCCTTTGGTTTTGTTTTTGTTTGTATTTGTGTGTCTATTTAGATTGTTAGTTGTGGATAGTTAGGATTGTTAGTGGTGAATGCTAGGACTGTTGTTCTGTATTCATGTTTTATGCATTTTTGTTGTTGTGTCTAGTTTGATTGTTTTGAGTTTTTATTTCTAGTTTTTAGTTTTTATTTCTTTATAAACCCCTTTTCCTCGTACGTAAGGTGTAAAACATTGAGGACAATGTTTATTTTAAGTTTGGGGATATTGTTTGGTGTTTGTGTGTTTGTGCGTCTGATTGGTGTATATAGGCTGGAAACCTAGACTTTCCTCATACGCAATGCGTTTGGAAGACTTAGGCATAACAATACCACGTACACCAGTTTTCGAGTCTTTATTGTATTTTCTTATTTTGTAGTGTTTGTGTTAGGATAGTAAAACCATATGCATGCTTTACAGATAATTGAGTAATAATATGTAAATACTTAGGTCATTTGAGTGTACAAAGTTGTTAATTGGAATAATGCCAGTAGTGTCTTTGCATCTAAACATATAGGTCTGACGTCTTTGCATTGTAATATGTGACAACTTTCAATTAATAGCTCTGATTAATAGTGGAGACTACCCTTATTGAGATTTTGATATTATTGCGTATTTATTCTGAGGGAATGTTTGTTTTTACTCTTAAACACTTTCTTGAGCTTTATTATTATTAGATTGATCTCTATAGGTTTGCATTGGATGTTAATGAATTGCATTAGGAAAATCTTGTATATATGTTTTGAATGTTCAATTGAGTAGATTTTGGAGATATGATCCAGGTATTGTATTTGAATTCCTAAATAGCTTGATTTCCTATCCTTAAATTGTGTGCTCCTTATCCCATTCGCGGCCAAACACTCGCATATTAGCCTTTTATTGTATGACCTACATATCCAAAAATCCTAGCCGAAATTGTAAGACGTTACCTTTGATGCTTGGAAACTAGAGACAATTAAAAGAAAAATGTGTAAGTGTTGAGTGAGAAAGAGGAGTGGAGTTAAAAATATGAAAAGGAGGTGGGAAATGTGCAGAAAAAGAGAATAGCCAACATTAAAAAAATGTATATATATAAAAAGAGTTGGCTAAAATGAGAAAACGGAGTGAAATGCACAAAGTAAAATTTGAAAAAGGGTTGAAAAGAGGTTGAAGGAGAAATGCGAGAAAAAGATTTGGAAGAAAAGTTGAATGAATTTGGTAGTCATGAGAGAAAATGCACAAATTGAAAATTTTATGAAGTCTCTCAATAGGTTTCCAAGTGAGTTGAACCCGATTTCCGTTCTTTTTGAGCCAATCACCCTAAAACCCATTACAACCATATAAAGACCTGTTGATCTCCTTAGGAAACTCAATTGTAATATTTGACATGTATATACACGAATTTTTCTGTTCTTAGCATTTGATATCTTTCATGAGATCCTTTGTTAAATTTGTGCGTTCTTTCTAATTATTGATGCATACGACACATTTCGAAATTATTTGCTCATAAATCCCAGTCGTATGCAGTGGAAAGTGTGATTGCCTAGGTTCTGAGTGCTATTGAGTGAAAACTGGTGAGACTAGAGTCGAGGCGAATTACATCAGTGGTTTATTAGCATGGAAGGTGTCACGATTATAAATACGTTGCATGTCAGTGTCCTGTATGATATAAGGTGTATTAGACTTATTGACAGCATTTTGAATTTATGATTTTGTGCTATTCTTATGCCTTTGCATTTGTGTATATATTTAATTTGATGTTTAGCTATGAATGTGGTTAGCTTAGGACGTTTGTGGGTATCGTAGCTGGTAAACCCTCACGAGACTATAACTCGTCCACTAGGGCCACCTAGAGGTTTAAAGGCTTGTGGCACGTGCTAAGTGCCATCGTTGCATCCTACGAAAATGGATATAGCTTAGTTCGTTTTTTATTTTAGTTTTAGTTATTTTTGTCTTTGTTTTTAATCGTGGTGTGTTCCGATTTGCTTGAGGACAAGCAAAAGATAAGTTTGGGGGTATTTGATCGGTTATTTATTTTCATATATTTACGACCCTTAAACCGTATCTTTTAATTATATTCTTGAGTATTTTTGGTGCTTTTGACGTGTTTTCCTCTAGTGTACAGGTAATAAGGTTTTGTGCGTAATTGAAGAGTTTTGGTGGATTAAATTGAAGATTTGGGAGTGCACAGCTGTCATCGTTTGGAGGCTGCCATAAATTCTACAAGATGAACTGGGTTGAGCGCCTTATATTTCTGGAAAGGTTACGATGTCTGCTTTTCGGCAAATTTTACGGTTCATGATTTCGAGTTGTCTAGAGAAAGTTATGCTCATTTTCACAACAGTGCGCAGACTCACGACTTTCATGTCGAGAGTTAAGTCACGAGTCATGTTTCGGAGGCTGTCATAAATTCCAGAGGATGAACTGGGTTTCTATCTTTATATGTATGGAAAGGTATAGATGTCTACTTTCCAATACATTTTACGGTTCGTGATTTGGAGTTTTCTAGAGGAAGTTATGGTCATTTTCATAACAGTGCGCAATCTTGAAATTTGGACCAGTGAGCACCGCGACCTAGTACCGCGACCATAGGTCGCGATACGCCGGTCGCGATGAAACATCAATTTTTTAGCAGTGAACACTGCGAGCACAATGCCGCGACCAGCCGTAGCGACCCACGGTCGCGATGGCGACGCGAGAAACCTTATTTCCAATGTCTATAAGTAGAAAAAGGGCTCTAAAGAGAGGGGATTCAGCTAGGGCTCTAAGGAGAGGACCAAGAGGAGACCAAGAGAGAAGAGAAGAGGCAAAGAGGGGAGAAGAAGATCACCTTGAAACCAAGAGGGATTGGATTCAATCCTTGAGCCAAAATCTCACCATTAAGCTTGGATTTTGAGAAAGTGGAAGCTAGAAAAATTCCCAATGAGGAGGAGGACGAAAGTTCATCACACCTAGAGTTTTTCTATCCCTTTCCTTCTTTATTTTCATACTTGTAACTCTCTTTATTACTTGGAAAACATGTTTGGTTGTAAATCTTTGATTATGAACTAAATTTGTAAGTTAGGGTTTTGATGGATCTTATTCTATGATGATTGAATGAATTGATTGTTTAATTTGTTGTGGTTGATTATTATGTTGTTGAGTGGTATTATTGTGCTTAATCCTTTTGAATGTGAAGGCCTACATTTAGATGATAAATTGGTTGTGTGTTATGTACCGAGAGGAGACGCCCACCACGTACTCGATATAATGTCCACCACAAGTAGAATTAGATAGAGATATACTAATTTGCTTGTGTGATCACATAGGGTGTTTATTGTGACTAATGCATTCTCATGCACTTGAATATATCATCGAGAGATAGGATATTAGTGTGTGCGGAATAGGTCCGATTTACTTCGAGAGGGGACTTTGGATAAATTAGATAAACACGGTCATCTTCCTGAATAATTAGACAACAACAATGTGCTTTCATGGAACTCAATTGGATGGATTAGGTGAATTCAAGTACCCTAACTAATCTCTCATATTGGTTGTTTGCTTTATTTTTATGTTTTTATATTTTTATCTTTCAATTCGATCTATTAAAATTTTTCGATTATCCAAATAGAAATAGGCTTGGTTAATTTTAGTACTCAACACCTTTATATTTTGGACTTTGGCAGTCGACGGATCAAGTAATGCCAGGGGCAGCGGACTAGGGGTAGTACTTACCTCACCCAAGGGACATGTCATCGAACGAAGCCGAGTATGAGGCCCTCATAGCCGGACTCGCCTTGGCAAAAGACTTGCATGTCGAACGGATAAAGGTACATAATGACTCATAATTAATTGTAAGACAATTGCAAGGATCCTACCAAGCTCGAGACTTGAAAATGTCGACTTACTTAACCTTGGTGAAAGAACTACAAACCTCGTTCGAGTTGTTCGACGTCGAACAAATACAAAGATTAGAAAATACACATGCCGACGCGCTCGCCAACCTCGGTTTCGCACTAGATACCACAGTTGAGCGGACCATCCCCATGGTTTTTACCCAATGGCTAGCTATGTGGAAGCCGACAAAGCTCGAAGTCGAACCAATTTCAGACGAACCAACTTGGATAACTCCGATCTACGACTACCTGATGAACGACTGTAGTCCTCAAAAATAGCTCGGGGACACGGGGCACTACAACCTGCAAAGATAGAATGCACGTGACCAGCAGGACGTTTGGGACACTCCGACGGTCAAGTTAGCGAATGCTAATAAGTATATAATGTTCGTAAATGGAAATAAGTGAGTAATACTTCCTGTTATCTTGGCGATTGAGGTTTTCTTGATCGAAGGAGATGTGAAATCGGTTAATTGGGGTACAATCGGAGGGTGATCGTAGATGATGAATAATGACCGGAGAGTGTTGTTTGAGTATTGATAGCTCTAGGATTTAAGTTTTTTCCCCCCTCCTCTTTGGAGAATTCTCCTTCATTTATAGAGGGATGATGCTTCTGCCCGTTGAGGGATTTCATCATTACCTCTCTTTGCTGTCTTCAATCAAGGAAGTTTGTGGATGCTTCCTTTGCTCTGGCCATTATAGATTGTAATTATGGTTTTGTAGGACCGTCTTTAAAGTAGATCATGATTTGGTCTCCCACAGAACCAAGAAGATTCTATGTCGCACGACATGTGGGTTTGTCAATTTTGAATAAACAATCACGATTATATGTCGTACGATAGGTTGATTGGACGTCGACTGAGATGAGTATGTCGTGAAACGTAGGAGCTTTCCCAAGCGTGGACATTGAGTTATTTCCCTTGTTGCTACTTGGATGTGTGGGGCATCGAGTGTATGTCGTACTACATGAAGGTCTCACATCGATTGTATGTCGTATTACATGAATGTCGTACCACTTTGTGACTCTGGGCCTGGTCTTTGAGATATGCTTTGGGCTTCTAGGCCGTATCCTTACTTATATTTTGGACCTGACATATTTTGGCTACTACAACGACGCCCTTCCATCTGACAAGGTTGAAGCACGAAGAGTCAAGATAAAGGCTACCCAATTTTTCATAAAAGAAGGTCGACTTTACAAGAGGTCCTACTCCGGGCCCTACCTTAAATGTGTCGGCCCGATTGAGGCTCAGCAAATACTCAAGGACTTGCACGAAGGGTAATCCGGGCCCTACCTAGCCAACAAAGCAATCACAGCAGAATACTATTGGCTGACAATGCGATCTGAGTCGCACAACCTCATCAAGCGGTGTGACTCATGCCAACGCTTCGCCTATGTTTCGCATCAGCACCCGGAACGACTTCACCCCATTTTAGCACCATGGCCCTTCATGAAGTGAGGGATGGACATAGTAGGAAAATTGCCAGCCGCTACCGGAGGAAAGGTCTACATGCTAGCCATGACCGATTACTTCCCAAAATGGGTCGAAACCGAGTCATATGTGAGAATCAAGGACTCCGAAGTAAAAAGCTTCATTTGGAAGAATGTCATATGCCGCTACGGAGTCCCAAGAGAGATAGTCACTAACAAAAGCTTCATTTGGGCTTCTGGGCCGGATCCTTGCTTATATTTTGGGCCTGACATATTTTGGCTACTACAGTTTGCCCCTAAACGCCTTGGATTTTAAAAAGTTAAGGGGTCTGTGTCGTTCGACATGTGGACAAGAATCTAGATGTAGATTTTTATAGTGGTTCTTTTATGTCGTACGACTGTCACCTGTGAAGAAAAGCTCTTGGGTTTATGAGGAGATTACAATCCCTGGGTTTTCCTATGGTCGTACGATAATGTCGTGGTAAAGGCGATGAGTGGTTGGCTTTCCAATGGCTCCTCGACAGTTGTGCCAAAGTAATGGTGATTTTATGGGAAATGTACATGCTTGATTAATGATGATGGTTATGGGGGTGCGTGCCCAATAAGAAAATGACACGTCAGCGCATGCCTTTTCCTTTTATTGCCGCCCTTTCCCTTTCTCTCCCATTTTCAATTTTTGCTCTCTCTCTCTCTTTCTTTTTTTTCTCTCTCAAAAACCAGTCGCCTACGCAAGCTTTTTCCGGCGTCATTGCTGCCCGTTTTTTGTCCTTTTCATGTGTATTCCGGTGAAGCAGTGGTCACTTTTGCTTTATTGGTAAGTTTTTCTTATTCTTGCTATTTGATTTCCTATATTTGTGTCTTTGTTTTTCAAGGTATTTTTTGTGTTCTTCGAACAGATTTTGAGAAAAACCTAAAAAAAAAAACGTTGGTTTTGATCAAAAAACACAGCTTAGGTTTATATAGAATCTGTTTGTAGTGTCTGTGTCGCACGACAGTAGCCAAGACATATCGCACGACCTTGTATAGGTATAAGTTTAACAGTCTTGGGAACTGGTATTAGGTTGTACAAGATCTTTATTCTAGGTTTGACTACTAACTGTCGCTACTGTCGTTCGACTTGTTGGTTCGATGTCGAGTCGAGGTGATGAGTGTTCTCCCAGTACTTATGGGCTAGGATACGACGATACTATAGATCAGTCATACGACTTGTGGGGAGAGTCGGAGGTAGCAAGTGGTGGCGTGACATTGGCTTCCACGTCGTACGACCCTGTGACTGTCTCTAGTCAAGAGGGTATGTCGTGTGTGATGGAAAAGATACCTATAGGGATTCCCCTCGTCGAGCTATCAGGCGACGCGGCTGGCCCTTGTCCCATGGGACCAAGTAGACCGTTGGGTTTACTCCTGGTTAACCCAGCTAGTATGTTGAAGGAAGAAGATGTCATGCGCATCAGGTATAGCTATGGCATACCTGATGGCGTTGCACTGACGGCGCCTTTCAAGGGGGAGAGACTGGATTGGGATATCCCAAGATGGACCTGCTTCTATGAACTCCCGTTTCAGCGGGTTGGCTTTATATTACTGGTGGTCGGACTACCGAGGAAAGTGCTGCATCACTTTGAGCTTACCCCAGGGTAACTTATGCCCAATAGTTGAAGGATCCTGCTGGAGCTAGAATTGTTGTGTACAAGGGAAGGTATAGTTTTTGAGTTGCCTGACCTATTCTACACATACTCGATGAGGGAGCACGACACCGAGAAGGGTCGTTACAACTTGAATCTTCGAGCCAACAGAAAGCACCTTATCACGGAGCTGACCACAAATGACAGGTCGTGGAAGAATAGGTATTTCTTTGCGAGGGGCTTTCTTATCGAGTGGCCTATAGGAGATTCAGTTGTTCGTACAACTTAGTTTAAGGCTGGTGGGTCATTAACTTTATTGTGTCGTGTCATTCGACTCTATACTTGTAGTCGTACTGTAGTAAATTTTTTTTTTTTTTGTTTTCTTACATTGCAGCGAACATTGGAGCTCCCCAAGCCATAGTTGGTCTGACTTGTGCGACGCGTATAGCTAAAATATTGTCGTACGACATGAAAAAGAGAAGTTGGAAGAGTATCCTGTCCGAGGAGAACTTGAGGCCCAGCCATCTGTGGAATTTCTCAGTAATAAACGAGTGAGGTACTCCTTACCAGCTTTCAAAAATTTAGTGGAGTTTATCAGACTTAGGCATTGTGTCGAGCGACTGTACGGCACAAGGTTTCTGACACCTATATCATACGTCGAGCGACGATTTGCAGTTGACCTTATGGCTGGAGAAATTGCTGCTCCTGGTGCTGACGATGCTCTAAGAAGGCTCAGGGAGAAAAGAAAGGGGAAGAAGAAGGCTTAGTCGAGCGACCATGTTGAGTCCATTCCTCCACCACCTTCCTCATCTAGTCGAGGGAAGGCTGTCCTTGATATTAGTTCTACTGGGAAGAAGCGCAGAAATGAGGATTTAGCTGCTGGTGGTGATACGTCGGTTGACCTTATTTTCCCTCAAGATGCCTCTGCGTCTTCTGATGTTGGATCAATCCTTCCTCAGGTCGAGCAACTGCGTTTGCCTGAAGATAAAAGTCGCTTCAAGGAGATGGGCCTCTCTCAAGCTGCTGATTGGGGCTTTGGCCACCTTTTCCAAGTAAAGTCGTACGACTACTATATTCCCTTTTGTTGTTTACTTTGAATTTTTTTCTAAGTGTTTGATTTTGATATTTGCAGGCTCTTTAATCTCACGTTCATTTGAAAGAGAAGCTTGATCTGGCCCTTAAGAAGGTCAGGGAGCTGAAGTCGAGCAACCAGCATCTCAAGCTCGACAATGAGAAGCTGAAAGCCTCAAGCTTGGAGGCCAAGAAGACAACCCATGAAGCATCAAGTCGTGCGGTCGAGGCGACCCTTGAGCTAAACAAGTTGAAGTCCAATGTCGGCCTACTCGAGGTCAGGCTGAAGGCTAAGGAGTTGGATTACGACTCTCTATATGACAAGGCAGAGGACAATGTTCTTAATGCGATTATTAAGACTCGCGCTGACCTGATGAGGGAGTATAGGGATGGTCGTGCGACTGAGTGGAAGGTCGAAAGGTGGATCGTTGATCACAAGGAGCTGACACGCTTAGATGATGAAGAAGATGGTGATGAGCAAGTCGAAGCAAAAGACGCAGAGGATAAGGCTGGCGGTGAGGAGCCTGTCCTTCCTCCTTTGGAAGGTTCGACTATCGTGACTTTGGCTGCTCAGCCTTCTGGAAAACTTGATGGTGTTGCCCCATAAGGGGTTGTAATTTTTTAGCTTTGAATTTTAAGTTTTTATGCCTATGGAGGCATTTTCATTTTATTTTGTCGAACGATATATATATATATATATATTTAATATATGATGCATTTCAATTTTCCATAGAGTCGTACGACTAATATTTGCAATATAGTTGTGCTTAAATAGAATTTTACCTTAAATGCAGGTTGTTCCTCATGGGTCGTGTCTCATGACCTTGAATGCAAGTCGTGCGGCTATTTTTATATTGACCTTGAAAGCAGATCGTGGTCCATGACCTTGAATGCAGGTCATGGCTCATGGCCTTGGATACAGGTCGTGCGACCGTGATTTAAAATGACCTTGAATACAGGTCGTGGCTCATAACCTTGAATGCAGGTCGTGCGACCACTGTTTACCTTGAATGCAGGACGTGGTCCATGACCTTGAATGCAGGTCATGTGACCACCGATTGTGTTTGTGACCTTGAGTGCATGTCGTGGTCCATGACCTTGAATGCAGGTCGTACGACCAATCTGTTCTTGCTTTTATGGTATTGATTTTCCCCAGTTGGAGTGTGAAACTTTTTAGTTTCATACTTTAATTTTGATAAATTTCGTCATGCGACATAACATCTTGAAAGCAGGTTGTGTGGCTTGAATCAAAGAATACTTTTAGTGCGGGATTGTCCAGCGATGCTGACCTGTATAAAAGAGTTAGAGTTGGCCGTTGGTTTTACCAACGGCCCTCCGATTCCTAAGTGAGTAAAACCAACGGCCCTCTGATGCCTAAGTGAGTTCCATGTCGTAGGATGATAAAATTGAAAGAATATAAAGGTTAGATATTAGAAATGATACTGTTTTAAATGGCATGCGTTCCAACTGTTGCCGATCTCTATGCCATCTGTACATTATAGTTTGTAGGCTCCATGTCCGACTACTTTGGTGATTTGGTATAGCCCTTCCCACGTAGGATCGAGTTTACCTGCTCCTTTTTCCTTTGTGTTTTGGAAGATGCGACGAAGGACCCAATCTCCAATATTGAACATTTGGAGATGAATGTTCCTGTTATAATGTCGGGCGACTCTTTGTTGATATATTGCCAATCCGATTGTGGCCTTGTCACGACGCTCGTTGATTGTGTCGAGTTCGTTCAGCAATTCTTTGTTGTTTGTCTCTTCGGTTGCGTGTTGTATTATGTAAGAAGGGTAATCAACCTTAGTTGCTATTACGGCCTCCGAGTCGTAGGTTAGGGAGAATGGCGTTTCCCCTATTGACATTCTTACGGTCGTACGGTAAGACCATAACACACCTTGTAGCTCGTCGGCCCATTTCCCTTTGTATTGGTCGAGTCGCTTCTTGAGGGTGGACATGATCGTTTTGTTGGTGGATTATGCTTGGCCGTTGGCTTGAGGATATCTTGGGCTCGAGTAGCTCAGTTTGATCTTTCACTTGTCGTAAAAGTCTTGGAAGTCGTACGATATGAATTGTGAGCTATTGTTAGTGACTATTTCTTTTGGGACTCCGTAGCGGCATAGACATTCTTCCAAATGAAGCTTTTTACTTCGGAGTCTTTGATCCTCACATATGATTCGGCTTCGACCCATTTTGAGAAGTAATCTGTCACGGCTAGCATGTAGACCTTTCCTCCGGTAGCAACTGGCATCTTTCCTACTATGTCCATCCCCCATTTCATGAAGGGCCATGGTGCTGAGATGGGGTAAAGTTGCTCCGGGTGCTGATGCGAAATGTGGGCGAAGCGTTGGCATGGGTCACATCGTTTGACGAAGTTGTGCGACTCAGATCGCATTGTCGGCCAATAGTATCCTGCTGTGATTGCCCTGATGGCTAGGCTTCTCCCGGCTGAATGGTTTCCGCATTACCCTTCATGCAGGTCCTTGAGTATCTGCTGAGCCTCAATTGGGTCGACACATTTAAGGTAGGGCCCGGTGTAGGACCGCTTGTAAAGTTGACCTTATATTATGAAAAATCTGGCAGTCTTTATCTTGACTCTTCGTGCTTCTACCTTGTCAAATGGGAGGGTGTCGTTCATCAGGAAATCGTATATCGGAGTGATCTAAGTTGGTTCGTCCGAAATGGGTTCGACTGTGAGCTTCGTTGGCTTCCACACAGCCGGCCATTAGATAAAAACCATGGGATGGTCCGCTCAACTGTGGTATCTAATGCGGAACCGAGGTTGGCGAGCGCGTCGGCATGTGTGTTTTCTGATCTTGGTATTTGTTCGATGTCAAATGACTTGAACGAGGCTTGTAGTTCTTTCACCAAGGTTAAGTAAGCAGACATTTGCAAGTCTCGAGCTTGGTAGGATCCTTGCAATTGTCTTACAATTAATTGGGAGTCACTCCGTACCTTTATCCGTTTGACGCATAAGTCCTTTGCCAAAGTGAGTCCGGCTATGAGGGCCTCATACTCGGCTTCGTTGTTAGTGTTTTTGAATCCGCATCGGATGGATCGTTCGATGACGTGTCCCTCGGGTGAGGTAAGTACTACCCCTAGTCCGCTGCCCCTGGCGTTGCTTGATCTATCGACTATCAAGGTCCAATCTTCCATTGAGGCGTCGCACGACATGGTACAAAGCTCTTCTTTTGCTAATCCCAGGTGTGAAGTCTGCCAATGCTTGCGACTTGATCGATGTACGTGGCTGATAGCTGATGTTGTGTTCGCTTAACTCCACTGCCTATTTTACTAGTCGCCCGGAAAGTTCGGGCTTGTGTAGGACGTTCTTCGAGGGAAAGGTAGTGAGTACATTGATGGTGTGGCATTTGAAATATGGCTTCAATTTTCGTGCAGCTGTAACTAGTGCAATGGCCAATTTCTCAAGTTGTGTGTACCTTGTTTCTGCATCGAGTAGGGTCATGCTGATGTAGTATACGGGGAGTTGCTTGTCATCTTCTTCCCTCACTAGTACTGCGCTAACGGCTGTTTTGGATACAGCGAGGTAGAGTAGAAGTGTTTCTCATTCCTTAGGTTTGGATAGGAAATGAGGGTCTGCTAGGTACCGCTTTATATTTTGGAATGCATCTTCGCTTGTCTGATTCCAATCAAATGTTTTACTCTTCCTTAGAGCGTCGAAGAAAGGTTTGCATTTTTCGAATGACTTTGAGATGAAATGAGGGCCGCGAGTCGCCCCGTCAGTTTTTGTATGTCTTTGATGCTTTTGGGGGACCTCAAGTCCATGATGGATTGGATTTGATCTGGGTTGGCCTCGACGCCCCTCTTGGTTACTAAATAGCTAAGGAACTTTCCTGATGAAACTCCAAAGGAACACTTGGTTGGATTAAGTTTCATCCCGTACTTGTCAATGATATCGAACGACTGTCGGAGGTGGTCGAGGTGCTGATCCGCTATTAATGATTTTACCAGCATGTCGTTGATGTAGACCTCCATGGTCTGTCCGAGCATGCTTGCGAACATTTTGTTGACTAACCTTTGGTAGGTTGCCCCGGCGTTTTTGAGGCCAAAGGGCATCACTTTGTAGCAAAAAATGCCATGCTCCGTGATGAAATAAGTTTTTTCCTAGTCGTTCGGATGCATAAGGATTTGGTTGTAGCCGGAGAATGCATCCATGAAGCTTAATAGTTCGTGGCCTGCAGTAGCGTCCACCATCATGTCGATGTGTGGTAGAGTGAAGGAATCCTTCGGACAGGCCTTGTTGAGGTCTGTGAAGTTGATGCAGACTAGCCACTTCCCGTTCTTTTTCTTCACTACTACTACGTTTGCGAGCCAGTCTGGGTAATTCACTTCTCTCACTGAGCCAATGTCGATTCGCTTTTGGATCTCCTCGTTGATAACTTTGTTGCGTTCAGGTGCGACCTTTCTTCATTTTTTCACGGGTGGGTAATCTGGGTCAACCTACAGCCTATGTACTAGGACTTCCAGGTTAATGCCGGTCATGTCGGCGTGCGACCATGCGAAGCTGTCGTGTTGGGCCATCAAGAAGCTGACTAACTTTATTCTAAAATTTTGTGGAAGGCAGGATCCGATACTAAGTTTGTGGTCTGGGAAGCTCGGATGTATGGACACTTCGTCGAGCTCCTCCATTTCTGGTCCGTCTTTGTTGGTGGCGATGATTGCATTCTGTAATTGCTATAAGTTGGACGACTTAGTTTTTAGAGTGTTCTAGTAGCAGTCACGCGAGGTCTTCTGCTGCCCTCGGATCTCGTGGACTCCTCATGTAGTAGGAAAATGGATGACCTGATGATATGTCAAGGGGACAACCCTCATCTCATAAATCCATGGGCGACCCATGATTATGTTGTAGGACGACAGGCAGTCCAGGATGAGGAAGCGTGTGTTCAAGTTGATTCCTTCCGCGTAGACGGGAAGGACGATTTCCCCTATGGTGTTCTTATGTTCTCCATTGAATCCTACCAAGATGGTCGAGCGACGGACAATGTTACACTCATCAATATGCATCTATCTTAGCGCGCCAAGGAAAAGTACATTTGTTGAGCTCCCATTGTCCACTAGGATTCGCTTAATCAAACAATTGGCCACTGTCAATGAGATGACTAGTGCGTCATGGTGGGGGTTGAGTAGGTCTGTGTGCTCATCGCTGCTAAAACTGATTGGATAATTGTAAGTTGGGTCCGCCGTATGGGTTTATAGGACTTCCGTGCGGCCGGCTTGCCGTGAGTGGCGCTTCGCTTCTGAGTAAGTGACTCCATTTACTTCGGATCCGCTTGAGATGACGTTCACAGTTATCTCGTGTTTGGGTGGTTCTGGTGGTGGAATTGAAGCGATGTCGTGCGACCTATCCTTATTCAAAAAAGTCTGCTTACCTTTGTCAGTCAGGAATTCCTTGAAGTGGCCCTTCTTGAGTAGTTCTGCCACTTCTAGTCGTAGTGCGACGCAATGCTCTGTTCGATGGTCGTGGTCACCGTGAAATTCGCACCACTTGGAGTTGTCCCTCTGATCCGGCTGGCTCATCATCTTGTCTGGTCACCGAACTGATCTACCCATTCCTTTGAGGACTGCGATTACCTTCCCTGGTCTGATGCTCAAATTATATTATGGCAATATGTTCTTTGGCCGGACGAACGATCTTGGTGGTCTGTTGTTGCGCCGGCGCTCGTATCTTATTCGGCCGTCCCTTCGAGGTATCATCGGGTATGGCTCGACACGTCTGTCGTTAATTCACTGTTCGACCCTCCTACTCGACCTGTCTTCCCTGCTGTTCGTTCTATTAGGTTTATAGTTCACTTCGTCTTCTTTCCACTTTATTTATGCCCATGCCTTGGCCAAGATGTCTTCCATTGTTTTGCAAGGGTACTTGGTGAGCTCTTTGTATAGGTCGGAATCATAAAGTAAACCCTTGCGGAAGGCTGATATGGCCGTCGTCTGGTTGCAATAAGGGATGGAAACCTTTTCATTATTGAAGCGGCCTACAAAGTCACGTAGGCGTTCATCCCTCCTTTGGCTGATTGTGTAGAAGTCTTCGGATCGTTTCTCTAACTTTCGGCTGCTAGAGCACTGCTCCACGAAGGTGTCCGTGAGTTGGGCGAAAGAGTTGATGGAAACATTGGGAAGGTTGGTGTACCATTGTAGGGCTGGTCCTACGAGGCTCGAGCCGAAGCCTTTGCACATACATGCTTCCCTTAAGTCTCATGGGATGACGGCAGTGAACATTCGTTGTCGATACTGCGCAATGTGGTCATCGGGGTCTGTCGTCCCGTCGTATTGCTTCATACCGGGAAAGTTGAACTTTCTTGGCATCTCCACCAATGCTATTGCGTCGACGAAAGGAGAGTCGGCGAAACTATTGGCCGCGCTTTTCTTTATAGAAGCGGGCATTCTCGGAATGCATTGGATGAGTGCTTCCATCTCTGCGAATCTTCATGCTAAGTCGCGGTTAGCCAACGTCGGTTCAGTATTTACCAAGCTCGAGTTCAACGGCGCCGAATGCGAAGGACCAGATGGTGTCCCCTGTAGCGGGATGGTTAGTTGGGTTAAACCGACGTTCCCATTGGGGGTGGAGATAGGTGGCACCTCCTGTGTAGCTCTTGCCATGTCGTCCGATCGATGCCTACCTGTCCTGTTCGACGGGTTATCCACCGTATGTCGTGCGATAGCGTGCGCTCCGTCCGTGGGTTGAATGTTAGGCTCCGTACTTGCAAGGATTGGATTGATGTCGCCTGTCGTGGTTCCATGCTCGTCTGGTCGTACTGGCGCGTAGTAGGTAGTGTGGGCGGCTTGATCGAATGGTACGGGCTGGGACGTTGAAGCGTCTCCAAATAGGCGGACGATGGTTTGGGAATTGACCCCATTTTGCAGTTCTTGGTTCTCCGCCAACATTTGTTGGTTTTCTCGTTCGAGCGCTTGGAGCCTTTGGGTGTTCTCTTGCATCTGGGATATGAGGAGTTGGACCCTAACCTTCATTACGTCGTGATGAAAATAGTCGGATGACATGGTCGGATTTGCTGCGCTCTCTATCTTCGCTTGTTCAGAGATTGTCGTGCCCCACGGTGGGTGCCAAATTGTAGTCCTTAAAAATCGCTCGGGGACACGGGGCACTACAACCTGCAAAGATAGAACGCACGTGACTCGCAGGACTTCTGGGACACGGGGGTGGTGCCGGCCAAAGTCACTCCGACGGTCAAGTTAGCGAATTCTAATAAGTATGTAATGTTCGTAAATGGAAATGGGTGAGTAATACTTCCTATTGTCTTGGCGATTGAGGTTTCCTTGATCGAAGGAGATGTGAAATCGGCTAATCGGGGTGCAATCGGAGGGTGATCGGAGATGATGAACAATGGTCGGAGAGTGTTGTTTGAGTTGATAGCTCTAGGATCTAGGTTTTTTTTTCCCCCTCCTCTTTGGAGAATTCTCCTTCATTTATAGAGGGATGATGCTTCTGCCCGTTGAGGGATTTCATCATTACCTCTCCTTACTGTCTTCAATCAAGGAAGTTTGTGGATGCTTCCTTTGATCTGGCCGTTATAGATCGTAATTATGGTTTTGTAAGACCGTCTTTAAAGTAGATCATGATTTGGTCTCCCACAGAACCAAGGAGATTCTATGTCGCACGACATGTGGGTTTGTCAATTTTGAATAGACAATCACGATTGTATGTCGTACGATATGTTGATTGGACGTCGACTGATATGAGTATGTCGTGCAACGTAGGAGCTTTCCCAAGCGTGGACACTGAGTTATTTCCCTTGTTGCTACTTGGATGTGTGAGGCATCGAGTGTATGTCGTACTACATGAATGTCATACCACTTTGTGACTCTGGGCCTAGTCTTTGAGATATGCTTTGGGCTTCTGGGCCGTATCCTTGCTTATATTTTGGACCTGACATATTTTGGCTACTGTAACGATGCCCTCCCATCTGACAAGGTCGAAGCACGATGAGACAAGATAAAGGCTGCCCGTTTTCCATAATAGAAGGTTGACTTTACAATAGGTCCTACTCCGGGCCCTACCTTAAATGTGTCGGGCCGATTGAGGCTCAGCAAATACTCAAGGACTTACACGAAGGGCAATCCAGGCCCTACCTAGCCAACAGAGCAATCACAGCAGGATACTATTGGCCGACAATGCGATCTGAGTCGCATAACCTCATCAAGCGGTGTGACCCATGCCAACGCTTCGCCTACGTTTAGTATCAGCACCCGGAACGGCTTCACCCCATCTCAGCACCATGGCCCTCCATGAAGTGAGGGATGGAAATAGTAGGAAAATTGCCAGTCGCTACCGGAGGAAAGGTCTACATGCTAGCTGTGACCGATTACTTCACAAAATGGGTCGAAGCCGAGTCATATGTGAGAATCAAGGACTCCGAAGTAAAAAACTTCATTTGGAAGAATGTCATATGCCGCTACGGAGTCCCAAGAGAGATAGTCACTAACAGTGGCTCACAATTCATATCATATGACTTCTAAGACTTTTGCGACAGGTGGAAGATCAAACTAAGCTATTCAAGCCCAAGATATCCTCAAGCCAATGGCCAAGCAGAATCCACCAACAAAACGATCATATCCACCCTCAAGAAGCGACTCGACCAATACAAAGAGAAATGGGCCGACGAGCTACAAGGCATGTTATGGTCTTACCGTACGACAGTCAGAACGGCAACAGGGGAAACGCCATTCTTCCTAACCTACGGCTCGGAGGCCGTAATAGCAACTGAGGTTGATTACGCTTCTTATAGAATACAACACACAACCGAAGAGACAAACAACAAAGAATTACTGAACGAACTCGACACAATCAACGAGCGTCGTGACAAGGCCACTATCAGATTGGCAATATATCAATAAAGAGTCGCCCGACATTATAACAGGAACATTCATCTCAAAACGTTCAATATTGGAGACTGGGTCCTTCGTCGCGTCTTCCAAAACACAAAGGAAAAAGGAGCAGGTAAACTCGGTCCTACGTGGGAAAGGCCATACCAAATCACCAAAGTGGTCGGATATGGAGCCTACAGACTACGATGTACAGATGGCATGGAGATCGGCAACAGTTGGAACGCATGCCATCTAAAACAGCATCATTTCTAAAGTCCTACTTTTTTCTTTTTCAATTTTATCATCCTACGATATGGAACTCACTTAGGCATCGGAGGGCCGTTGGTAAATCCAACGGCCAACCCTAACTCTTTTGTGCAGGTCGACATCGCTGGACATTCCCGCACTGAAAGTTTCTTCGATTTTCAATTTTCAAGGTGTTATGTCGCACGAGAAAATAAAATTTGAAGCATAAAACTATAAAGTTCCACACTCCAACTGGGGCAAATCAATATCATAAGAACAAGAACCGATGTAAGTCGCACAACAATTCACCGCTACGAATTTGGAGTTTTTTCGACATTCCCGCTTTCATAGATTTCAACACACATCAACCAACAACTCCACTATAACACAAACAGTGGTCGCACGACCTGCATTCAAGGTTATGGATCACGATTTGCACTCAAGGTCACGTTAACACAAAAAGTGGTCGCATGACCTGCATTCAAGGTTATGGATCACGACCTGCACTCAAGGTCATGTTAACACAAACAGTGGTCGCACGACCTGCATTCAAGATTATGGATCACGACCTGCACTCAAAGTCATGTTAACATGAACAGTGGTCGCACGACCTGCATTCAAGGTCATGGATCAATACCTGCATTTAAGGTTATTATCACAAAAACAGTGGTCGCACGACCTGCATTCAAGGTTATGAATCATGACCTGTACTCAAGATCATGTTAACACAAACAGTGGTCACACGACCTACATTCAAGGTCATGGATCAAGACCTACATTCAAGGTTATTACAACAAAAACAGTAGTCGCACGACCTGTATTCAAGGTCATGAGACACGACATGCATTCAAGGTCATGAGGCACGACCTGCATTCAAAGTGAAATTCAATTTAAATACAAATATATTTCAAATATTTGTCGTACGACTCTATGGAAAGTTAAAATGCATCATATATTAAAAACGAAATATCGTTCGACAAAATAAAACTAATGCCTCCATAGGCATAAAAACTTAAAATTCATATAAGTTAAAAAATTACAACCCCTTATGGGGCAACATCATCACGTTCTCCAACAGGCTGAGTAGCTAAAGCCACGATGGTCGAACCTTCTGGGGGAGGAAGGACAAGCTCCTCACTTTTAGCCTTGTCCTCTGCGGTTTTTGCTTCGACTTGCTGGATTTTCTCCGTGGCTCCACCATCATCACCTTCCTTTTCGTCATCATCTGAACGTGTCAACTCCTCATGGTCAGCAATCCACCTGTCAACCTTCCATTCGGTCACACGACCATCCTTATATTCCCTCATCAGGTCCGCGCAAGTCTTGATAATCGCATTGAAAATGTTTTCCTCATCCTTGTCGTACAAGGAGTCGTAATCCGACTCCTTAGCTTTCAGCCTAGCGTTGAAAAGGTCGACATTCGACTTCACCTTGTTTAGCTCAAGGGTCACCTTGACCGCATGACTAGATGCCTCATGAGCTATTTTCTTGGCCTTCAGGCTTGAGGCTTTCAACTTTTCATTGTCGAGCTTGTCTCTAGTTGCTCGACTTCAGCTCCCTCACCTTCCTGAGGGACAGACCAAGCTTCTTCTTCAAATGAACTTGAGATTGAAAAGCCTGCAAAAATCAAAATCAAACACTTAGACAATTTACAATTAAACAACATAAGAGCTAGTTGTTGTACGACTTTACCTGAAATAGGTGGCTGAGTCCCCAATCAACAGCTTGGGAGAGATCTATCTCCTTCAAACGACTTTCATCCTCAGGCAACAACAGTCGCTCGACTTGAGGCAAAATCGATCCAAAATCAGAATACGCGGAGGCATCCTGGGGAAAAATGAGGTCGACCGACGCCTCACTACCAGCGGCCGAATCCTCTCTCCTACGCTTCTTTCCAGTATAGCTGATATCAAGGGTGGCTTTACCTCGACTAGATGGGGGAGGTGGTGGAGGAGTCGACATCGATTCAACATGGTCGCTCGACTGAGCCTTATTCTTTCCTTTCCTCTTCTCCCTGAGCCTTCTTAAGGCATCATCAGCACTAGGAGCAGCAATTTCTCCAGCCATGAGATTAACTGCAAATCGTCGCTCGACGTACGATATAAGTGTCAGAAACCTTGTGCCGTACAGTCGCTCGACACAATGCCTAACTCTGACAAACTTCACTAAATTTTTGAAAGCTGGGTAAAGTGTACCTGGCTCGTTAATCACTGAGAACTTCCACAAATGGCTGGGCCTTAAGTTTTCCTCGGACAGGATCATCTTCCAACTTCTCTCCTTCACGTCGTACGATAATATTTTAGCTGTACGCGTCGCACACATCAGACCAACCACGGCTTGAGGGGCTCCTATGTTCACTGCCATATAAATGGAAGATATTTAGCACAGTACGACAACAATTATAAAGTCGAACGACACGACACGACAAAGTTAATGACCCACCAGCCTTAGACCAAGTCGTACTAACAACCGTATCCTCTATAGGCCACTCGACAAGAAAGCCCCTCGCGAAGAAATACCTATCCTTCCATGACCTGTCATTCGTGGTCAGCTCAGTGATAAGGTGCTTTCTGTTGGCTCGGAGATTCAAGTTGTAGCGACCCTTCTCAGTGTCGTGCTCCCTCATCGAGTATGCGTGGAAGAGGTTTGACAACTCGAAGACAATAAACTCCCTTATACACACCAATTCCAACCCCAATAGGATCCTCCAACTGTTGGGCATGAGTTGTCATGGGGCAAGCTCAAAGTGGTCCAAGACCTTCCTCAGTAGTCCGACCACCGATAATCTGAACCCGACCCGCTGAAATGGGAGTTTGTAGAAGCAAGTTCATCTTGGGATATCCCAATCCGGTCTCTCCTCTTTAAAGGGCACCCTCAGTGCAACACCATCAGATATGCCATAGCTATACCTTATGCGCATAAGATCCTCCTCATTCAGCACACTGGCTGGGTTAACCAAAAGTAAACCCATCGGTCTACTTGGTCCCATAGGACAAGGACCAGCTGCTTCCCCTAGTAGCTCGACGAGAGAAATCCTCACAGGTATCTCTTCCATAACAGGCGACGTACCCTCATGACTAGAGACAGTCACAGGGTCGTACGACGAAGATGCCAACGTTATGCCACCATTTGTTGTCCTCGACTCGCCCCACGAGTGGTACGACAGATCTATAGTATCATCGTATCCTCGCCCAGAAGTACTGGGAGAACTCTCATCACCTCGACTCGACATCAAACCTACAAGTCAAACAACAGTAGCGACAGTTAATAGTCAAACATAAACTAAGGATCCTGCACGACTTAACACCAGTCCCCAAGACTGTTAGCTTACACCTATAAGAGGTCGTGCGATATATATGCTTCGGCTACTGTCGTGCGACACAAACACTACAAACAGAATTTGCCAAAAACCTAAGTTGCGTTTTTCGATCAAAACCAAAATTTTTTTAGATTTTCCTAGAAATCTATTCGAAGAACACAATAAACATACCCAGAAACTAGAACACAAATATAAGGAAATCAATAGCAAAAACAAGAAAGACTTACTCGAAATGCGAAAACGCACACTGTCTTGTCAGAATAGACGTAAAAAGGGACGAAAACGATTGGAAGCAACACCGAAAGCAAAAGCGCCGGTGACTGGTTCTAGAGAGAGAAAATGCAACAGAGAAGCAAAACATTGAAAATGAAGGGCAAAGAAGAAAGGGCGGCAATAAAAGGAAAGGAATGTGCTGACGTGTTAGTTTCTTATTGGGCACGCACCCCCATAACCGTCATCATTAATCAGGCATGTGCATTTCTCATAAAGTCACAATAACTTTGGCACAACTATCAAAGAGCCATTGGAAGGCCAACCGCTCACACCGCTGTAGTAGCCAAAATATGTCTGGCCCAAAGTATGTCCCAAAGACAAAGCCCATAGCTAAAAGTGGGACTACACTCTCATGTAGTACGACGGTGGCTCAGTATGAAGACCATGTCGCACGACATGAAGCACCCTCATGTAGACGTACCAGTTCGAAGACCATGTCGCACGACATGAAGCACTCATGTAGTACGACGATGGACCAGTACGAAGACCATGTCGCACGACATGAAGCACTCATGTAGTACGACGGTGCTACATCACGCAATCATGGTCCAGATTGACAAGAAACCTACATGTCGTATGACATAGCATCTCCATCGCTCCGAGGGAGACCAGATTGTGATCTACTTTGAAACGGGTCCTACAAAGCCATGATGACACTTGATGGCAGCCCCATAAAAAGAAGCACCCAGATACTTTCTTAGTGGAAAACAGAGAAGAGAGAATGAGGAGATCTCTCAAAAAGGAGAAGCATCAGTCTCCTATAAAGAGGAGGATAATCCCTCATAAGAGGAGGACGGCCCGAAAAACTGAGATCCAGAGATTACTAATACAAAAGCCACACCCTCCGGCCATTGTTCATCTTCTCCGATCACCCTCTGACCTTATATCTCCTTTAATCAAGGAGACCCCAATTGCCAAGATAGCAGGAAGTATCACTCACTCATCTTCATTTACGAGCATTATACATTTATTAGCACTCGCTAACTTGACCGTCGGAGTGACTTTGGCCGGCACCACCCCGGTGTCTCAGGCGTCTTGCGGATCACGTGCGTTCTGTCTTTGCAGGTTGTAGTGCCCCGTGTCCCCGAGCGATTTTTGAGGACTACAATTTGGCGCCCACCGTGGGGCCCGACAATCTCTAAGCAAGCAAAGGTAGAACGCGGCAACCCCGACTATGTCATCTAACGATTTTCATCACGACGCGATGGAGGTTAGGGTACAACTCCTCATATCCCAGATGCAAGAGAATACCCAGAGGCTCCAAGCACTCGAACAAGAGAATCAACGAGTGTTGGCGGAGAACCAAGAATTGCAAAATAGGATCAATTCGCTCACTGTCGTACGACCGTTTGGAGACGCTTCAACATCCCAACCCTTGCCATTCGAGCAAACCACTCACGCTACTTACTACGCGCCAGTCCGCCCAGACGAACAAGGTACTACTGCGAGAGACCTCGATCCAACCCGCGTAGGCTCAGAGCCCAACATTCGAGTTACGAATGGACCCCATATCGTCGCACGACATACGACAGAGAACATACCAAATGGGATGGGAGGACATCGATCAGACGACATGGCTAGAGCTACACAAGGAGTGCCGCCTATGTCCACCCCCAATGGCAACGTCGGCTCAACCCAACCAACCATCCCGCTACAAGGAACGCCATCCGGCCCTTCTCATTCAGCGCCGTCGAACCCGAACCAAGTAAGTACCGAGCCAACCTTGGCCAACCGGGACTTGGCACGAAGGTTCACAGAGATGGAAGCACTCATCCAACGCATTCCGGGAATGCTCACTCCTATAAAGAAAAGTGCGGCCAATAGTTTCGCCGACTCCCTGACACGACTTTTTGTTACCCGCAAGTATACGGGGTCGGCACAAGTAATAAAATGATGAGTAAAATTATCGTCTCCACAGGGATATTTAGGCGTTGAGTACTAAAATTAACCAAGCCTATTTCTATTTAGATAATCGAAAGGTTTAAAAGGATAAAAATATAAAAACATGAAAATAAAACAAGCAACCAATATGAGAGATTAGTTAGGGTATTTGAATTCACCTAATCCATCCGATTGAATTTCATGAGAGCACATTGTTGAGGTTTAATTATGCATGAAGATGACCGTGTTTATCTAATTTATCCAAAGTCCCCTCTCGAGGTAAATCGGACTTATTCCGCACACACTAATATCCTATCTCTCGATGGTATATCCAAGTGCATGGAAATGCATTAGTCACTATAAACACCCTATGTGATCACACAAGTAAATTAGTATATCTCTATCCAATTTTACTTGTGGTGGACATTATATCGAGCACGTGATGGGCGTCTCCTCTCGGTACATAACACACCACCAATTTATCGTCTAAATGTAGGCCTTCACATTCAAAGCATTAAGCACAATAAAACCACTCAACAACACAATAATCAACCGCAACAAATTAAACAATCAATTCATTCAATCATCATAGAATAGGATCCATCAAATCCCCAACTCACAAGTTTAGCTCATAATCATGGTTTTCAATTAATTAAACTAAATTAAATTAACTAAAACAATTAATATAAAATGAGACGGATTCAATGGTGGATAATGCGAGGTAGTCACACGGTTCCAATCACGGAAATGGAAAATATATATATAAACAATAAAATACAAATCCGTTTACGGTTCCGAAAATCACCTAACAATAGTTCTAACAACTCAAAATCATAAATGAACAATCAAGGAAGATAAATGAGATGAAATACAACCCATTGAAGCTCTCAAGACTCGAAGATCCGCTTTGGTCCGGCTTGAACTTCTCCGCTTTCGATCTTCGTCTTCTTCGATGAACACCCACGATCTAGAGATGTTGTGATGATTTGTGATGCTTGGGATGTGTTAGGGAGGAGCAAGGAGGGTTGAGATCACCCTTGGAGCAGCTTGGGAGCTGCTGGACTGCACTGCCATGAGCTCCCTCCTTGGTCGCTGTTGCTGCGCTTTCATTTTATAGCAGCCCGTTAGGGCTGCGTTTTTCTTCGTACCGCGACCACCACCGCGACCTGTGGTCGCGGTGGCATGGTCGCGGCCTTCACTGGTCTGCTGGAAATGGCTGGAGTGCGAGCAGCCGCGCGAGGAAGACACACCGCGCTGCCCCTCGCCACGCTCACTGGTTCGTTTTGCTTCTGCACCGCGAGCTCCCCACGCGAGCACAGTTCGCGGTCGGAGCTTGCGCAGCTCACTGGACGACTCTTCTTCTGCACCGCGAGATGCGCCGCCAGGAGAGGCTGGTCGCGGTCGAGCTCGCCGTGCTCACTGGTTGGCACGGGCGTCTTCAACGCGAGCAAGGGCGCTGGTCGCGCGAGGGAGAAGGCTGCATGGCGCTGCTGTTTTTTTTTGTTTTATTTCTTTGGCCAAAACGACGTCGTTTTGGACCAAAGCTTTGGTCCAAAACGGCGTCGTTCAACTTAAGTCCCAGCTGCCATCAAAACGCACCGTTTCATTAATTGCTGGGGTCAACTTTCTGAATTTACAGTTTGACCCCAGAACTTTAGCATGCTTTCATCGATGCCCTTACCCAAAGTTACTGAAATTATACTTGTTCCCCAAAAATATATAAAATCATCACTTAGGTCCCTAAACCTGCACACTCAAGGAAAACACATCAAAAGTACCAAAAATACTTAAGAATACAATTAAAAGATACGATTTAGGGGTCGTAAATATATGAAAATAAATGACCGATCAAATACCCCCAAACTTATCTTTTGCTTGTCCTCAAGCAAATCGAAACACACCACGATTAAAAATAAAGACAAAATTAACTAAAACTAACAACAAAAACAAACTAAGCTATATCCATTTTCGTAGGATGCAACGATGGCACTTAGCACGTGCCACAAGCCTTTAAACCCCTAGGTGGCCCTAGTGGACGAGTTATAGTCTCGTGAGGGTTTACCAGCTACGATACCCACAAACGTCCTAAGTTAACCACACACATAGCTCAACATCAAAATAAGTATATACACAAATGCAAAGGCATAAGAATAGCACAAAATCAGAAATTCAAAATGCTGTCAATAAGTCTAATACACCATATATCATACAGGACACTGACATGCAACGCATTTATAATCGTGACACCTTCCATTTTAATAAACCACTGATATAATTCGCCTTGACTCTAGTCTCACAAGTTTTCACTCAATGACACTCAGAACCTAAGCTATCACACTTTCAACTGCATACGATTGGAATTAACGAATAAAGAATTTCAAAATATGTCGTATGCAACAATAATTAGAAAGAACGCCCAGATTAAGCAAAGGATCTCATGAAAGATATCAAATGCTAAGAACAGAAAAATTCGTGTATATACATGTCAAATATTACAATTGAATTTCCTCAGGAGATCAACAGGTCTTTATATGGTTGTAATGGGGCTTAGGGTGATTGGCTCAAAAAGAACGGAAATCGGGTTCAACTCACTTGGAAACCTATTGAGAGACTTCATAAAATTTTCAATTCGTGCAACTTCTCTCACGACTACCAAATTTGCTCAACTTTTCTTCCCTTCCTCTTCTACACCTTTCTCCTTCAACCTCATTTTCAATCCTTTCTCAATTTTTACTTTGTGCATTTCACTCCTTTTTCTCATTTTAGCCAACTCTTTTTATTTTATTCATTATTTTTAATGTTGGCTATTCTCTTTTTCTACACATTTCCCATATCCATATCATCTTTTCTACTCCACTCCTTCTTCCTCACTCAACACTTACACATTTTTCTTTTAATTGTCTCTAGTTTCCAAGCGTCAAAGGTAACGTCTTACAATTTCGGCTAGGAATTTTGGATATGTAGGTCATACAATAAAAGGCTAATATGCGAGTGTTTGGCCGCGAATGGGATAAGGAGCACACAATTACGAATAGGAAATCAAGCTATTTAGGAATTCACACACAATGCCTGGATCATATCTCCAAAATCTACTCAATCGAACATTCGAAACATATATACAAGATTTTCATAATGCAGTTCATTAACATCCAATGCAAACCTATAGAGATCAATCTAATGACAATAAAGCTCAAGAAAGTGTTTAAGAGTAGAAACAAGAATTCCCTCAGAATAAATACGCAATAATCTCAAAATCTCACTAAAGGTAGTCTCCACTATTAATCAGAGCTATTAATTGAAAGTTGTCACATATTACAATGCAAAGACGTCAGACCTATATGTTTAGATGCAAAGACACTACCGGCATTATTCCAAATAACAACTTTGTACACTCAAATGACCTAAGTATTTACATATTATTACTCAATTATTTGTAAAGCATGCATATGGTTTCGCTATCCTAACACAAACACAACAAAATACGAAAATACAATAAAAGACTCGAAAACTGGTGTACGTGGCATTGTTATACCTAAGTCTTCCAAACGCATTGCGTATGAGGAAAGTCTAGGTTTCCAGCCTATATACACCAACAAGATACAAACACACAAACACCAAACAATACCCCCAAACTTAAAATAGACATTGTCCTCAATGTTTTACACCTTACGTACGAAGAAAAGGGGCTTATAAAGAAATAAAAACTAAGAATAAGAAATAAAAACTAAAAACAAACAAACTCGACACAAAAACAAAAACGCATAAAACAAATGAACACAGAACAACAGTCCTAATATCCACAACTAACAACCCTAGATATCCACAACTAACAAATCTAAATAGACACACAAAAACAAACAAACAAAATCAAAGAAATCAAACACTTCAATAATATGTACATCCAACCAAACTTCCCCCGAACTTCAAAATTTTTAACTCAAGGCACAGCACTTCAAAATGTTCATGGGAAATAGTTACGAAACACTAGAGAATTTAAACTAAAAAAAATTTAAAATAAAATAAAAGAAAATATGTACAAGTTTTTACCTCATCGCTTTAGCTTTCGCCCACCTGCCCCATGATTGGTATCTCCTCATCAGCTTACCGCACCATCCTAACCAAATGACTGGAAGAGAAGAAGACTCTCCCAGCACTGCATACCTCAAATGCGAAGGCATCTCTTTACGGCCCCAGTGCGGTGGCTTCTCAAAAGGCGGAGGCGGTTTGGGCTTCCCTTCTCCGAGGTCTACAGAAACGTATGTATCTTGGTGGCTTTCTTCTTTCGCAGTGGTGCTATGGACTAGACATAACTCAAGTGGCTCTGGAAGGGTAGATGTATCGTCTTCTTGCAACAAACTCTTGCTCCCTTTCATCTCTACTTGATCAACCCAAATCTGATGCTCAATTTGCTCTTCGATTTCCACGGCCGTTTCATTGCATTGCACCATAGGATATGGTTCGTGCTCTTGCCATTGGATCTCTGTAGCTAATTTGCTGATTTGAATCTCCAAGCGTTGGGTAGCTGCTTGAGTATGTTGAGCAACTTGATCAAGTTTAGCTTCCAGCTTCCTCAGGGCCTCATCTTGGGAATCCATTCTTTCATCCATCTTAGACATGAATTTTAAAATCATGTCCTCCAATGCTGGATCAACTTCCTGATATTCCTGCTGGTCGCTCCAATGAGATTCGGAATGATTGCTCCACCCAGGATTGTACGAGCTCAGGTAGGGGTTGTTCCGTTGATAATGTACATAGCCTTCGTACTGCATTTGCTCAGAACAGCTCTCAGCAAACGGATTGCCCACCTGACAATCAGTACTCACATGTGGCCCCCCACATAAGAAACAACCCAAAGGTGCTTCATAGTCTCTAGTCGCCACTTCCTCGGTAAACTCCTGCGTCTCATACCAAGGATACATGTCCTCCATAGAAAACAAAAAAAAATCAAAATTAATAAGAATGAAAATAAAATATATACAAATCCAAATTAGCTATAGACTTAATCGGTATTAATATCAACACAACTAAAAATATCCCTGGCAACGGCGCCAAAAACTTGACACGACTTTTTGTTACCCGCAAGTATACGGGGTCGGCACAAGTAATAAAATGATGAGTAAAATTATCGTCTCCACAAGGATATTTAGGCGTTGAGTACTAAAATTAACCAAGCCTATTTCTATTTGGATAATCGAAAGGTTTAAAAGGATAAAAATATAAAAACATGAAAATAAAACAAGCAACCAATATGAGAGATTAGTTAGGGTATTTGAATTCACCTAATCCATCCGATTGAATTTCATGAGAGCACATTGTTGAGGTTTAATTATGCATGAAGATGACCGTGTTTATCTAATTTATCCAAAGTCCCCTCTCGAGGTAAATCGGACTTATTCCGCACACACTAATATCCTATCTCTCGATGGTATATCCAAGTGCATGGAAATGCATTAGTCACTATAAACACCCTATGTGATCACACAAGTAAATTAGTATATCTCTATCCAATTTTACTTGTGGTGGACATTATATCGAGCACGTGATGGGCGTCTCCTCTCGGTACATAACACACCACCAATTTATCATCTAAATGTAGGCCTTCACATTCAAAGCATTAAGCACAATAAAACCACTCAACAACACAATAATCAACCGCAACAAATTAAACAATCAATTCATTCAATCATCATATAATAGGATCCATCAAATCCCCAACTCACAAGTTTAGCTCATAATCATGGTTTTCAATTAATTAAACTAAATTAAATTAACTAAAACAATTAATATAAAATGAGACGGATTCAATGGTGGATAATGCGAGGTAGTCACACGGTTCCAATCACGGAAATGGAAAATATATATATAAACAATAAAATACAAATCCGTTTACGGTTCCGAAAATCACCTAACAATAGTTCTAACAACTCAAAATCATAAATGAACAATCAAGGAAGATAAATGAGATGAAATACAACCCATTGAAGCTCTCAAGACTCGAAGATCCGCTTTGGTCCGGCTTGAACTTCTCCGCTTTCGATCTTCGTCTTCTTCGATGAACACCCACGATCTAGAGATGTTGTGATGATTTGTGATGCTTGGGATGTGTTTGGGAGGAGCAAGGAGGGTTGAGATCACCCTTGGAGCAGCTTGGGAGCTGCTGGACTGCACTGCCACGAGCTCCCTCCTTGGTCGCTGCTGCTGCGCTTTCATTTTATAGCAGCCCGTTAGGGCTGCGTTTTTCTTCGTACCGCGACCACCACCGCGACCTGTGGTCGCGGTGGCATGGTCGCGGCCTTCACTGGTCTGCTGGAAATGGCTGGAGTGCGAGCAGCCTCACGAGGAAGACACACCGCGCTGCCCCTCGCCACGCTCACTGGTTCGTTTTGCTTCTGCACCGCGAGCTCCCCACGCGAGCACAGTTCGCGCTCGGAGCTCGCGTAGCTCACTGGACGACTCTTCTTCTGCACCGCGAGATGCGCCGCGAGGAGAGGCTGGTCGCGGTCGAGCTCGCCGTGCTCACTGGTTGGCATGGGCATCTTCAACGCGAGCAAGGGCGCTGGTCGCGCGAGGGAGAAGGCTGCATGGCGCTGCTGTTTTTTTTTTGTTTTATTTCTTTGGCCAAAACGACGTCGTTTTGGACCAAAGCTTTGGTCCAAAATGGCGTCGTTCAACTTAAGTCCCAGCTGCCATCAAAACGCACCGTTTCATTAATTGCTGGGGTCAACTTTCTGAATTTACAGTTTGACCCCAGAACTTTAGCATGCTTTCATCGATGCCCTTACCCAAAGTTACTGAAATTATACTTGTTCTCCAAAAATATATAAAATCATCACTTAGGTCCCTAAACCTGCACACTCAAGGAAAAAACATCAAAAGTACCAAAAATACTTAAGAATACAATTAAAAGATACGATTTAGGGGTCATAAATATATGAAAATAAATGACCGATCACTCCCCCTTCGTCGACACAATAGCATTGGTGGAGATGCCAAGGAAGTTCAACTTTCTAGGTATGAAGCAGTACGACGGTACAACGGATCCCGACGAACACATTGCGCAGTATCGACAACGAATGTTCACGGCCGCCATCCCTCGTGACCTTAGGGAAGCATGCATGTGCAAAGGTTTTGGTTCGAGCCTCGTAGGACCTGCCCTACAATGGTACACCAACCTTCCCAATGTTTCCATCAACTCTTTTGCCCAACTCACTGACACCTTCGTAGAGCAGTTCGCTAGTAGCCGGAAGTTAGAAAAGTAATCCGACGACCTCTATACAATCAGCCAAAGGAGGGGTGAATGCCTACGAGACTTTGTTGGCCGATTCAACCATGAAAAAGTGTTCATCCCTCATTGCAATCAGGCGACAGCCATATCAGCCTTTCGCAAGGGTCTACTCTATGATTTCGACTTATACAAGGAGCTCACCAAATACCCTTGTAAAACCATGGAAGACGTTCTAGCCAAAGCATGGGCACGAATAAAATGGGAAGAAGACGAAGTAAACTATAAACCTAGTAGAGCGAACTACAAGGAAGATAAGTCGGAGAGGATGGTCGAACAACGAGTTAACACCCGACGTAGCGGGCCATACCCAACCATACCCCGAAGGGACGGTCGTATAAGGTATGAGCGCCGGCGCGACGATAGACCACCAAGGCCGTACGTCCAGCCAAAAAACATAACACCAGAATACAATTTGAACATCAGACCAACAGAGGTAGTCGCCATACTCAAAGGAATGGGTAGATCAGTTCGGTGGCCAGACAAGATGATGAGCCCGCCGGATCAAAGAGACAACTCCAAATGGTGCGAATTCCATGGCGACCACGGCCATCGAACTGAGCATTGCGTGGCGCTTACGATTGGAAGTGGCCGAACTACTCATGAAAGGCCACCTTAAAGAATTCCTGACTGATAAAGGTAAGCAAACTTTTATGAATAAAGATAGGTCGCGCGACATTGTTTCAATTCCACCACCAGAACCTCCCAAACACGAGAGAACTGTGAACGTCATCTCTGGCGGGTCTGAGGTGAATGGAGTAACTTACTCAGAGGCAAAGTGCCACTCACGGCAAGCCGGTCGTACGGACGTCCAACGAACCCATACGGCGGATCCCACGTATAACTACCCAATCAGTTTTAGCAACGATGAGCGTATGGACTTGTTCAATCCCCACCACGACGCGCTAGTCATCTCGTTGACGGTAGCCAATTGTTTGATCAGGCGGATCCTAGTAGACAATGGAAGCTCAACAAATGTACTCTTCCTCGGCGCATTGAAAGAGATGCATATCGATGAGTGTAACATCGTACGTCGCTCCACAATCCTTGTAGGATTTAGTGGAGAACACAAGAACACTCTGGGAGAGATCACCCTTCCTGTCTACGCGGAAGGTGTCAACTTGAACACTCGTTTCCTCATCCTAGACTGTCCGTCGTCCTACAACATAATCATGGGTCGCCCGTGGATTCATGAGATGAGGGCAGTTCCCTCAACATATTATCAGGTCATCCGTTTCCCTACCAGGTGGGGAGTTCACGAGATCCGAGGGCAGCAAAAGACCTCGCGTGACTGCTACCAGAACACTCTTAAAAGCAGGCCGTCCGACTTATAGCAATTACAGAGTGAGAGCACCCCCACCAACAAAGACGAACCAGATATGGAAGAACTCGACGAAGTGTCCATACATCCAAAGTTTCCAGACCACAAAGTTAGTATCGGATCCCGCCTTCCATAAAATATCCGAGCAAAACTACTAAGCTTCTTGACATGGTCACACGCTGACATGATCGGCATTAGCCCAGAAGTCCTAGTGCATAGGTTGCAAGTCGACTCGAATCATCCACCTGTGAAGTAAAAAAGAAGAAAGTTCGCGCCCGAGCGCAACAAAGTTATAAATGAAGAAATCCAAAAGCTAATTGACATTGGCTCGGTGAGAGAAGTAAATTACCCAGACTGGCTCGCAAACGTAGTAGTAATGAAGAAAAAGAATGGGAAGTGGCGAGTTTGTATCGACTTCACAGACCTCAACAAGGCTTGTCCGAAGGATTCCTTCCCTCTCCCACACATCGACATGATGGTAGACGCTACAGCAGGCCACGAACTATTGAGCTTCATGGATGCATTCTCCGGTTACAACCAAATCCTTATGCATCCGGACGACCAAGAGAAGACTTCTTTCATCACGGAGCGCGGCATTTTTTGCTACAAGGTGATGCCGTTCGGCCTCAAGAACGCTGGGGCGACCTACCAAAGATTAGTCAACAAAATGTTCGCAACCATGCTCGGACAGACTATGGAGGTCTATATCGACGACATGCTAGTAAAATCATTAGTAGCAGATCAACACCTCGACCACCTCCGGCAGTCGTTCGACATCATCGACAAGTATGGGACTGAAGCTTAATCCAACCAAATGTTCCTTCGGAGTTTCGTCAGGAAAGTTCCTTGGCTATTTAGTAACCAAGAGGGGCGTCGAGGCCAACCCGGATCAACTCCGATCCGTCATGGATCTGAGGTCCCCCAAAAGCATCAAAGACGTGCAAAAGCTGACCGGACGGCTCGCGGCCCTCAACCGATTCATCTCAAAGTCATCCGAAAAATGTAAGCCTTTCTTCGATGCTCTAAGAAAGAGCAAATCATTTGATTGGAATCAAACAAGCGAAGACGCATTCCAAAACATAAAGAGGTACCTAGCAAACCCTCCCCTCCTATCCAAACCTAAGGAAGGGGAGACCCTCCTACTCTACCTCGCTGTATCCGAAACGGCCGTCAGCGCAGTATTAATAAGGGAGGAGGATGGCAAACAACTCCCCGTATACTACATCAGCAAGACCCTACTCGACGCAGAGACAAGGTACACCCAACTTGAGAAATTAGCCCTCGCGCTAGTCACAGCCGCAAGGAAATTAAGGCCGTACTTCCAATGCCACACTATTAATGTACTCACTGCCTTCCCCTTGAAAAACGTCATACATAAACCCGAACTATCCGGCCGTCTAGTAAAATGGGCCGTGGAGCTGAGCGAGTACGACGTCAACTACCAACCTCGCACGGCGATCAAGTCACAAGTGCTGGCGGATTTTATAGCAGACTTCACGCCCGGGATTCTACAACGAGTAGAGGAAGAACTTTGCACCATGTCGTGCGACACACCAAGGGAGGAGTGGAGTTTAGCAGTTGACGGATCAAGTAACGCTAGAGGCAGCGGGCTAGGGATAGTACTTGCCTCCCCTACGGGGCACATCGTCGAGAGGTCCATCCGATGTGGATTCAAGACCACCAACAACGAAGCCAAGTACGAAGCCCTCTTAGCCGGGCTCACCTTGGCAAAGGACTTACGCGTCGAGCGAATAAAGGTACGCAGTGACTCCCAATTAATTGTGAGACAATTGCAAGGGTCCTATCAAGCTCGGGACTTGAAAATGTCGGCCTACTTGACCTTGGTAAAAGAGCTACAAGCATCATTCGAGTCATTCGACATCGAGCAAATACCCAGATCCGAAAACGCGCATGCTGACGCACTCGCCAATCTTGGGTCCGTACTAGATACCACGATTGAACGAACCATTCCCATGGTGTTTGTCCAATGGCCAGCTGTGTGGAAGCCAACAAAGCTCGAAATCAAGCTAATTTCGGACGAGCCAACTTAGATCACCCCGATCTACGACTACTTGAGGGACAACACCCTCCCATCTGACAAAATAGAAGCACGAAGAATTAAGATCAAGGCTGCCCGATTTTCTATAATAGAGGATCAACTTTACAAGCGATCCTACTCCGGGCCCTACCTCAAATGTGTCGACCCGGTCGAAGCTCAGCAAGTACTTAAGGACTTACACGAGGGACTTACACGGTCGGAAGAAGCCTAGCCAATAGAGCAATCACGGCCGGGTATTACTGGCCCACAATGCGGTCCGAGTCGCACGACCTCGTCAAAAGGTGCGACCCGTGTCAACGCTTCACCCATCAGCACCCAGAAAGACTCCACCCCATCTCAGCACCATGGCCCTTCATGAAGTGGGGCATGGACATAGTAGGGAAATTGCCCGTCGCTACCGGAGGCAAGGTCTACATGCTAGCTGTGACCGACTACTTCACAAAGTGGGTCGAAGCCGAGTCATATGTGAGAATCAAAGACTCCGAGGTGAAAAGCTTCATTTGGAAGAATGTCATATGCCGCTACGGAGTTCCAAAGGAAATAGTCACTGACAATGGCTCACAATTCATCTCATACGATTTCCAAGACTTTTGCGATAAGTGGAGCATCAAACTAAGCTATTCAAGCCCAAGACACCCTCAAGCTAACGGACAAGCAGAATCCACCAACAAGACAATCATGTCCACCCTTAAAAAGCGACTCGACCAATACAAAGGGAAGTGGGCCGACGAGTTACAAGGTGTGCTATGGTCTTACCGTACGACGGTGAGAACATCAACAGGCGAAACACCATTCTCTCTATCTTACGGCTCAGAGGCCGTCATAGCAACAGAGGCTGACTACCCTTCTTATAGGATACGACACGTGACAGAAGAAGCAAACGACAGAGAGTTGCTAAGCGAACTTGCCACAATCGACGAGCGTCGCGACAAGGCCGCAATCAGATTGGCCGTATACCAACAAAGAGTCGCCCGCTATTATAACAGAAACATTCGTCTCAAGTCATTCCATATTGGAGATTGGGTCCTTCGCCGCGTCTTCCAAAATACAAAAGAAAAAGGAGCAGGCAAACTCGGTCCTACGTGGGAGGGACCATATCAAATCACCAATGTATTTGGACATGGAGCCTATAAACTACGATGTACAGATGGCATGGAGATCGGCAACAGCTGGAACGCATGCCATCTAAAACAATATCAGTTTTAAAATATATATATATATATATTTCGAACTTTGTCACTCTACAACATGGAACTCTCTTCCCCGTCGGAGGGTCGTTGATAAACCCAACAGCCGACACTAACCTTTTTATGCAGGTTAGCATTGCAAAGCCTATCTTAACTACATACTTAATCAAAGTTGTAGCGTGCAACTAAGAAGTTACACACTCCAACTGGGGCAGTTCAATATAAAAAAAAAAAACAACAAAGTCTACGACAAGACTCGACCGCGACCTGCATTCAAGGTCTCCATCTCCAAACGGTCACACGACCCGCATTCAAGGTCATGGACCGCGACCGCCATTCAAGGTCTCCATTTCCAAACGGTCACACGACCCGCATTCAAGGTCATGGACCGCGACCGCCATTCAAGGTCTCCATCTCCAAACGGTCACACGACCCGCATTCAAGGTCATGGACCGCGACCTGCATTCAAGGTCTCCATCTCATTACGGTCACACGACTCGCATTCAAGGTCGTGGACCACGACCTAACATTCAAGGTCTCCATCTCATTACGGTCACACGACCCGCATTCAAGGTCGTGGACCACGACCTAACATTCAAGGTTTCCGTCTCCAAAGGATCACACGATCCGCATTCAAAGTCATAAATAAAAAACACATTACCATCATGAAAGACGTACGACATCAAAGAAAATTAACATACATCATATATTAAAAATATCGTTCGACAGAGCCAAAAAAAAACCGTTCAACAAAGCATTTTACAACCCCTTATGGGGCAAGATCATCATGCTCTCCAGTCGGCTGAGCAGCTAAGGCTACGACGGTCGAACCTTCTGGAGGAGGAAGGATAGGCTCTTCACCAACAGGCTTATCATCAGCTTCATCTTCATCAGAGCGCAACAGCTCCTCATGGTCGGCGATCCAGTTATCAACCTTCCACTCGGTCGCACGACCGTCCCTGTACTCCCTCATCAAGTCTGCAAGAGTCTTAATGACCGCGTTGAGGACGTTATCCTCCGCCTTGTCGTACAGGGAGTCGTAGTCCACCTCCTTAGCCTTCAGCTTGGCTTCCAGCAAGTCGACGCTCGACTTCAACTTGTTCAACTCCATGGTAGCCTCTACCGCACGACTTGAGGCCTCAAGAGCAGTCTTCTTGGCCTCAACATTCGAAGTCTTTAACTTATCGTTGTCAGCCTTGAGGCTCTGATTGCTCACCTTTAGATCCCTCACCTTCTTGAGGGCAAGACCCAGCTCTTCCTTCAGATGAACGTGCGACTGAAGAGCCTACAGAAAATAAATATACAAGTCAGAACAAATTCTAACATATTCAAAAAAATAAATATACAAATGTACCAGTCGTATGACCATACCTGGAAAAGGTGGCCAAGGCCCCAATCAGCAGCTTGGGAAAGACCCATCTCCCTGAGGCGACTCTTATTTTCAGGCAACAGCAGCCGCTCGACCTGTGTAAGGATCGACCCAACATTAGAGTATGCAGAGGCATCCTGCGGGAAGACTAGGTCGACCGACGCATCGACCCCTGAAAATGAATCCTCCCTCCTCCGTTTCTTTCCAGTGGAAGAAACATCAAGGGAGGCCTTGGCTCGACTTGATGGAGGAGGTGGAGGAGTAGAAGCCGCTTGGTCACTCGACTGAGCCTGCTTCTTTCCCTTCCTTTTCTCCCTCAGCCTCCTCATGGCATCATCAGCAGCAGATGCGGCGATCTCTCCAGCCATGATATCAACTGCAAATCGTCGCTCGACGTATGAGATTGGAGTCAGAAATCATGTGTCGTACAGTCGCTCGACACAATGTCTGACCCTGACAAACTCCACTAAGTTTTTGAAGGCAGGGTAGGGGGGTACCTGGCTCGTTGATCACACTGAACTTCCAGAGGTGACTCGGACGCAGATTTTCCTCCGCCAATATACTCCTCCAACTCCTCTCCTTGACGTTGTACGACAGCACCTTCTCTGTACGCGTCACGCACGTTAATCCAACAACTGCTTGAGGTGCTCCTGTGTTCACTACAAAACAAATAAAAAGTTAGCGAAAATAATAACAAAAGACAGTCGTACGACGCGACTAAAATAAAGACCCACCAGCCTTGGACCAAGTCGCACGAACAACAGTATCCTCGAGAGGCCAATCGACAAGTAGGCCCCTCGCAAAGAAATACCTGTCCTTCCACAACCTGTCATTTGTCGTTAACTCCGTGATCAGGTGTGTTCTGTTGGGCCAGAGGTTTAAGTTATAGCGCCCCTTTTCTGTGTCGTGGTCTCGCACGGTGTACGAGTAGAACAGGTCAGGCAGCTCGAAGACTATCCCCTCCCTCGTACACAACAGCTCCAGCGCCAGCAGGATCCTCCAGCTATTCGGCATCAGCTGCCCTAGGGCAAGCTCGAAGTGGTCGAGCACTTTCCTCAGCAATCCGACTACTGGCAACCTGAATCCTACCCGCTGAAATGGGAACTCGTAGAAACAGGTCCATCCTGGCATTCCATAGTCACGTCGTCCGTCACACGCGATGTACCCGCAAGAAAAACAGTCACGGTGTCGTACGACGAGGACGCTATTGTTACCTCAGCACTTGCCGCCTCCGACTCTCCCCATGAGTCGTACTACAGTTCTATTGGATCGTCGTATCCGCGCCCAGAGGTACTGGGGGGACTCTCATCGCCTCGACTCGACATCAAAACCTACAAGTCGAACGATAGTAGCCAACGGTTAGTAATTATAACCTAAACCAAAGACCTTGCACGACCTAATATCAGCTCCCAAGACTGTTAATAAGGTCGTGCGACCTATACGTCTTGGCTACTGTCGTGCGACCTAGACTCTACAAACAGGTTATATGTAAACCTAAGTCTTATCTTTGCAGGTTGTAGTGCCCCGTGTCCCCGAGCGATTTTTGAGGACTACAACCGCCTCTACCACGACATTGTCGTATGACCATGTCACGTCACAGGGATTGTGAATTCTCATAAACCCAGGAGCACTCCTCAAATCAACCCAACTAATCATCACAATTGGTAGTCGTACGACATAAAAATAAAAACCACCATATAAACTCTACATACTGATCGGTCATTTATTTTCATATATTTACGACCCCTAAACCAGTATCTTTTAATTGTATTCTTAAGTATTTTTGGTTCTTTTGACGTGTTTTCCTCTAGTGTACAGGTAATAAGGTTTTGTGCGTAATTGAAGAGTTTTGGTGGATTAAATTGAATATTTGGGAGTGCACAGCTGTCATTGTTTGGAGGCTACCATAAATTCTACAAGATGAACTGGGTTGAGCGCCTTATATTTCTGGAAAGGTCACGATGTCTGCTTTCCGGCAAATTTTACGGTTCGTGATTCCGAGTTGTCTAGAGAAAGTTATGCTCATTTTCACAACAGTGTGCAGACTCACGACTTTCATGTCGAGAGTTAAGTCATGAGTCATGTTTCGGAGGCCGTCATAAATTCCATAGAAAGCACTGGGTTTCGCGCTTTATATGTATGGAAAGATATAGATGTCTACTTTCCAATACATTTTACGGTTCATGATTTGGAGTTTTCTAGAGGAAGTTATGGTCATTTTCGTAACAGTGCGCAATCCTAAAATTTGGACCAGTGAGCACCGCGACCTAGTACCGCGACCGTAGGTCGCGCTACAGTGGTCGCGATGAAACATCAATTTGTTGGCAGTGAGCACCGCGAGCACAGTGCCGCGACTACTGTAGCGCTACAGTGGTCGCGATGAAACATCAATTTTTTTGGCAGTGAGCACCGCGAGCACAGTGCCGCGACCGTAGGTCGCGCTACAGTAGTCGCGATGGCGACGCGAGAAACCTATTTTTCAATGCCTATAAGTAGAAAAAGGGCTCTAAAAAGAGGGAATTCGACTAGGGCTCTAAAGAGAGGACCAAGAGGAGACCAAGAGAGAAGAGAAGAGGCAAAGAGGGGAGAAGAAAATCATCTTGAAACCAAGAGGATTGGAATCAATCCTTGAGCCAAAATCTCACCATCAAGCTTGGATTTGGAGAAAGTGGAAGCTAGACAAATTCCCAATGAGGAGGAGGACGAAAGTTCATCACACCTAGAGTTTTTCTATCCCTTTCCTTCTTTATTTTCATGCTTGTAACTCTCTTTATTAATTGAAAAACATGTTTAGTTGTAAATCTTTGATTATGAACTAAATTTGTAAGTTAGGGTTTTGATGAATCTTATTCTATGATAATTGAATGAATTGATTGTTTAATTTGTTGTGGTTGATTATTGTGTTGTTGAGTGGTATTATTGTGCTTAATGCTTTGAATGTGAAGGCCTACATTTAGATGATAAATTGGTGGTGTGTTATGTACCGAGAGGAGACGCCCACCACGTGCTCGATATAATGTCCACCACAAGTATAATTGGATAGAGATATACTAATTTGCTTGTGTGATCACATAGGGTGTTTATTGTAACTAATGCATTCTCATGCACTTGGATATACCATCGAGAGATAGGATATTAGTGTGTGCGGAATAGGTCCAATTTACCTCGAGAGGGGACTTTGGATAAATTAGATGAACACGGTCATTATCATGCATAGTTAAACTACAACAATGTGCTTTCATGAAATTCAATTGGATGGGATAGGTGAATTCAAATACCCTAACTAATCTCTCATATTGGTTGTTTGCTTTACTTTTATGTTTTTATATTTTCATCTTTCAATTCAATCTATTAAAATCTTTCGATTATCCAAATAGAAATAGGCTTGGTTAATTTTAGTACTCAACGCCTAAATATCCCTGTGGAGACGATAATTTTACTCATCATTTTATTACTTGTGCCGACCCCGTATACTTGCGGGTACAAAAAGTCGCATCACATACGAATCCAGATCTACGTGTCGGACGACACAAACATAATATCGTATCCCTCCACACGACAAATAGCGATACAAACCCTTAACTTTCTTCTTAAATCCAAGGCGTTTTGGGGGCAAACTGTAGTAGCCAAAATCTGTCAGGTCCAAAATGCAAGCGAAGATCCAGCCCAGAAACCCAAAGTATGTCACAAGACCAGGCCTAGAACCAAAAATGGTCAAACTACTCGGCCTAATCGCCTTAGTAAAAAAAAATGGTCATTGACCTATTGTCTTAGTCGCACGACGACCCAGCTATGATCACTACGCGGTGATCCAAATAAAGACAATCACGTGAAACCATGATGGACACACCTAGGGAACCTTCATGTCGTACGACATACAATCAACGCCCCACACATCGATCCAAATAGCAACAAGGAAATAACTCCACCACGTCCACACTCGGAAAAGCTCCTACGTCGCACGACATACTATCATTCTCATCTCGGGTCAACGTTCAATCGACATGTCGCACGACATATAATCGTAATTGTCTGAGGACAATTATCAAAACCACATGTCGTACGACATGAAATCTCCCTGGTTCTATGGGAGACCAAATCATGATCTACTTTAATAAAAACGGTCCTACAAAACCATAATTAAAATCCAAACGGCTAGGTCAAAGAAAATGTCCATAAACTTCCTTGATTGGAGGCAGCAAAGGAGGTAATGATGGAATCCCTCAACGGGCAAAAACATCATCCCCCTATAAATGAAGGATAGTTCTCCAAAAAGAGGGGGACTGAAAAACTAGTATCTTAGAGCCATCAATATTCAGACAACATTATCCGGCCACTGTTTATCGTCTCTGTTCATCTTCCGATTGTAGCCCGATTAGCCGATCTCACTTCACCTTCGATCATGAAGATCTCAATCACCAAGTTAACAGGAAGTATCACTCGCTCATCTCAACTTACAAACATTATATTCTTATCAGCATTCGCTAACTTGACCGTAAGAGTGACTTTGGCCGACACCACCCCGGTGTCCCAGACGTCCTGCGGGTCACGTGTGTTCTATCTTTGCCGGTTATAGTGCCCCGTGTCCCTGAGCGATTTTTTAGGACTACAATATTGATGCTATCAAATTTGGTATTTTTTTTTTTTACCATTTTTTATAAAAATAATTTATATTTATGCCCTTACATATATATATATATATATATATATATATATATATATATGTAAATTATAATAAAATATCTTAATATTTAGATAAATTATATTAAAACTGTACTTTTCCTTACTCATAATAATTAGTTAACAGTAAAAATTAACATTTTATTTTTAAAACTTAATTTATTATAATTAATTATCATAAATAAATTTTTTTTATATTTTAATATTAATTTAAAGTATCATTATAAATGATTAAATTTTTTATAAATTAGTTATTTACTATAATAATTTTTTATAAGGTCTTTAATTTTAATATTAATTTTTAGAAATTATTTTTATATTTTTTTAATATTTAAACAGTTTCTTATAAGTTTCTATTGTTTTATAATATTTTTTTTTTTAAAATGATAACAAATGCTAAATTTTTATCATATATACAACTTAAAGTTAAATTTATTAAAATTTAAAAATAAAAATAAAAGATCCAGTAGTTTCACCTAATCAATTAAAATTAACTATAAAGTAATTAATGTGTATATATTCTGTCATATTTTACCTGAAAAGAGGAATTAAAGTAGTGTATTTTAAAAAGTTAAAAACCACACGAGCTAAAATCTCCACTGAAATTGGGAACACAACAAGAAAAAAAAAAAAGATAGAATCACTGCTTGTTCATTATAAAACTTTTTTCTTGTTATAGAAATAATATTCATATTAGGTAGAAAACTAAAAGTAGAATGTGTATCTGAATTTTGTAGTAGCAAATGAGATCACCAAAGAAAAGTACAACTAGATATGTAAAGTAGACTTGACCACTCCAAACATACAATTTGTGTAAGCTGTAGCTAAGTACCATATTCTAAAGAAACAAAAGAAAAGCAGAACAAGATAACTAACCAGTTTACCATGTGACCACACCACCATAAGAAAGGGTTTGAGAGGTAGATTTTCTACACTCCTCCATGTTACTACTATTAGTCTGAACAGAAGACGATGTGGCATCTACTTTATTTTTTTCATTTGCCTCAGCTGAAGGAGAGTTCACTTGGGCAGGATTTGATGATATTACTTCACTTGAATCAGTCCGCTCAATTTGATGGTGAGAATTTTGTGGTCCACTTGGAGCAATAATTGTACTATCATTACTTGTGACTACTTCGCTGTATGTTGTCATATTACCTTGGATGTCATCTGTGCTCCCAGAAACCAATGCTTCTGAGGAAAATAGTGACATAACAATGGCCTGAAATTCATCGGGAACGTCTACTTGCACCCACGTTTCTTGGTCAAGAACTGCCTTAATTTTTGTCATCTGGAATAACCAATAAAAATATCAGTCCAATAACTACCAACATAGGTAATAAGAAAACAGAAGTCCTCTAAGAACCATATATTATTAAGCTGGAATTCAAACTAACTCGAGATTCATGCTGGAAATCAACAAAGGCTCTGGCTTGTGACTGCAATGTTCCTCGAATGCTATATCTCGACCTTCCACCAATCTGTTCATGTTAGAATAAAATGAAATCATAATCACAAACATGTAACTTGCATTCTCCAATTCAAATAAAGAAAAATGAAAAGAAGATACCTTCTCTGTCACAGTGATAAACTCTTGTGTGATGTCACATATACTCAAAAATACCAGAAATCAGCGACATCATAGCTAGGGAAGTCACTAGGCAATGGTATAGAATTAAACATATCCAGCCAGCTACCATCATCAGTCGTTTCACCTTCATCAACCAGATTATTATCTCCTTCAGCTTGTGTTGTTGTGGTGTTTTCTTGGGCACCTACCGGATTCTCTGTCTCTTCTGATTCACTTGTTGCAGAATCTGTTAAAAGAGGAAAAATTGCTGCCTTAATTTTTGTCATCTGGAATAACCAATAAAAATATCAGTCCAATAACCGCCAACATAGGTAATAAGAAAACAGAAGTCCTCTAAGAACCATATATTATTAAGCTGGAATTCAAACTAACTCGAGATTCATGCTGGAAATCAACAAAGGCTTTGGCTTGTGACTGCAATGTTCCTCGAATGCTATATCCCAACCTTCCACCAATCTGTTCATGTTAGAATAAAATGAATTCATAATCACAGGCTATTGAGGACCTAGGTTTAGATCCAACAACAAGCACTGACTTGCACCCCAAGCCATGCACACACACGATAGATGTGGATTAGATCACCTTATTTAGGGATCACTAACCCTCTAGAACACAGGCTATTTAGCCGTTGTCCTAGCCCAAGCCAATCTTGAAGATGGAACCCCAAGAAAAACCGAAATAATGTCTATGGTAATTTAGCTAAAAGACAAAGAGAAACCTGAATAGTTCTTTGATTAATCTGATGACTTACAATCCTAATGATAATAAGTTATATATAGGGGATAGAATCCTTCTAGTAAAAGCAATAGGAAATCAAAGTAAAACTCTTAAAACAAATAGTAAAACTCCTTAAACAAATAGTAATTAAACTAAACTAAAATAGGAAATTAGGATAAAGTCACAAGCCTAAAAAATAAGAAAGCAACTAGGAAACTGATCTGGTAGTGCAACTGCCAAAAATCACGCCTTGCCCCTTAGGCAAGTCACGGCTATCTCGTGACCTCAAGTCGCGTGTGCCTCGGCCTCAATTCTGCATTTAGTCGCGTGTGTCTCTACCAATTCCTGGGCACAAAGGGTCGCGACTTGCGTAACTTGCGACTCAGGTCGCGACCCAAGTCGCGCGTGCCTCTGTCTCTCGCTTCTCCTAATGTGGTCTTCATCAATCCCCCTTGCTTCAAGCATGCTCTTGCCCACAAGGAAAAATTCTGGGAACTTTGAAACTATATCGTCATAATCCTCCCAAGTCGCCTCATCCTTTGGAAAGCCCCTCCAATGTACTAACACCTGCCAAACCTTTTCCTTTGGAAGGTTGCGTTGTGAATGCCTATATTGTAGTGGTTCTTTTGGTTTCAGCAACATTCTTCCTTCGTCATCGAATAACGGCAAATCCTCCGCAATCAATTCTGGGCTCCCCACTCTTTGCTTCAATGATGAAACATGAAAAACCGGATGCAACCGTGAGGTTGTTGTAACTCCAATCGATATGCGACTTCTCCAATGCACTCTAGCACCTTAAAAGGTCTATAGTAATGCGGTGACAACTTCACATTGAACCTTTTTTTCAAAGACTTCTGCCGATATGGTTGAAGCTTGAAATACACAAAATCACCTGCTTCAAATGACACGTCCCTGCGGCTTTGGTCATAGTACTTCTTCATTCTTGCTTGGGCTCTCTCCAGCGCTTTCTTGAGCTTGGTCATAATTTCGTCTTAAGTCATCAACTCTCTCTCTACTTCGTCATTGGCCACTGTTCCTCTCTCATAAGTGCTCAGGCCTAGTGGTGTCCTGCCATAAATTACTTCGTAGGGACTCATGTTAATTGCAGCATGGTGAGTTCTGTTGTACCAATATTCTGCCCATGGGATATAGTCTTTCCAAGATGCTTGCTCATGGTGGCAGTTGCACCTCAGATATTGCTCCAAAGTAAGGTTCACCATTTCTGTCTGTCCATCAGTCTGCGGATGATAGGATGAACTCGCCTTAAGCTTGGTACCCTGCAATTTAAACGATTCTTTCCAAAAGGAACTAATAAACAATTGTCCCCTGTCAGTAATAATGCTTTAAGGAAAGCCGTGGAGTTTAACCACATCTTCAATAAAAGAACTAGCTACACTGCTAGTTGTAAAAGGATGCTTTAACGGAATGAAGTGAGCACCATTACTCAACCTGTCCACCACCACCAAAATTGCCTCGAATCCCTTGCTACTAGGCAGCCTCTCGACGAAATCCATAGTCAAATCCTCCTAAATTCTCTCAAGAATGGGTAAAGGTTGTAATATCCCCATTGGTCGCCTTGAGTCATACTTAACCTTATGACACGTATCATAATCAACTACTTTGTTCTTTACTTCATTCTTAAGCCCTTCCCAGTAGAAAAAATGTTTGATCTTCATGTATGTCCTCAACCAACCCGAATGACCACCCTCTTTGCTTTCATGGAAGTGAGCAAGGATCTCTTGCCTTAACCCTAGCACATCAGACACGTACACATAGGATTTATAGTATACGATACCATTGTTCTCCCTGTATTTCTCGACCCCATCTTCTCTCTTCTCCAGTTTCTGGAAAATCTCTTGGGTTTTGGCATCCATCTTCAAGGCCTCACGGATTTTATCCCATATTTTCCATTCTGCCCCACTTAATGCTGATAGTCCTGGGCCTTCTTCCTCATACACTGTCCACATCATTGGACTACCTTTTTTTCTGGAAAGCGCATCAGCTACCTTGTTTTCTTTTCTGGTTGGTAGACAATATCATACTCGAATCCGAGTAGTTTCACCATAAACTTTTATTGCTCGGGCGTTACTATCTTTTGCTGCAATAGGTGTCTCAACGCTCGTTGATCAGTAACAATGGTGAACTTTCTCCCCACCAGGTATGGCCTCCACACATTCACCGTATGAATTACGGCTAGCATTTCTCGGGCATAGGTACTCCAAGCTTTTTTCATAGGGCCCAAAGCTTGAGATATAAACGCTAAAGGTTTTTTGTCTTGTACCAAGACTGCTCCCATACCTTCCCCACTAGCGTCGGTGTAAACCTCAAAGGTTTTGTTAAAATCAGGCAATGCTAGCACGGGCGTCTGTGTCATTGCTCTCTTCAGGTTCTCAAAAGCAAGCTTGGCCTTATCGGTCCACTCAAAGTTGTCTTTTTTCAGCATGTTGGTCAATGGCCTAGCTATCAACCCATAGTGTTTGACGAACCTCCTGCAATAGCCTGTCAACCCTAGAAAACCTCGCAGTGCTGATACATCTTTTGGTAAGGGTCAATCTACCATGGCTTCCACTTTCCGCGCATCTACTTTCACCCCATTTTCTGATATGAAGTGCCCCAGTAGTTCAGCCTTGAAGAACTCGCACTTTGACATCTTAATGTAGAACTGATGATGCCGAAGGATCTCCAACACTATCTCCAGGTGAGATAAGTGTTCCTCTATTGACTTTGAGTAGATCAGAATGTCGTCGAAGAAGACTAGCACAAACTTCCTCAGGTGTGGTCGAAATATCTCATTCATCACTACTTGAAAGGTCGAGGGTGCATTACACAACCCAAATGACATGACGAGGTACTCGTAGAGTCCTAAGGAGTTCTAAAGGCAGTCTTGTGTACATCCTCATCTCTCATGCGGATTTGGTGGTAACCCGCCAGTAGATCGAGCTTGGTGAAGACACTAGCGCCATGTAACTCATCTAACATCTCATCTACCGTTAGTATAGGAAACCTATCTTTCACCGTGGCTTCATTCAAGGCCTTGTAATCTGTGCAAAATCGCCATCCATTTTTCTTCCTAACCAATAAGACCGGTGATGAAAACGGACTTGTACTCTGCTTAATCAGCCCACTCTTCAGCATTTCCCCCATTTACTTCTCTATCTCCCTATTCTGAAAGTAAGCATACCTGTATGGGGGTGCATTGATGGGTTTCGACTCATCCTTTAGGGTAATACGATGGCCAAAGGCTCTAGTCGGTGGTAAAGTCGTTGACACCTCCAATACCCGCATGTGTCGGGCTAATAAACTGCGGACTTCTTCTGGCAGTCCTAGCATTTCTTCCTCCACACCCTCCACAGCCTCAGATTTGGCTCTCATTGCTTGGCCATCATTGGTATTGATGATGGCAAAACATTGAGCACCTCCTTTGCAAAGTCGCTTCATCACGTAAGCCTCACAATGCTTGATTTATTTGGTTGAGATTGTGGTCCAGGACCTCTTTTTGCCCCCGAAATTGAACTTCATAGTTATAGTCTCAAAGTTGGTCACTGCCTCCCTAATACTCTTCAACCATGTGCTTTCTAAGACCACATCTAGCTCTGCAAGTGTCAAAACATATAGCTCAGCCACTATCTGCACGCCCTGCACATTCATCTTCACATTATGATGTACCTCATCGCATTTCAATCGCTCACCGTTGGCTACTCTCACATCAAATGCTTCTATGGTTGTACCTTTCATCCCTAGTTTCTTCACGGTATTTATGTTGATGAAATTGTGAGATGATCCAGAATCAACTAGCAATAAAATCTCAGAACTCCTTATCCATGCCATAAGCCTCATAGTTGATGGTCTTAGAGTCCCCGATATTACGTTGAGGGACAACTCTGCTATTCCCTTTTCTTCCCTTGACTCCGCTACCCTTAGCTCCCCTTCATCACTAGATGTCTCATCTTTCTCTTCGGTCCCAGAATCTTACTCGTCGGACCCTATAATCGTCAGAATTTTACCGTTTCTACATTGGTGACCTTTCACCCATTTTTCTTTGCATTTGAAACATAGCCCTTTCTTGATGAAATCTTGTACCTCCTCTCGAGATAGTTTTCTCACCTCATTTGACTTAGTGTTTGTACTGCTTCCTTACTCGGTCTTACCCTTCCAAGAATTCCCGGTTTGCAAGGTTTTGGTGAACTTGCTCCCCGTGTTTTCTTTGAAAGACCTCCTCTCACTAGGTTCCTCCTCCAGAATCTCTGTCGTCCGCATTACTTCTAGAAGAGTTGTTGGCTGTTAGCTAACCCCGGTTTTAGACCCTCAGTAAACATTCCGATCAAGTGAGTTTCTGTCCAGTTCCTGATCATGGTCTGCAAATGCCTAAACTCATTAATATAATTGTGAACCTTACCTTCTTAGCGGAGCTTTGCAAGTTGCCCATGGTGATCGGTTACTGGTGATGGCCCTCATTGAGCTAGAAATTCTTGTTCGAAGGCTGTCCACCCCAATCTCTGTCGGTCATGTTCATATTAGTCCTTCAGCCATCTCCACCAACTATTAGCCTGCCCATCAAGATACATGCTCCTAATGGCTACTTTGTCTGCCCAGCTAATCTCGTATACCTGGAAGTAACGGCTGTCTTTATCCAACCACTCATAAGGGTCTCCTCCGCTAAAGTGTGGAAAATCAATCTTCGATTTCCTCGGCCCATAGTTCCCTCCCCGACCGACCTCATAATCATTATCTTCAAACTGTCGATTTCTGGGTCTCTCTTGGTTTGGGTTCCCTCTGTAGTTCCTCTGGTCATCCCTTCGGGTTTCGTCTTCACTACTCGACCCATCCCTTTCGGATCCCCTACCGACCCTAGGCCTCTACCTCCTTTGATTTGGTTCGATCCACCTTTCAACTACCCGATCTCCTCGTTCCACTCGTCACCCATGCCTATACTGAGCCGGAGGCCTATCCCGTCGGTCACCTCCATCGTCGGACTCATGTAATGGATTAACCTGTGGTGGCCTTTCCCCATGAGTTTGTTTGTTCCCCTTGAATAACTTCTTCTTCAACCTCTGTCCTTGGATTAACTCCCTTTTCAGAATGGTTTAGTTCTAACATGGCTAGCATAAGTCCCATGGTTGTAGATAGCCTGGTTAGTTCTGTTCGTAGTTTCAGATGTCCGGCTTGCATCTCTCTCCGCACGTTCCTTATTTCGATCTCTACGACCTCAAAGCGGACCCTGTTGGGTTGATTGGATGCTGACGGTTGATCATTATCCCCGCTTGACATTGTAAAGATCTCTCAATGAAAGTATCAAATTGATGAAGACCTAGGTCTAGATCCAACAACAAGCACTGACTTGCACCCTAAGCCACGCACACACACGATAGATATGGATTAGATCACCTTATTTAGGGATCACTAACCCTTTAGAACGTAGGTGATTTAGCCGTTGTCCTAGCCCAAGTCAATTTCGTAGACGGAACCCCAAGAAAAGCCGAAATAATGTCTATGGTAATTTAGCCAAAAGACAAAGAGAAATTTGAATAGTTCTTTAATTAATCTGATGACTTACAACTACAACTCGAATGATAATAAGCTATATATATAGGGGATATAATCCTCCTAGTAAAAGTAATAGGAAATCTTCCTAATAAAAGTAATAGGAAATCCTCCTAGTAAAAGGAATAGGAAAGTAAAATAAAACTCTTAAAATAAATAGTAATTAAATTAAACTAAAATAGAAAATTAGGATAAGGTCACAAGCCTAAAAAATAGGAAAGCAACTAGGAAACTGATCTGGTTGTGCAACTGCCAAAAATCACGCCTCGCGACTTAGGCAAGTCGCAGCTAGCTCGCGACCTCAAGTCGCGTGTGCCTCGGTCTCAATTCTGCATTTTGCCTCCGCGACTTGCCCGAGTAGCGGCCATGTCGCGACTGAAGTCGCGTGTGTCTCTGCCAATTCTTGGGCACAAAGGGTCGTGACTTGCGTAACTTGCGACTCAGGTCGCGACCCAAGTCGCAAATGCCTCTGTCTCTCGCTTCTCCTACCACGGTCTTCATCACAAACATGTAACTTGCATTCTCCAATTCAATTTAAGAAAAATAAAAAGAAGATACCTTCTCTATTGCAGTGATAAACTCTTGTGTGATGTTATATATACTCAAAAACTACTGCAATCTTAACCTAGGATGCAGTATTACACGGACCCCAAGGAGCTTTGCCCATCTTCCATGAGCAGCATCACACGCAGCAAAGACACCTTCTGTGTTTTCTCTCAATACATCGGCTCTGTCAATGGTAGGATGATATCTGCAGTTTTGACATCAATAAAAGTTGGGAAAAAACCAAAACCTCAGGAAGTAGAAATCACTTTTGAGAACAATCCATTTCAAGTTAAAGATAAATCTTTTAGGATTCAGAGAAGCAATAAGAACAATGGGAGAAGTAGAATCAAAATTCCTTTTGTGCAAGTCTAATTCAAACAGGTTCTACAAAAACCATGTCACGTCACGTGATGCACTCACTACTAAAATGATTAAATAGCTATCATTAAAAAGAGGGAAACTAATGGCCTGTTACAGAAAGGTAGCAGCAGATACAATAGAAAGAAGCAAATAATACGCAATAACATGGTTACAAATGAGTTAGGACAATGAGAAATCATTTAAAATGCACTTTTAGAAAACACAATACTAAGATGATAAAACTCATGAGAATGAACAATATAACTATTACTACATCTTTGTGGAAGGACTCTTAACATACACCATAAGATCAAATAAATAAAATAGTGATTTGTCAATCACAAAAAAGAAAAGATATGATTTGTCATACACAACATCGCCAATCAACATTTCCCCCCAGGTTCCCTATTAAAGAGAACCAACATGTGAACTTGGCCTCTTCATATTCAGCACTGGGGGTGTACACTAGATGAAGAATTGACGGTAGAGGGCTAGTGCTAGGATCATTTTATATAATGCAACATTTGAATACAATGCTTGTTTTTAATATGAAAAATGGAAGCTCGTGATCCTCACTCTCAAGTATCATCATGAAAAGTTATATAGGAGTGTTCGTACTAAAGTTATGTTATTTACAGCCCAAACACACTATACCTTCAACAAACAGAATAGCATAAATTAGAAAGTGGCACTAGAGTCTAACAGTAGTAATAATGATAAATTACAGATCTCATCATGATCTTAAGAATCTAAATGTAATACCTCAAACAAAGCATAAGTTGTTTCTCTCCAATCTCCAATCTCCCCTAGTAGGCACACAATTAAAATAAAAAAAAAAAAAAAGGATTGGCGTCATTCAACTTCCATTTTTGCTAGAAAGCCAAAGGCTATGATCTTAATGTTCTCTTCCTCACTTTGCCAACTTTCCCCATTTTAGTGGAGAGAATAGCCACATTGTTTGAAAAAGGCTTTTCCATCAGCTATTTCCTATGATTCATTTTAAATGCTATAAATTGAATCCTAGTGTTGATTGTAACTAGCTTCTAGTACTTAATATATGCTGCTGAGTATATTTTAGATTTATTATTCCTTAATTCTAGGACCTAAATTAGGGGGATTTGATTCTCCAAATTGAGAGAATCAAGATCATTGTACAATCAAGAGTTGACCACTCTTGTACATAAATATTGCTGTAAATATTAGAATAATATATCAAATTATTCAAACAAAATCTTCATGGTATCATAGCCATTCTCTGAAACCTAAGGAACCCTAATTTTCCTGCTGTCTTTTCCAACAGTTCTTCTGCTATTTCCGACAGTTTAAGACTTTTTCTTCCTTCAAAGCATCACAATGTCTGATAAATCAGATTATGCTAGAACTGGTGCACCACGTCTGATGCTCTCAAAACAAACAACAATGAAGGAAATCATGATCAAAACACATCCCATCATGGTCAAATCATCACTGGTCACAAACTGACTAAATTGTTTAGCAAAGAACAAGTGGGATTTCTCTAACAAATGTTCAACCAGTAGTCAAATCAAATTGCCTCTGGATCCTTAGCCCACTTAGGTAACCTTATTATTGCCCTAATGATAAAAAAAATATCTCAGGGGATCGGTGGAACCAGTAGTCAAATCAAATTGCCTCTGGATCCTTAGCCCACTTAGGTAACCTTATTATTGCCCTAATGGTAAAAAAAATATCTCAGGGGATCGGTGGATTGTTGATTCAGGGGCATCAGACCATATGACTGGGGATGCAAGTATTTTCTCCACTTATAACCCCTGTTATGATCATCTAAATATTAGAATAGCATATGGCTCCCTAAACAAAGTGGCTAGTATCGGTTCAGTGGTTATCTCAAAAACAATCACTCTCACATCTGTTTTACATGTTCCTAAACTAGATTGCAACCTCTTATCTATCAACAAATTAACTCAAGATCACAATTGTGTTGCTAATTTTTCTCCTCAAACATGTGTTTTTCAGGACTCGGATTCGGGGAGGACGATTGGCAGTGCTAGAGTTTAATCTGGACTTTATTATCTCAAGGCTGAACCTTACTTGAAAAAACAAACTTCTCTAGCAAATGAGATTGAAGCAAGTTATCTCCTAGGAATTCATATCTAGTATCTCAATCAAATAGTGATAAGGACATCTTAGTGTAGCATTATCGTCTAGGTCATCTAAATTTTTCATATTTATCAAAATTGTTTCCTACTCTATTCAGAAATAAAAATTCTCTATCATTTCAATGTGAAGTGTGTCAACTTGCAAAACAAACTAGAAACACCTATTCAAACTCTTATCATAAATCCTCAAAACCGTTTTCATTAATTCATAGTGATGTTTGGGGTCCTTCAAGGATTCCAAATATCATGGGTACTAAGTAGTTTGTCTCTTTTGTAGATAACCACACTCGAATTACCTGGATCTATCTTATGAAAGAAAAATCTGAAGTTACTAGATTTTTAAAACTTTTCAAAAGATGATTAAAACTCAATTCAATACTCAAATTCAAATTTTGCAGAGTGATAATGGGAAAGAATTCTTTAATTCCTTTCTCAGCAATTACCTATCTAATGAGGGAATAATACATCAATCTACTTGTGTAGACACCCCTCAGCAAAATGGTATTGCTGGAAGGAAAAATCGTCATTTACTAGAAGATGCTAGGTCTTTAATGTTCTCCAGTAATGTTCCTAAACATTTTTGGAGAGAAGCAATTCTTACTGCCACTTTTCTCATAAACCGCAGCCCTTCTAGAGTTTTAAACTATCTTACCCCATGTCAAGTGTTTTACAAAATCTTTTCCCAAAATCGTTTGTTAACAAATATCTCTCCTGGGATCTTTGGATGTACAGTTTTCATTCATGCGCATTCCAACAATCGTCGCAAATTAGATGACTTGTATAGCTTAGGGCACACCAAGTCGCATGAGTCACGCAATGGTGTGGAAATCCAATTGAACGCACCTACAATCATAGAGTACTTTCAAAAGGAAATCAAAGCTAATCTAATACCTAGGTTCATTGATTAATTTCTTATCACAATTAACCTAGTATAGATTTTAGAGTTAATTCAGCCCTATTGCAACCTAACGATTTCTCGTAAAAATCACAACCTATATCAAATTGCTATTAATCAACGAACTTGCAATCGCTTGCGCAATCGCATTGAACAAGAATAAATCGCAATTGATAGAATAAAATATACTCATAAACATTACAATATATGTATCGAATTAGTTTTCATCAAAGATCTTACAACAGCTTTCGCGATCACATTGAACACGAACCAAACACAAAATGATAATATAATCAATAAGCTCAAAGTCAATGTCATGAAATAAATTACAAAATATATTCATAATCAATAAAATCAAATCCGTTCAAGGTTCTGTAACCACCTAACACAAAACTAGCCACTCGTTTCCGGCTTAGACTTCTTTTCCGTCAATCTTCGTATTCTCTCGATGAACACTCGATGAATTCATGAAACCAATAGTGTGTTAGTGTTTGGTGATGATGGTTGTGATTTGGTAGGATGAAAGATGGTGAAAATTGGCCTAAGGTCGCAGCTAAAAACTACTAAAATCGTGCTAGACAAACTTCCTTACTGCTGTGTTCTTCTTCTATTTATAACCAGTTGCTAGGGTTGCAGATTTTTTATGCCTGCGACCTGTGCACCGCGATCGGTGGCCGCGCTACCTGGTCGTGGTACACACTAGTACAATTATAGCATTTCTGCATGCGAGGGAAAACCGCAACCTAAGGTTGCATATGCTGGATCGCGTGCGCTGCTGGTTGCACATTTCTTCTTCTCAGCGAGCAACAACTGTGATCGCATCATGTATTGCTGTTCTCTTCTGTACGTGACCATCAAGCACGACCCAAGGTCGAGTGCGCTGGGTCGCGCCACCTGATAGCGCTGCTTTCCTTATTCCACGCAAGTACAAGGTGAGATTGGTAAAGTTTTTCAAAGAAAAATAAAATATATTCTTGGAATATGTGGAACTTTGCGGTATCCGATTTGGTGAGAAGATCGGATAAGAGGAAGAGTTTGGCAAGGTCAGTGCAAGGAAATTTCATATGTTGCCTTAGAGGCAAGGGCATTCTCGAAGGGAGGGGGAATGATAGGAACCGAGACTCGCACGACTTGGGTCGCGACATGGACAAATCACGGGCAAAGTTTCTGAGGGAAGTTTGTTCAGAATCAACCAAAAGCAATTAGAGTTTAATTAGATTTCCTTTTTAGGTTTTCATATTTTATTAGGATTCTATCCTATTTCCTATTTGACATGTATTAGGATTCTAGTTTATTTCTTATTTTAATTACCTATTGTGTTAGGAGTTTAATTACTATTAGATTTGTTTTAGGAATTAATTATTAGGAGTTTATTTGCTTTCCTAGTTGATTTGTTTTAGGATTCTATTTTAGTTATTTCCTATTAGAGTTGTATTAGGCTTTTATTATTTTTTTCTATTAGGACTAGATTAGGTTTAGTAAGTCATTATAAATAGCAGAAATTTTTTATTCAATATTCATTCATTCAGATATCAATAAAAGTGATAGTGTTTCTCTAAATTCGGCTTTTCTAAGCTTGGACTAGTACGAGGGCTAATAACGTGAGTTTAGATTTATTCGACTTTTCTTGGGATTCCGTCTTCACGATTGGCTTGGGCTAGGAAAACGGTTAAATAACCTGCGTTCTAGAGGGTTAGTGATCCCTAAATTAGGTGATCTAATCCACATCTATCGTGTGTGTGCGTGACTTGCTTCGCAAATTAGGGCTTGTTGTTGGATCTAAATCTAGGTCTTCAACAATTTAGGTCTAGATGATCAATGCATAATATTTCTCTAGATAATATTTTTGAAACTGTCATTCAATGCATGTTAATGTTATGTTGAATTAATAGCATTCAATAATTTTTGTGATGAAAGCAGTGTTTTAGTTCTTGCGAGAAATTAGTAGAGAATTGAGTAAAGGATGGAGAAAACATGGTGATTGTCTTGTGGTAAAATAAGGAATCATACTTTTGGCGGGTAGCTTTAAGACAAAAAAAAAACATGGGAACGAATGAAGAAAGTTGCAAGACATGAGGCTATTTTTGCTGGCTTGAGTCATCACTAACTTTCCTTTTTCTTCATAGAGATTGCTTAAAGCTGAAATAAGAGAGTGTGTGTCAATGATAAACAAATATTACCAATTGAAATAAAGAGGCTTGACAAACTTTTACAACAAACAAACAGTACAAAACCCATAAATAAATATCAACAAATACACACATAAAAAGCAACAAAAGACACAAAGAACAACCAGAGGAAGAAAATGAACCTAATCCAAAAAACTAAAAAATAAAAGTATAAGTCAATGACAAAACTACAATTTAGGGAATTAAAAAGATTGAATTTTGAAATGGCTCACCATAAACAATCATAAGCAAGAAACCAATAAATTGAATTAAGAAAATCTTACCAATTGAAGATCCGATGAAAACCCACAATTTCTAGCGAAGCCAAAGGTTTCGATTCAATGGAGGGAGCTGATGTGAACCCGTAAGGTTATATAACCCTCAAACCCACACTCAATTTGTTTTTACGCCCAAGAACTTTCCAAAATTAGATTCTTCACCCTTCCAGACCCGATGAATACTCAATCCACGAACCCGAAAGTATAAACACTCAAGAACACCACGAAGGAAGCCTTCCTTTGATAAGTTTAGTAGTTTTATCAAGAACAAGTAGGTGAAAACGAAATTTCACTCAAGTTTTGTATTAATTAATCAATGGTTTGAGGGTTATATAACCTTACAGGTTCACATCATTTGGTATCAGAGCCAAGGTTCTAGTCTCGGGTTTATTCTATCCTTATATTTTTCTTTTCTATTCAAATCCATCGTATATTGCTGTTCTTACTCATACCATTGTTGTTGTTTGTTTTTTTTTTTTTTTTTTGGTTATTCTAAGTTACTTTCCATATATCCTTGCGTTCAATTTACCTGTTTACAAGAAAAGAAAAGAAAAGGAAGAGATCCAAAAAAAAAAAAATTCTGGTTTCATTTGTAGTTCGTATCATTCGTTATCATTTCATGTGTAATTCGTATTGTTTTATTATTACCTACCAGATTCCCAAAACCTTTGATCTTTGAATCCAAAATTTGGTTGGTGAATTTGGGTGTAGATTGTTGCTAATAAATTTTGGTTATTGTTTGTTTAGTTTGATAAGAACTTTTGAGAGATAACGAGTGGAAAGAGGCAAAAGTGTGAGCACATAAAAGGCGAGACATGTCCTATAACAACGAAACCAGTGATGACCTTGATTTGAGGACAAATTCTTTTCTAGAGGAGGGGAATGATGAAGACTTGTCTAGCACAAGGGCATGGTATGTGGATCCAATCCAAGTTCCCATTGGGCCGATTACAAGAGCACGTGCCAAGAAATTCAAAAATGTGTTAAGTGGGCTAATTCAAGGGATTTGGGTTCAGGCATGTTCATGGAGGCCCATTGAAGGTGATGAATGAATCCAAGCCTTATTAAGCATGATTCAAATTCAAGAAAGTCAAATAGGAGTGCATTAAAGGTTGGAGTAATCTGATTGGCCTTAGTGAATATAATTCAAGCTAAGGAGGGGACAACCTGATTCGTAGGGGTAATTTTGGGATGTCATAACTTTTGATTGGTTAGGTTTCTAGAGGCGAGTGAGTAGGAATTTTCAAAGGTCATGATCTTATCTTCAAATTCAAACTTGGAATCAGATTAACTGGAGGTCATACGAGAAAGATATGGTCAGACTTTTTATAGTGTCCAGATTCAGCCTACTTCGACAATTTTGTTGTCTTACTTTGACAATTGTGTTATCTTACTTTGACAATTGTATTATCTTCTATTGACAATTGTGTTGCATATTTTGTTTTTAGTTCAAAACTTCCTAGTCAACAAAATCACACCTTCATTTACTTATTTTGTTTCCCATGCTTGGAAGGTTGTTCCAAGTCATTTTATTGTCTATTTAAACTCTTTTGTTAATCATTTTTATGTACTTTTGATAATGAATACAGAATTGTGAGTTAAAATCTCTCTTGGGTTCTTTGAAGAACCTACGAACTTATCAGATTACTCTGTGGTGTTCGTACCCTGACTTATCAATCAAGTTTTCCATCCTTGATTGTGGCGTCCTCTTAATACCAAGGTTCGCACCTTCTCTATAGGTGTTGGGTCACGGTTTCCATCCTAAACCTGAAAGTAGAACGGTCCTAAGCAGTAACCTTGTTACGGGTTTCATCACAAGTTGACGGGGTTCGTATCAGGAGCCATTCCGATGGAAACCCATAATCTCTATGCAATCGCTGGAGGATGCCCATAATAAAATGTAGTTGCCGAATTTTGCGAAACAGTAAAGAGAGTCAATGTGCGTTAGTATTATGTTGAATCCATAACACTCATCAATTTTTGTGAAGAAAGCAGGGTTTTAGTTCTTGCCAAATTTTGCGAAACAATGAAGAGAGTCAATGTGTGCTAGCGTTATGTTGAATCAATAACATTCAACAATTTTTGAGAAGAAAGCACAGTTTTAGTTCCTGAGAGAAATTAGTAGAGAATTAAGTAAAGGATGGAGAAATCATGGTGATTGCCTTGTAATAAAATTAGAATCATGTTTCTAGCGGGTAGCTTTCAAACAATAAAAAAAAAAAAAAAAGACTGGGAACAAATGAAGAAAGTTGTAAGACATGATGCCATTTTTGTTGGGTTGAGTCATCACCAACTTTCATTTTTCTTCATAGAGATTGCTTAAAGCTGAAATAAGAGTGTGTGTGAGTCAATGACAAACAAATGTTACCAATTGAAATAAAGTGGCTTGACAAACTTTTATAACAAATTAATAGTACAAAACCAAGCAAAACCCATAAATAAATATCAAAAAACACACACATAAAAAGCAACAAAAACGCAGTGACAACCAGAGGAAGAAAATGAACCTAATCCAAAAACAATAAAAAAAATAAAATGTAAATCAATGATAAAACTACAATTTGGGGAGTTAAAATGATTGAATTTTAAAGTGGCTCACCATAAAAAATTATAAGCAGCAAACCAACCAATTGAAGTAAGAAAACCTTACCAATTGAAGATCCGATGAAAACCCATAATTCTAGTGAAGCCAAAGGTTTCAATTTAATAAAGGGAGTTATTTCGATGGAAACCCACAATCTCTAGGCAATCACTGGAGGGAGCCCAAAAGAATATGTAGTTGCCGAATTTGGCGAAACAGTAAAGAGAGTCAATGTATGTTAGTATTATGTTGAATTCGTAACACTCAGCAATTTTTGTGAAGAAAGCAGAGTTTTAGTGCTTGTCAAATTTTAGAAGAGAGTCAATGTGTGTTAGTGTTATGTTGGATCACTAACATTCAACAATTTTTGTGATGAAATCAGAATTTTAGTTCTTGTGAGAAATTAGAAGAGAATTGAGTAAAAGATGGAGAAGACATGGTGATTGTCTTGTTTTAAAATAAGGAATCATACTTCTGGCGGCTAACTTTGAGACCAAAAAAAAAAAAAAAAGCATCAGAACAAATGAAAAACATTGCAAGACATGATGCATTTTTGCTGGGTTGAGTCATCACCAACTTTCTTTTTTCTTCATAGCAATTGCTTAAAGCTGAAATAAGAGTATGTGTGTCAATGATAAACAAATGTTATCAATTGAAACAAAGAGGCTTGACAAACATTTACAACAAACAAACAGTACAAAACCCATAAATAAATATCAGCAAATACACACATAAAAAGCAACAAAAGACACAGTGAGAACCAGAGGAAGAAATTGAACATAATCCCAAAAACAAAAAATGAAAGTGTAAGTCAATGATAAAACTAAAATTTGGGGAGTTAAAAAGATTGAGTTTTGAAGTGGCTCACCGTAAACAATCATAAGCAACAAACTATCCAATTGAAGTAAGAAGCCAAAGGTTTCAATTCAATATTCCAATAGAAACCGACAATCTGTAGGCAATCACTGGAGGAAACTCAAAAGAAAATGTGGTTTCTGAATTTTGCGAACCAGTAAAGAGAGTCAATATGTGTTGGTATTATGTTGAATCCATAACACTCAGGAATATTTGTGAAGAAAGCAGAGTTTTGGTTCTTACCAAATTTTGCGAAACAGTAAAGAGAGTCAATGTGTATTAGTGTTATGTTGAATCAATAACATTCAACATTTTTTGTGAAGAAAGCAGAGTTTTAGTTCTTGTGACAAATTAGTAGAGAATTGAGAAAAGAATGCAGAAAACAGGGTGATTGTCTTGTGGTAAAATAAGGAATCATGCTCTGGCGGGTAGCTTTCATACCAAAAAAAAAAGCATGGGAACAAATGAAGAAAACTGCAAGACATGATGCCATTTTTACTGGGTTAAGTCATCACCAACATTCCTTTTTCTTCATAGAGATTGCTGAAAGTGAAATAAGAGTGTGCATGTGTCAATGATAAACAAATGTTACCAATTGAAACAAAGAGGTTTGACAAACTTTTACAACAAACAAACAATACAAAACCAAGCAAAACCCATAAATACATATTAACAAATATACGCATAAAAAAGCAACAAAAGACACAGTGACAACCAGAGGAACAAAATGAACCTAATCCAAAATAAATAAATAAAAAATAAAAGTGTAAGTTAATGATAAAACTACAATTTGGCAATTTTGAAAATTTGAATTTTGCAAAACAGTAAAGAGAGTCAATGTGTGTTAGTATTATGTTGAATCCACAACACTCAGCAATTTTTGTGAAAAAAGCAGGGTTTTAGTTCTTGCCAAATTTTGCGAAACAGTGAAGAGAGTCAATATGTGCTAGCGTTATGTTGAATCAATATTATTCAACAATTTTTTAGAAGAACGCAAAGTTTTAGTTCTTGTGAGAAATTAGTAAAGAATTGAGTAAAGGATGGAGAAAACATGGTGATTGTCTTTTGGTAAAATAAGCAATCATGCTTCTGGTGGGTAGCTTTCAGACAAAAAAAAAAAGCATGGGAACGAATGAAGAAAGTTGCAAGACATGATGCCATTTTTACTGGGTTAAGTCATCACCAACATTCCGTTTTCTTCATAAAGATTGCTAAAAGTGAAATAAGAGTGTGTCTGTGTCAATGATGAACAAATGTTACCAATTGAAACAAAAAGGTTGACAAACTTTTACAACATACAAACAGTATAAAACCAAGCAAAACCCATAAATAAATATCAACAAATACACGCATAAAAAGCAATAAAAGACACAGTGACAACCAGAGGAAGAAAATGAACCTAATCCAAAAAAACTAAAAAATAAAAGTGTAAGTCAATGATAAAACTACAATTTAGGAAGTTAAAAAGATTAAATTTTGAAGTGGCTCACCATGAACAATCATAAGCAACAAACCGGCCAATTGAAGTAAGAAAATCTTACCAATTGAAGATCCGATGAAAACCCACAATTTCTAGTGAGGCCAAAGGTTTCAATTCAATGGAGGAAGCCATTCCGATGGAAACCCATATCTCTAGGCAATCGCTGGAGGGATCCCAAACGATACTGTAGTTGCCGAATTTTACGAAACAATACAGAGATTCAATGTATGATAGTGTTATGTTGAATCCATAACACTCAGCAAATTTTGTGAAGAAAGCAGAGTTTTAGTTCTTGCCAAATTTTGTAAAACAGGGAAGAGAGTCAATGTGTATTAGTATTATGTTGAATCAATAACATTCAATATTTTTTTAGAAGAAAGTAGAGTTTTAGTTCTTGTGAGAAATTAGTAGATAATTGAGTAAAGGATGGAGAAAACATAGTGATTGTCTTGTGATAAAATAAGGAAAGGATGGAGAAAACATAGTGATTGTCTTGTGATAAAATAAGGAATCATGCTTCTGGTGGGTAGCTTTCAGACAAAAAAAAACATGGGAACAAATGAAGAAAGTTGCAAGACATGATGCCATTTTTGCTGGGTTGAGTCATCACTAACATTCCGTTTTCTTCATAGAGATTGTTGAAAGTGAAGTAAGATGTGCAGGTTTCAATGATAAACAAATATTACCAATTGAAACAAAGAGGCTTGATAAACTTTTACAACATACAAGCAGTACAAAATCAAGCAAAACCCATAAATAAATATCAACAAATACATGCATAAAAAGCAATAAAAGACACAGTGACAACCAGAGGAAGAAAATGAACCTAATCCAAAAAAACTAAAAATAAAAGTGTAAGTCATGTTATTGAAACAGTATATATTTAACCAGTAAAAGACTCAAAAGATTCACTTTTATCAAATACAGTAATTAATTAAATTTAGATTTTCAACAATAATGATATAATCAAATATAAACGAAGATAAATAGGGATTAAGAAAAATGTACTCGGTCGAAGCACGTTAGAAAACGCTTTCCATAAAGAAAATTCGCCCTTCTGCACAGGATTTTTGACGATTTCCTTCCAAGATACGACGACCACTCGGCTTTTCTTCTACGGCCCTCGAACCACTTTTTCACTCTTTCAATTGATTGAGAAATCTACTGATGATTTGAAAGATTGTTTTTTTGTTTTGTTTTCAGAGAGAAGGAAGAGAAAAAGAACGTTCAAAGCTTCTGTATTTTCTCTAATAAACAGAGTGTTTTTTAACCACTCAATAGTTGTGTCTCTTCAAGACACTCATTAATTAAATATTTAAAATTCAAATAATAATTAATTAAATATACATATATTAATATAAATAAACTATTTTATTAAATATTTATAACAATCCCCCACTTTAATAAAAAAGTTTATAGTGAAAACTTAAAACATTAGATATCTCAAACCAATCTTATACAATGTTTTCAATAGAAGGTGTCTTGCGGACTTGAACCTTTACCTAATGAATATAATCATTATCTACACAGGTTTGAGGTGAACTATGTCTTAAACCTGAACCCTTAATGTGCAACACTTGATTAAATTCACGCACCGTACTAGCTACTGCAAGTAAGTTCTAAATAGGTTTGCGCTTCCGGCCATGCGCAGTATCCTGTTTTCACGAGTACTCTAGGAATTAAACCCTTATTCCATAGATAGCGGCCTCACTACCATACTCGCATAGGTGAATTCTCCAAGGGTATACTGTAGGCAATACCCCGACACGTAGTCCTTGAATTCATTAAGAGAGTATATCTCTTCCTAATACAAAGAGCCTATAAGCACAGCACCATAGGGAGGAATTTAATGTAATTAAAATTAGTGCTCATATAAGTTACTCAATCGGCTCGTTTCCACATTGAACCTACTTTTCGGGATCTCCAGTCAGATAGGTTGGGTAGCCACCAATGGTAACTAGTTTTTAATGGGCTTCAATCCCATCCCCCTCGATGTTTCTTCAATTTGTTTTCTAGCTAGTCCTTTAGTAAAAGTATCAGCAAGATTCTTTGCTAATCTTACAAAATCCAGTGATATCACTCCGTGAGTAAGTAAATGTCTAATGGAATTATGTCTCAAACGAATATGTCGTGTCTTCCCATTATACATAGCATTCTTAACCAATGCAATGGTTGATTGGTTATCACAATGCATAGATACAGCTGGAATAGGTTTTTCGCCCAAAGGAATATCTACTAATATATTTCGTATCCACTATGCTTCAGCTCCAGCCATGTCTAAAGCAATTAACTCCGCTTCCATAGTGGACCGCGATAATAAAGTCTGTTTCGCAGACTTCCAAGATACAGCTGCACCTCTTAAAATAAAAACATAGCCACTTGTGGGTTTTGTCTCATCGGACTCGGATATCCAGTTAGCATCACTGAAACCCTCTAATACAGCTGGATAATTAGAGTAATGAAGCCCTAAATTCATAGTACCTTTCAAGTACTTGAGAACTCTTTCTAATGCATTCCAATGATGTGCATTTGGGCAACTAGTAAACCTGCTCAATTTGCTTATGGCAAATGCAATATCAAGCCTGGAGCAATTTGCCAAATACATCAAACTACCTATAATTTGTGAGTATTTCAATTGAGAGACAGCCTCTCTATTATTTTCACAAGTTTGACACTATTGTCAAATTGAGTATGTACAGGTTTACTATAGAATTTCTCAAATTTCTTGAGAATTTTCTCAACATAATGAGACTGAGAAAGAGAATATCCATTTAGAGTCTTTTCTAGTTTGAGACTCAAAACAACACTAGTTTTACCAAGATCTGTCATTTTAAAGTGACTAGATAAAAATGTTTTAGTACTTAAAATGACATTGAAACAATTGTTGAACAATAAAATATCATCTACATAAAGACAAAGAATGATAATTTTACCATCCTTAACTTTACTATAGACACATTTATCATAATCGTTAATGGTAAAACCAACAGATAGCAAGACATTATCAATCGTTAATGGTCATAGCTGCTTGAAAAGTTAATGGATCTTCTTCAACCAAATAAACAAGAAAATCATTACCAAAATTCTTCTCAACTCTAGTTCTTGTGCTTCTTCGAGGTTCAATCGATTCTGCCCTCACTGGCACAGTGTTGCTTGAAGAAGGAATTTTAGTAGGATCACTTAAAGATCCATTTGGTCGATTAATGAAAAGAAATACGTCTTCAAAGAAAGTCGCATCCCTAGACTCCATAATAGTGTTCTTTACAATATCACTTACTCGAGACTTCACAACCAGAAATCTATATGCAGCACTATTTTGTGCATAACCTAGAAAAACACAATCAACAGACTAGGGTCCTAATTTTTATTTTTTGTTCAATGGTACCCCAAAATATATATATATATATATATATATAATATTAACACAAACTTTGTAATAGGAATTTTCTTTACGATTGTTATTGAAACAGTATATATTTACCCAGTAAAAGACTCAAAAAATTCACTTTTGTCAAATACAGTAATCAATCAAATTTAGATTTTCAACAATAATAATATAATCAAATATAAACAAAGATAAATAGGGATTAAGAAAAATGTACTCGGTCGAAGCACGTTAGAAAACGCTTTCCGTAAAGAAAATTCGCCCCTCTGCACAGAATTTTTGACGATTTCCTTCCAAGATACGACGACCATTAGGTTTTTATTCTTTTCCATAGCTTATAGGGAGTCTTGTCACTTCCTTTGAATAAAATTCGATTGAGAATGTGACATGCTGATAACAGCGCCTCCCCCCACAAGTTATGAGGTACTCCTGAACTGCACAATATGGAACTCACCATGTCCTTAAATGTCCTATTTTTTCTTTATGCTACCCCATTTGACTGAGGAGAGAAACGTGCAGTGACTTCATGAATAATACCATGTCCTTCACAAAATTGGGACATATTTGTAGCAGTATATTCACCCCCACGGTTTGATCTAAGAATTTTAATTCTCTGTTCTTGTTGATTTTCAACATCAGGCTTATAGGCAGTAAACCTATCCAAAGCTTCATCCTTGGTTTTTACTAAATACACATAACAATATTTTGAGAAGTCATCAATAAATGAGATAAAATATCTTTTTCCTCCTCGAGTAAGTACACCATTAAATTCGCACAAGTCACTATGAGTTAATTCTAATAAAACAGAATCACGTTCTATTGAATGGAAAGGTTTCCTAGGTTGTTTAGAACTTACACAAATTTGACATTTAGAATTAACATTTACATTAGATGAAGGTATAAGATCAACATTCATCATACGTTTTATAGTACCAGTATTTACATGTCCTAGTCTAGCATGCCAAATATTAGATGATTCAACATTTAAAGCAATAACAGAATTAGCATCCTTAATCAACGATAATGCATTTAAAACAGATAGTTTAAATAATCCAACAAAAGAACCAAATTTCGATAGTAAAACTTTATTTGATTCAAATACAATTTTATATCCGTCTTAGACTAGACAGTATCCACTAATTAAATTCTTCCGGAACTTTGGTACATGTAGCATGCCATGTAGAGAAAGGACCTTGCCCGAAGTCAATTTCAGGTTCATTCGTCCTTGCCCACACACTTGTGGAACAGAGGCATCTCCTTTAGTTACTCTGCCATCAGATTCCTGATAAGTTAGAAATGCAGAGCGATCAGCACAAACATGTACATTAGCACCAGTGTCTATCCACCACTAATCTGATTGATAGACCATATTCACTTTAGGAAAGTAAGATACATACCCTCCTCCTGAAGTAGTGGAATCTCTGCCTATCGTCATATTGACTTGTCTTTCAATGTTTGATTTCTTCTGAAAATTTTTATTTTTGAACTTTGGCATATGTTTTACCACGACATTAGCCTTAGCCTGAAAATCAGAGGATGAAGGTTCTGAAATAAGGTCTCTCTCACGAGCTTTTTGTTCTATTTGGAGTGAGACAAGAAGATCATCAAGGGAAAGCAATTCTCTCTTATCTTTAAGGTAAAGGCCAAATTTTTTCCAGAAGTTAGGAAGTTATTCTATAATGGCAGCCACAGAAATTTTTCATGTATAGGAATACCTGCTTGATTAAGTTCAAGGACTAAGTGTTGGAGTTCATGTGTTTGGTCAACAACAGATTTTCCCTCAACCATTTTAAAATCCAAGTACTTACCCACATAGTATTTCTCAAGTCCAGCATCCTCTGTGCTGTATTCATTTCTAAAGCATACCATAGGTCATGAGCAGAAGGAATTTGATAATAAATATCAAATAAATTATCCTCCAAACGACTACATATTTTGCCATGGCAAAGATAGTCTTGCTCCTTTGTACTTTAAGAGCATGAGTGCGACCAGGTTCCTCTTTAGAATTGGAAATAGGGGGAGCATCAATAACTGAGAATAAACCCAATGTAGTGAGCCAAAATTTCATACGCGCTTGCCATCGTTTGAAATTTTGGCCACTAAACCTTTTAGGGGCACAAGTATTATTGGATTCTACACTTAACATATTCAAATTCATGTACTATAATAAATAAATAATAAACAAATTAATGTTCATACAAAAGCTAAAATAAATATACAATACAAGCACAAATTATTTGAACCTAACAGTACAGTTGGAACTAATCAGCAATTTATTAAAATATATATTATATATATATTCCACTGTCAACACCAAATTTGTTAACAAACAAATTATACTATCACTTTCTAACGTGCTTCGACCTTGTATATTTTTCTTAATTGCTATTTATCTTTGTTTATATTTGATTATATCATTATTGTTGAAAATCTAAATTTGATTGATTACTATATTTGATAAAAGTGAATCTCTTGAGTTTTTTACTAGTTAAATATATACTGTTTCAATAACAATCGTAAAGAAAATTTGCCCCTCTGCACAGGATTTTTGACGATTTCCTTCCAAGATACGACGACCACTAGGGTTTTCTTCTATTGGAGGAAGATCGGCCCTCGAACCACTTTTTCACTCTTTCAATTGATTGAAAAATCTACTAATGATTTGAGAGATTGTTTTTTTGTTTTGTTTTCAGAGAGAAAGAAGAGAAAAAGAACATTCAAAGCTTCTGTATTTTCTCTGATAAACAGAGTGTTTTTTTTTTTAATAAAACCACTCAATAGTTGTGTCTCTTCAAGACACTCATTAACAAAATATTTAAAATTCAAATAATAATTAATTAAATATACATATATTAATATAAATAAACTATTTTATTAAATATTTATAACAAGTCAATGATAAAACTGCAATTTAGGGAGTTAAAAAGATTGAATTTTGAAGTGGCTCACCATAAACAATCATAAACAATACACCAACCAATTGAAGAAAGAAAATCTTGCTAATTGAAGATCCGATTAAAACACCCAATTTCAAGTGAAGCCAAAGGTTTTGATTCAATGGAGGGAGTCATTCCGATGGAAACCCACAATCTCTAGGCAATTGCTTCAGGGATACCAAAAGATACTTTAGCTGCTGAATTTTGCGAAACAGTAAAGAGAGTCAATGTGTGTTAGTATTATGTTGAATCCATAACACTCCGCAATTTTTGTGAAGAAAGCAGAGTTTTAGTTCTTGCCAAATTTTGCGAAACAGTGAGGAGAGTTAATATGTGTTAGTGTTATGTTGAATCAATAACATTAAACAATTTTTGTGAATAAAGCAGAGTTTTGGTTCTTGTGAGAATTTGGTAGAGAATTGAGTAAAAGATAGAGAAAACATGGCGATTGTCTTGTGGTAAAATAAGGAATCACGCTTCTGGCGGGAGCTTTGAGACAAAAAAAAAAAAAAAGCTGGGGAACAAATGAAGAAAGTTGCAAGACATGATTCCATTTTTGCTTAGTTGAGTCATCGCCAACTTTACTTTTTCTTCATAGAGATTGCTTAAACCTGAAATAAGAGAGTATGTGTGTCAATGATAAATAAATCTTACCAACTGAAGAACCGATGAAAACCATTTTGATGGAAACCCAATATCTCTAGGCAATTGCTGGATGGAGCTCAAAAGGAAACGTAGTTGCTGAATTTTACGAATTAGTAAAGAGAGTCAATGTGTGTTAATGTTATATTTGAATCAATAACACTCTGCAATCTTTGTGAAGACAGTAGAGTTTAAGTTCTTACCAAATTTTGCGATACAATGAAGAGAGTCAATGTGTATTAGTGTTATGTTGAATCAAAAACATTCAACAATTTTTGTGAAGAAAGCAGAGTTTTAGTTCTTGTGATAAATTAGTAGAGAATTGAGTGAAGGACGGAGAAAACATGGTGATTGTGTTGTGATAAAATAAGGAATCATACTTCTAGCGGGTAGCTATGAGTGAAAAAAAAATGGTAAAAATGAAGAAAGTTGCAAGACATAATGCCATTTTTGCTGGCTTTAGTCGTCACCAACTTTCCTTTTTCTTCGTAGAGATTTCTTAAAGCTGACATAAGAGTGTAGGCGTCAATGATAAACAAATGTTACCAATTGAAATAAAGAAGCTTGCAAATTTTTACAACAAACAAACAGCATAAAACCAAAAAACAATACATAAATAAATATCAGCAAATACATATATATAAAAAAGCAACAAAAGACAGAGTGACAATCAGAGAAAGAAAATGAACATAATCCAAAAATAAAATAAAAAATAAAAGTCTAAGTCAATGGTAAAACTACAATTTGAGGAGTTAAAAAGATTGAATTTTGAAGTGGCTCACCATCAACAATCACAAGCAACAAACCAGCCAATTGAAGTAAGAAAATCTTACCAATTGAATATCCACTGAAACCCACAATTTCTAACGAAGCCAAAGGTTTCGATTCAATGGAGGGAGTCATTCCGATGGAAACCCACAATCTCTAGTCAATCGCTGGGGGGAGCCTAAAAGAAAATGTAGTTGCCGAATTTTGTGAAATAGTAAAGAAAGTCAATGTGTGTTAAGTGTTATGTTGAATCCATAACGCTCAACAAGTTTTGTGAAGAAAGCATAGTTTTAGCTCTTGCCAAATTTTACAAAACAGTGATGAGAGTCAATGTGTGTTAGTGTTATGTTGAATAAATAACATTCAACAATTTTTGTAGAGTTTTAGTTCTGGTGATAAATTAGTAGAGAATTGAGTGAAGGATAGAGAAAACATGGTGATTGTCTTGTGATAAAATAAAGAATCATACTTCTAGCGGGCAGCTTTGAGTAAAAAAAACAAATGGTAACAAATGAAAAAGATGCAAGACATGATGCCATTTTTGCTTGATTGAGTCATCACCAACTCTCCTTTTTCTTCATAAAGATTGCTTAAAGCTGAAATTAGAGTGTAGCTATCAAAGATAAACAAATGTTATCAATTGAAATAAAGAGGCTTGACAAACTTTTACAACAAACAAACAGTATAAAACCCATAAATAAATATCAGCAAATACACACATAAAAAGCAACAAAAGATACAGTGACAACCAGAGAAAGAAAATGAACATAATCCAAAAACAAAAATAAAAAAATAAAAGTCTAAGTCAATGATAAAACTACAATTTGGGGAGTTAAAATAATTGAATTTTGGAGTGGCTCATCATAAACAATCACAAGCAACAAACCAGCCAACTGAAGGAAGAAAATTTTACCAATTGAAATTCGATGAAAACCCACAATTTCTAGCGAAACCAAAGGTTTTGATTCAATTGAGGGAGCCATTCCGATGGAAACCCACAATCTCTAGGCAATGGCTGGAGGGAGCCCAAAACGAAATGTAGTTGTCAAATTTTGTGAAACAGTAAAGAGAGTCAATGTGTGTTAGTATTATGTTGAATCCATAACACTCAGCAATCTTTTTGAAGATAGTAGAGTTTTAGTTCTTGCCAAATTTTGCGAAACAGTGAAGAGAGTCAATGTGTGTTAGTGTTATGTCGGATCAATAACATTCAACAATTTTTGTGAAGAAAGTAGAGTTTTAGTTCTTGTGAGAAATTAGTAGAGAATTGGGTAAAGGATGGAGAAACAAGGTGATTATCTTGTTGTAAAATAAGGAATCATATTTCTACCGGGTAGCTTTTAGACAGAAAAAAAAAACATGGTAACAAGTGAAGAAAGTTGCAAGACATGATGCCATTTTTGTTGGGTTGAGTTATCACCAACATTTCTTTTTCTTCATAGAGATTGCTTAAAGCTGAAATAAGTGTGTGTGTGTGTGTCAATGATAAGCAAATGTTGCCGATTGAAGCAAAGAGGCTTCACAAACTTTTACAACAAATAAATAGTACAAAACTAAGCATACCATCCCACCAACAGTACAAGGTTTGATTGATTACTGTATTGAATTGTGTGGAGTGGTGTAAGTTGATAAAGAGAGAAATAAAATCTTCTCTTCCTTTGTGTGTTTCAAAATCTCTCTCGGAGGTGCACCACAAGTGACCTCAAACTATACCATCCCACCAACAGTGGTATCAGAGAGCAGGAGAACCAGAAATACGAAGAACAGAGGCCAAAGACGAATTTGCCCAGAAATTAGAGTACTCAAAATTCATGTTTAAGCATCCCAGTGTGTTCTACTCGTCCCCATGAGTTCAACGGTGAAAACCTCACCCAAATTGGAGTTCCAGAGAGTCCGCACGCGCCATTTAAAGTTGGAGAGTGAACTACACGCTCCGGTCGTCTTCTTCGCCCGTTTGCGAGATCCGACCCGATTCTGACCCAGTATTCGATCCGTGTTCAACCCGTTTATCGACCCGGTTGCTGACATCACTAACGCCGTTATACCGGCTAGAATATTTTGTCAGTTAAAGGAATATTCCGTTATTAGCGGTTGACTTTTCCCAAAACGTTGGACCGCCCGTTTCAGACGCTTCTGAACTCATTGTTTGCCAAAAACAGAGTGGTTTCCAAGGTTTTGAACCATTCTGAACGCAACCGTGCACTTCATTTTTGAAAATTCAGACTCTAAATTAGTGTTCTAACCACTTCAAGTCTTGATGGCCAATAATAACGCGTATATTGTCATTCTAAAACTCACCAAAGACAACTATGACAATTGGTGCGTACAAATGAGAGCTCTACTAGGCTCTCAAGATGTTATGGAGATTGTGGAAGATGGATATATAGAACCTGCATCCAAAGAAGCTGAAGGAACTCTGACAGAAGCGCAAACAACAATTCTCAGAGCCGATCGAAAGAAAGATTGTAAAGCAAAGTCCATAATCTATCAAGGACTGGACGAAGCGACGTTCGAGATCATAGCATCCGCTAAGTCATCAAAAGAAGTCTGGGACACCCTTCTCAAAACTTACAAAGGTGCTGACAAAGTGAAAAGGATCCGTCTTCAAACATTACGGGGGGAGTTTGAATCCCTACGAATGAAATCAAATGAATCCATTACTGAATTCTATGCACGAGTGATGGTCGTTGCGAATCAGCTAAGAAGAAATGGAGAAACTCTCACAGACATGAGAATTTCGGAGAAAATCTTGCGATCATTAGATCCAAAGTTTGATTTCATTGTTGTGGCCCTGGAAAAAATAAAAGATCTTGAGACGATGTCCGTTGAAGAACTAGTGGGTTCATTACAAGCCCATAAGTAGAAAGTCATAAGAAGAAGTGACGACAGAGTATTAGAGCAAGCTCTCCAGTCAAAACTCTCCATCAATGAAAAAAGATACGAACAAGAGGGGACCTCACAACAAGGAAGAGGATCTCATGGAAGAGGTTCAGAAACTAGAAGTAGAGGCAGAGGAGGAAGAGACACAAATAGAGAATGACATGGACATCAGAACTATGTCCCATGAGGAAGAGGACGAGGAGGAAGAGGCGGATACAACAACCGTCCGATCATTGATAAACGAAATGTCCAATGCTATAATTGCCACAAATATGGCCACTATAGCAACGAGTGCAGAGGCAACCCAAATGAGGTAAATGAAAGTTCTAACTTTGCAGAAAAAGAGCAAGTTGGAGGAGAATCGTTGATGTTGATGGCACACAACTCAACATATCAAAACCAAAATGTTTGGTTTCTTGATTCTGGAGCCAGCAACCATATAACTGGCAGAAAAGACTTATTCACTGAATGATGACAAAGTTCATGGAGAAATCTCATTTGGCAACCTCTCTAAAATCCCTGTCCAAGGAAGGGGAGATGTTATGATCAAGCAGAAGAATGGAGATCATGCTTTCATCTCCAATGTTTATTATGTTCCAGACATGAAGACAAACATCCTAAGTCTCGGACAACTCTTGGAGAAAGGCTATCACATTAGCCTTCAAAATATACAATTCACCATTATAGATGCTCGAGGAAAGCTAGTTACTCTAGTCCAGATGACGAAGAACAGGATGTTTCCTCTCGCAATTCAACATGATACGCCAAGGTGTTTAACAGCCATCATCAATGACAAAGACTGGCTATGGCATCGTAGGTATAGACATCTCAATTTTGAAAGTTTGAAGCAGCTGGGAAGTAAGAAGATGGTGAAAGGATTGCCAAACATCCATCACCCTAATGAGATCTGTGAAAGTTGTGTTCTCAGCAAACAATACAGAAATAGCTTCGGAAAGGAGGCAAATTGGAAAGCAACCATGCCACTTGAGCTAGTTCACACAGATGTGTGTGGTCCATTGACGCTGGTATCAAATGGACAGAATCAATACTTCCTTACATTCATTAACGACTACAGCAGGAAGACTTGGGTTTATTTCCTTAAAAGGAAGTCTGAAGTATTTAGTTACTTCAAAAAGTTTAAAACTCTTGTGGAGAAGCAAAGTGGCTACTACATCAAAACACTGATATCAAATCAAGGTGGAGAATACACTACAGGTGCTTTCTAGAAATTTCTCAAGCAACAAGGAATCAGACATCAGTTTACACCGGCTTATACTCCTCAGTTAAACGGTGTAGCTGAAAGGAAGAATCGAACAATCCTTAACATGGCCAGAAGCATGTTAAAGGATAAAAATATGCCGAAACGTTTTTGGGCTGAAGCAGTCTTGTGTGCGGTATATCTACTAAACAGATGTCCTACGAAGAGTCTTGATACAAAAATACCGCATGAAGTATGGAGCATGCACAAACCAAGTGTGAGCCACCTTAAAGTTTTTGGCTCCATTGCCTACATCAAGGTCCCAGAAGCAAGAAGAACCAAGCTTGAAGATAAAGGAGAAAAGTGTATCCTGGTTGGATACCGTGAAAGAACTATGAGTTACCGGCTATATAGTCTCGTCACTAAGAAAGTAATCTTCAGCAGGGATGTCATTTTTGAAGAAAATGAATCCTAAAATTGGGATCAAAGCAAAGCTTCCACAAGTACAGAGTTAGTACATGAAGGAGAGACAAGAGAAGTGGCTACAGAGCCACAAATCCCCATAGATCAGCAGACTCCTCAACATGGTTACCCTTCACCACAAAGGTATGATGCTCCATTACCAATTGAACGTGAATTCTCTTATATGAGGGCTAGAGAGACACGTAGCCTAGAAGATCTGTATGAAGATACAGAACAGGTGGAAGAAGATATTACTCTATATTGTCTGCTGATGACAAGTGATCTAGTTATCCTTGAAGAGGCTAACCAAGAAAGAAAATGGAGAAGTGCAATGGATGAAGAGATTCAATCCATTGAAAACAACAAGACATGGGAGTTGATTAATCTCCCAAAAGGTTGAAAAATCATCGGAGTGAAATGGGTCTTTAAGACAAAAAGAAATGCCAAAGAAGAAGTCTAGAGATACAAAGTAAGACTTGTAGCAAAAGGCTATAAGCAAAAGGAAGGAGTTGATTACGGAGAAGTCTTTGCCCTAGTTGCCAGACTATAGACTATCAGATTGCTAATATCTTTGGCAGCCCAGAGAAGTTGGAAAATTTACCAACTTGATGTAAAGTCAGCATTCCTGAATGGCTTTCTTGAAGAAGAAATCTATGTGGAACAACCACCTGGATATGTGAAGAAAGGCAGCGAAGATAAAGTATACAGACTGAAGAAAGCTCCATATGGTCTGAAGCAAGCACCTCGTGCATGGAATATGAGGATTGATGATTACTTCCAGAAAAACGGATTTGACAAATGTCCGTATGAGCATGCACTGTATTTGAAGAAAAAAACTGATGGAAGTATGTTATATGCATGCCTATATGTTGATGATTTGATCTTCACCAACAGTAATCCAGCCATGTTTGAAGATTTCAAGTGGAGAATGGTGAAAGAATTTGAGATGACTGATATTGGTCTAATGGCTCATTTTCTCGGAATTGAAGTTATGCAGAGTGAAAAAGGTATTTTTATCTCCCAGAGTATCTATGCTAAAGAAATTCTGAAAAGATTTGGTATGGAAAAATGCAATCCTGTTACAACTCCAGTAGAAATAGGATTAGAATTAAGAAAGAATGAAAAAGGAGATGTTGATCCGACCTATTTCAAGAGCTTGGTTGGAAGCCTGAGATACTTGACGTGTACCAGGCCAGATATACTCTATGAAGTTGGACTAGTCAGCAGATACATGGAGACTCCTGATCAGTCTCACCTAAATGCAGCAAAGAGGATACTCCGTTATATAAAATGTACCATTAATGATGGTACGTTGTATACAAAATGTGAAGATTGCAGGTTGACTGGCTATTCAGATAGTGATTGGGGAAGAGATCTGGATGAATGTAAAAGCACGACAGGTTTTACGTTTTTTTATAGGAGATACAGCGTTCACATGGTCATCCAAAAAGCAAGCTATTGTGACACTGTCATCATATGAAGCTGAGTACGTTGCTGCATGCTCAGCTGTCTGTCACGGTATATGGATCAGGAATGTGTTAGAGTACTTAGGATTTCCACAAGTTAATCCTACAGAGGTCTACATCGACAATCGGTCAGCGATTGCACTAGCAAAGAATCCAGTATTTCATAAAAGAAGCAAACACATTGATACGCGGAATCATTTCATCAGAGAGCATGTGAAGAACAAAGATGTGGAACTAGTCTCTTGCAGAACATATGATCAGGTTGCTGATATTTTCACTAAGCCACTCAAACATGATGTGTTTTCAAGACTGAAGTCCATACTCGGTATGACGAAACAATGAGAGTCAAGTTTAAGGGGGGATGTTGAAAAAATAAACTTGCCTCTAGAACTCATCCACCATTCTTGACCCTCTAAAAGCCATCCACCATTGTTGAAATTAAACTTGCTAGAAGCCATGCAATATTGACTCAACTACCACATTCAACTAATTGACTCTAACAACCCTTATCTCCCCAGCTGTAATCTGCATTTGTTTTTTTATTGTTATTTTATTTTTTGTTTATCTCATTTCCTATATAAAGGAATGAAGTTTGTATTGAATTGTGTGGAGTAGTGTAAGTTGATAAAGAGAGAAATAAAATCTTCTCCTCCTTTGTGTGTTTCGAAATCTCTCTCAGAGGTGCACCACAAGTGACCTCAAACTATACCATCCCACCAACATTTTAAACACATCTGCAATCCGATATGTTGAGGGTACATGATTAAGCACCAACTGTTTTTGTACGAATTTGTCATTGCAATGGTACTTAGGTTGTCACACAAACTGTAGGTGATTTAGGTAATAAATACTTTAATTCACTTAGCAATGGCTGCACCTATGTTACAACAGCTGAAACTGCAGTAAGACTTCTGTACTCAGCTTTAGTGGTTGATCTGGGCAATGAATCTTTGCGCACCAAGTAATCAAGTTGGACTCAATAGCATACAATAACTTGTTATAGATTTCCTATCATCAAGATTAGTGGTAGAATCTACATAAGAAAATCCGACTAAACTAAGTCTATCTGAGGGTAATTTCGGTCTTGTACAATTCAAACCAAAGCTTATTGTTCCCTTTAAGTATCTTAAGATTCTATGAACAACCTTCCAATTCTCATTAAGTGGTGATTGCATAAACTGACAAACCTTGTTTACTACATATAATATATTAGAACTCGGCATAGTCAAAGTGCTGAAAATTGCCTAGCAGCACTGGAAAACATCAGAGAAGATCAACTACATATTTTCGGTGGGAGAGATCGACACCAGTGGCAGTATGAAGAACTTCAATACCCAATAAGTAATTGAGGGAACCTAGATCTTTTAAGGCGGGCATAATTTTCAATTACAACATAAAAGCATCAATAGCAACATTGTTATTCCTCGTGATGATGATACCATTCACATAAACTAGAATATAGATGACACTTTAATTAGAGAACCTAAGAAACAAGGAAAAGTATGTCTTGCGGGAGACTAATCCAAACTGAAATTGGGACTGCTTAAGCTTATCAAAGTAGGCACGATGAAACAGTTTCAAGCCGTAAAGAGCTTTATAAAGATGACAGACTAGATGAGATGATGCAATAACTACAAAACCAGGTAATTCAGACATATAAACATCTTTCTCAAGCACCCCATTCAAAAAAGTATTGTTAACATTTAGTTGCTTCAAACTTCACTGTTATGCAACTGCAAGGGAAAATACAATTATGATTGCTGCAAGTTTAACTATTGGACTGAAACTCTCACTAAAATCAAATCAGCAACTTGAGTGAATGCTTTAGCTACCAAACGAGCTTTACACTTCAAGATAGAGCCATCAGGATTTTCCTTTTAATTCTAAAAACCATTTGCAACCTATGATTTTTCTGTGCAAAGGCTTGGAAACCAGAGACCATAGAGTGTTCTCATAAAAGTTTGATACTCCTCAGTCATAACTGTAAATCAGTTAGGATTACTGAGAACCTCTTGTAAAGTAGCTGGTTCTTTTCCTTCAAGGGATGTCGTCTAAGATTTAGGTTTATATATACCAGCCTTGGCCATTGTTATCATATGATGATTATTAACTTGGGGCTGATCAAGCTGGGGAGAGGTCATTGGATGAATACCTGAGTTATGATAAAGAGACGGCAAAGAAGCTGAAGGAAGATGCACATGAATACTTGTGTCAATATAGGAGAAGAATCTGTACCATCAGGTGAAACTTGTCTTAAAAGTAATGAAGACTGAGAATTGTTAACAGGCTGGGAATTTAAAATGCATTATAAACATAGAAACATGTGCATTCAAAGATGGTAAAGAACACAATCTGCTGCCAAACTTGGAATAAATAAGAAAAGGAAATGCATTTTCATTATACACCACATTTCTAGTTATTAACAGCTTCCCAATTGAAGAAAAACACTTGTATCCCTTGTGTTGAGTGTTGTATCCAAGAAAAACACAAGGAGAACTCCTATAATCCATGTTATTGTAGTCCTCAAAAATCGCTCGAAAGACATGGGGCACTACAACCTGCAAAGAATGAACGCACGTGACCCGTAAGATGTCTGGGACACCGGGGTGGTGCCGGCCAAAGTCACTCCGGCGATCTAGTTAGCGAGTGCTAGTGGATGAATAAAGATTGTAGACAAAGAAGTATAAGAAATACTTCCTTTTAACCCAGGGGGGTTGAGACCTTCATGGTTAAAAGTGATGTAAAGTCGATTGGCCGGACTACGACTGTAAAACTATCGGAGATGGCGAAGGTCAGTCGAAAAGCGCTTTCTGCATACTAATTGTTGTTTAGTCGAAAGTTCTCCAGTTTTTCTCTTATTTTTGCATGACCCTGCATTTGGGAATACACTCCTTTATTTATAGGGGATGGTGATTCACCCGTTGGGGGAGTGAATCACTTCCCGAATTTGTTGCCCCAAGTCAAGGAAGATATGGATGCTTCCTTGACTCGATCATTCTGGGATTCAAAGTCTGATAGGTCGGGTCGTAGGCTTGGGCTCCATGTCGAGCGACGTGAGTGTCGTGCGACATGGGGGGTCCCCGAGGTGTAGCCGTCGTGGAGTCTCATGGCTATCGTTACTTGGACCACCATGCGATGATTGTCACGCGGGTGTTGTACAACCATGGCCTCCTAGATGTCGTGCAACGAAGGTTTTGTAGTGCCTGGGCAGTTGGTCGCTCAAGCTTTGGGCCATGTAGGTGGGTCACCTTTGGCTCTGGGCCGGGTTATGTGATATGATTGGGCTTTTGGGCCGAACCTTCACTTGTTCTTAGGCTTGACAGATTTTGGCTACTACAGTTTGCCCCCAAACTCCTTGGACGTATGCAATATGCTAAGAGGTTTGCAGTACCCTTTGATGTCTTTCGACATGTAAAAGGAAAGGATACTAGAGGGTGTCGTACGACGGATAAACCCCAATTCGTTGTAAAGTTGGTGTGTTGGTTGACACATGGGGATGCTTATCATGCAGTCGTACTACCATGATGTTGAAATATCAGCAGCGTCGAGTCTAGCCATGTGTCTAGATTTCAAAGGATAATTGAGCCTCCGCGCGTCGATATGGTTGTACGACCATGTCATGGTAGAGGCGGTTGAGTGACTGGCCTTTTAGTTGCACTTGACAGTTGTGCCAAGGTAATCATGACCTTTATGGGGAATGCACATGTTTGATTTATAATTACTGTTATGGGGATGCGTGCCCAATTAGAAATTGACACTTCAGCACGTGCCCTTACTAATACTGCCGCCCTTTCCTCTTTCTTCCCCATTTTTCAATTTTTTGCTTCTCTCTGTTCTTGCTTTTTCTCTCTCAAGAACCAGTCACCAGCGTTTCTAATTCCGGTGTTGTTTCGAGTCGTTTCCGTCCCATTTCGTGTCCATTCCTGTGAGGCAGCATGCATTCTAGTACTTTTGGTAAGTTTCTTCTTCATTCTTGCCTCTGTCTTATAATTCTTTAAATTCGTTGTTCTTTGTTTTTTGTATACTTTTATTATTCTTCGAGTAGACCTTTGGAAAAAACCTTTCAAAATGTTAGTTTTGATCGAACAATGCAACTTAAGACGTGGTAAAATTTATTTGTGGTGATTATGTCACATGACAATAGCTAAGGCATAGATGTCGCACGACATCACATAGGTGTAAGCTAACTGTCTTGGGGACTGATGTTAGGTCGTGTAGGATCTTTAGTTAGGGTTGACTACTAATTGTCCCTACCGTCGCTCGACTTGTAGGTGGGATGTCAAGTAGAGGCGATGAGAGTACTCTTAGTAAGTCTAGGTGAGGATACGACGATCCTGTCGACCTATCGTCCGACTCGTGGGGCAAGTCGAGGACCAAGAATGGTGATGTCACTTTGCTTCTCACGCGCACGACCCTGTAGTCATCTCTAGTCATGAGCGCACATCGCGTGCCTTGGATGATATACTTGTGGGGATCCCTCCTGTCGAGCTGCTAGAAGGGGCTGCTGGTCCCTGCCCCATGGATCTGAGTAGGCCGCTAGGTCTGCTTTTAATCAACTCAGCCAGCATGTTGAAGGAGGAACACCTCATGCGTATGAGGTATAGCTATGGCATACCCGACGGTGTCGACCTGAAGGTGTCCTACAAGGAGGAAAGACCTAACTGAGATATCCCTGGGTGGACGTGCTTCTACGAGCTCCCCTTCCAGCGGGTCGGGTTTAGGCTACCAATGGTCGGACTACTAAGAAAGGTCCTAGACCACTTCGAGCTTGCCCCAAGATAACTCATGCCCAACAGTTGGAGGATCCTGTTGGGGTTGGAGCTTCTGTGTACGATGGAGTCCATTGTTTTTGAACTGTCGGACCTGTTTTACACCTATTCGATGAGGGAGCACGACACCGAGAAGGGTCGTTACAACCTGGTGCTCAAAGTGAATAGGAAGCACCTCATCACTGAGCTAACTACGAATGACAGGTCGTGGAAGGATAGGTACTTCTTTGCACAGCGCTTTCTTGTCGAGTGGCCGATAGGGGATACAACCGTCCGTACGACATGGTCTAAGGCTGATGGGTTACTAACTCTGTCGTGTCTTGTCGTTCGACATAGTCTTGCTTGTCGTACTATCCTGACTATCTTTTTTGTTTTCTTATGTTGCAATGAACTTAGGGGCTCCTCAGGCCGTGGTGGGTTTGACTTGTGCGAAACGTACAGAAAATATACTATCGTACAGCGTGAAGGAGAGGAGTTGGAGGAAGATCCTGACCGAGGAGAACTTGAGGCCTTCCTAGCCACCTGTGGTAATTTTCAGTCATTAACGAGCCATGTACTCCCTACCCAGCCTTCAAAAATTTAGTGGAGTTTGTCAGAGTCAGGCATTGTGTCGAGCGACTATACGACACAAGGTTTCTGACTCCCATCTCATACGTCAAGCGATGATTTACAGTTGACTTGATGGCTGGAGGCTTTGCTGCCCCTGATGCTGATGAGGCCCTAAGGAGGCTAAATGAAAAGAAGAAAAGGAAGAAGAAAGCCCAGGCGACCGGCCCTGCCGAGCCGATGGCGACTCCTCCACCACCCTCATCCAGCCGAGGCAAGGAAGCCCTCGACATGAGCTCTATTGGGAATAAAATGAGGAAAGATGACTCGGTCACTGGTAGCGAGGCGTCAATCTACCTGGCCTTTCCTCATAATGCCTCAGCGTACTCTGACTTTAGGTCGATTATGCCCCAAGTCGAACGACTGTTGTTTCCTGAAGACGAGAGTCGTCTAAAAGAGATGGGTCTTTCCCAAGCGATTAACTGGGGTCTCAGCCACCAATTCCAGGTAAGGTGGTGCAACCTCTAAATTTTCCAATATGTTACACCACGTTTTTCTAAGTGTTGAGTTTTATTTTTGCAGGCCCTTAAATCTCAAATCCATCTGAAGAGAGAGCTTGGCTCGGCTCTTAAGAAGGTGAGGGAGCTCAAGTTGAGCAATCAGAGCCTTAGGGTTGACAACGAGAAGCTGAAGGCAGGTAACCTGGAAGCCATGAAGACAGCTCACGAGGCCTCCAATCGTGCGGTCGAGGCGACCCTTGAGCTCAATAAGCTGAAGTATGTCGACCTTCTCGGGGCCAAGCTCAAGGCTAAGGAGTCGGACTACGATTCCTTGTATGATCAGCTGGAGGACAATGTGCTCAACACCATCATTAAGACCCGTACGGATCTGACGATGGAGTACAATGAGGGTCGTACGACCGAGTGGAATGTGGACAAGTGGATCGCCAACCATGAGAAGCTGACTCTCCCAGACGATGAGGATGAGGATGAGGAGGACGACGAACGTGGAGCCAAGGAGAAAAGCCAACCTGCCCAGGAGAGGGCTGTCTAGGAAAAAGCTTATGAGGAAAGCCTTGTCAACCCGGCCCCTGAGGGCGCGACTGTTGTAGCTTTGCCTGCTTAGTTAAGCGGCGGTCAGCCAGCTGCCATGGACGAGGACGCTGCAATTGAAAGGGAACAAGATGATGCCCTGCCATAGATGGTTGTAAAGCTTGAACTTGTACTTAGAGAATATTTTTTAACATTCTGAATATTTGAATTTTTGCCCATGGGGGCTGTTTTAACTATAACTTTGCATTCGTCGAGCACGCCCTGTAGATGATTGTCTTGTTAGTGGATTCCGCTTGGCCGTTGGCTTGAGGATACCTTGGGCTTGAATAGCTTAGCTTGATCCTCTATCTGTCGCAAAAGTCTTGGAAGTCGTACGATATGAATTGTGAACCATTGTCAGTGACTATCTCTCTAGGAACTCCGTAGCGGCATATAACATTCTTTCAAATAAAGCTTATAACTTCAGAGTCTTTGATTCTCAAGTAGGACTCGGCCTCCACCCACTTGGTGAAGTAGTCGGTTACGGCTAGCATGTAGACTTTCCTTCCTGTGGCGACAAGCATCTTTCCCACAATGTCCATCCTCCACTTCATGAACGGCCATAGAGCTGTGATGGGATGTAGTCGTTCCGGATGTAGGTGTGAGACTTAGGCGAATCGTTGGCATGGGTCACACCTTTTAACGTAGTCGTGCGACTCGGACTGCATTGTCGGCCAATAATATCCTGCTGTGAGGGATCGATTAGCTAGGCTTCTGCCTGCTGAGTGGTTTCCACATTGCCCCTCATGTAGGTCTTTGAGTATCCGTTGGGCTTCACCTGGGTCGATACAATTGAGGTAAGGTCTGGAATAGGACCTCTTGTAGAGTTGCCTAACTATTATGGAGAACCGGGCAGCCTTAATTGTGATCTTCCGCGCTTCGACCTTGTCGGGAGGTAAGGTGTCATTCAACAAGTAATCATAGATCGGGGTCATCCAAGTTAGTCCTCAAAAATCGCTCGAAAGACGCGGGGCACTATAACCTGCAAAGAAGGAACGCACGTGACCCGTAGGACTTCTGGGACACTGAGGTGGTGCTGGCTAAAGTCACTCCGACGGTCAAGTTAGCGAGTGCTAGTAGATGAATAAAGATTGTAGACAAAGAAGTGTAAGAAATACTTCATTTTAACCTAGGGGGGTTGAGACCTTCGTGGTTAAAAGCGATGTAAAGTCGGTTGGCCGGACTACGACCGTGAAATGATCAGAGATGGCGAAGGTCAGTCGAAAAGTGCTTTCTGTATACTGATTGTTGTTTAGTTGAACGTTCTCTAGTTTTTCTCTTGTTTTCGCATGACCCCGTATTTGGGAGTACACTCCTTTATTTATATGGGATGGTGATTCACCCATTGGGGGAGTGAATCACTTCCTAGATTTGTTACCCCAAATCAAGGAAGATATGGATGCTTCCTTAACTCGGTCATTCTGGGATTCAAAGTCTGATGGGCAGAGTCGTAGGTCTGGACCTATTCAAATAGGTCATGAATTGGGCCTACACGGGCCCAAGAGGGCTCCATGTCCAGCGACGTGAGTGTCGTGCTACATGTGGGGGTCCCCGAGGTATAGCCGTCATGGAGTCACGTGGCTGTCGTTACTTGGACCATAATACGATGATTGTCACGCGAGTGTCGTGCGACCATGGCCTCCTGGATGTCGTGCGACAAAGGTTTTGTAGTGCCTGGACAGTTGGTCGCTCAAGCTTTGAGTCATGTAGGTTGGTCACATTTGGCTCTGAGCCGGGTTATGTGATGTGATTGGGCTTTTGGGCCAAACCTTCACTTGTTATTGGGCTTGATAGATTTTGGCTACTACAGTTATTTCCTGTTGTAAGGCCTCAAGTGAGTATAGAACAAGCAGCCAAAAATCTTAAAACAAGAATAATCCGGAGAGGTTTAGTGCAAATAACATAAGATACATTATATTGATAAGAAAAATTGGTGTGATAAAAGCTTCATCCCAAAATGTCAAGGGCATTGAAATTTGAGCAAGTACGGTGAGGCCAGTTTCAACCAAATATATGTGCTACCTTTCAGCAATCCATTTTGTTCATGAGTGTGGGTCTAAAAATAATGCCACAAGCTTGATGTTATGGAAAGGACAACTCTTTCTAAAAACAAAGCCACAAGTTTGACGTTATGATGTCAAACTAACAAACTCTATCCCACAATCAATGTGTAAGTTTTTTTTTTTTTTTTTTTTTTTGCAAGAAAATTGCAACTTGACTTGATTTTTGAAGATGAGAAAGGCTTGTTTGACAACACCTTTTGCCTTTAACATAATAATCCAAGTATAATGCGTGAAAGCATCATCAAAACTAAGTTAATATATATAACCATTAGAAGAAATAGCGGGAGCTGGTCCACAAACATCAACAACAAGAAGCTTAAGTGGATTAGAGTTTATAGTTTGAGAAGAGGAAAATGGAAGCTTATAAGATTTTCCTAGTTGACATGGATCACATAAACGTGTATTATGAGATGAAAAGAGCACTCTATTTTTGCTCAGGATTTGTTTTACAATGATAGATGAGGGATGATCTAATCTCTTATGCCACAAGTACAGGACTGAGTTACAGTTCTCAGCTGCATTATTTATAGGAGAGTAGTGACACTTATTTAATGAAAAGTACATTGAACATTAACTCAAAGCATTAGCGGATTCTTGAACTGAAGTAGAATGAGAGAAAACAGTTGTTGCATGCCTTGAAGTTGAATTTAGAGGAAGATCAAACACATAGAGTCCACAGTCGAGAATTCCTTGAAGAAGAACCTCCTTCGAATGATGATCCTTCGCAAGGCAAAAATAAGGATGAACTTCAATATAGACATTGTTATCTTTGCCAAACTTAAGACACTTAAGAGATTTTGTTATACTAAGAATGTGAAGAATATTTTTAGTAAGAAGGTAATTTGTCAATTGAGGAAGCGTTACAACCAGTGGATTGAATAATCAAACCCGCTTCATTGCCTACGATATCTTTTCTCTACCTTGATAATCAGTACTGGTTGCAAGATTAGAGATGTCTGATGTGCAATAATTTGTGACTATTTACATACCAGATTTGTTCAGCAACAACTTCAGGTGAGGTGATCGTTGCAACCATTTGTCTGCTGTTAGCTGTTGCAATGTTAGCTGAGCTTTGATAATTATTAGTAGCCTGAAACACTTGATTGTTAGAAGACTGAAAACTTTGATCAAAACCATAATAACATCTTGGTGCTGAGTTTTCCATTCTGCCATTCTGACAAATCTGGCAGTGAGACTTTGTTATTATTGTTTCTTACTCTGCCATTCTGAAAATTCAGACCATAATTCTACCTATTGTTGTATCCTTGGTTAGTCTTTTGAAGTTGACTTGAAAATTTCCTCTTGCATTACCAGTATTATCACCAGAATAACCTCTCCATTTTTTACCATAACCTTGACTATTTGCAGCCAAATTGACAGTTAAGTTTTCACTTTGTGAATGCTGATCTATTCTAGCTTCATGAGTTGGTAGCAAGCCAATAATTTCAGGTAGACTATAAGGATTAGGCATTGAGGTTATAGTGTTTCTAGAGAACATCAAAGCTTCATAAGACTCTCTTCAACATATAATCTGACATGGAAGAGGTAACTTTTCTTTTAGAGTCTGCAATTGAAGTTTGAGCTGCATCTGTTAGCCCTAGATTGATATTAAAATTAGTTAGTAAATAAGCTTAATTAATTCAATTTGTTTTATGGAGTGCTCATAATACAAAAGGATACATATTTAGTGGGAAATAATTTGACGATGAAGAATTGCATTTGAACATTGAATCAATGTTGTTAATTATGTTTTCTCATAACCTTTTTTAAAATTTTAATTGTTTACTTTACAAGGTCACACCCTTTTTGTTTATGGCTTTTTTAGGAGTTGATGAAAATTTATGTTGAATGATGGAGGCAAGAAAAACTTAAAAAAAATATGGGTATATAAATCTTTTATTACAAGCAAAGATAGGTAAATTGTACTAATTATCAACATCAACGGTTTAAAAACAAATTTAAACCACTAAAAAAACTACTTCTCAAATCTTGAAGAAGAAAAGACTATAAAGTTTCAAAATTGAAGATCACCAAGTTTAAAGGATGTCCATTAACTCATCCCAATCCACACCAGAATCTCCAATTGATAAATTATCACAATCCAAACAAGAATTTGTTGATGGGTTTTCCTGATCTTCTCCACCCATCAACAAATGATGAAGTTGTTCATCGGCACACTTGGTTGCCTGATCGACCAAACCCATCATTTTCTGTAGTTCTTGGTTGCCTGATCGACCAAACCCATCAACAATGGCGTCAAAAGTATAAACAAAGTGTTTGAGGGAAAAACCATCAACAATCTCCGATCTTGAGCTTTGACTTTCTGTCATGATCTTGGAAAAAGGAAAACTCATCTGGAATCCCTCGCATTCGTGTCCATTCTTGCTGGAAATCGCCTGATCATCACTCATCTGCTTCCTCTTACCCAACACAGAGTGATTATGGTTTTTCACATGAAGTGAAGCTTTTCTATACCTATCGATCAATGATAAATAGGCATTGGAATCTTCAGGCCACAAATGAAAAGAAGTAGAAGAAGAATGATCATCTTCTTTGCAGAGAAACAGTAAATCCACATCACATAAAATGGATAACTCTTTACACTTCTTCTTCACACCATCCAATTTCCTGTTCTTTTTTCTTTTATCCACACCCGCCATTGCTCAGAAAAATTGAATGAAAGAGAGAAAGAGAAATTTTTTTTTTTTCAAATATCTTTGATCCAAAGAGAGAGTGGAGTGAGAGAGAGCTCAAAATTGCAGATTATTTGAAAACTTATAGCCATTGGCGCTCTCTGGCGGCGACGTTCAAACTTTACCGTTAGAGGAACATGACATTTCTTTTTTTCTTTTTTTGAAACTAAGGCATTTCACTTTTTAATTTCAATTATTATTTTTTTTGGTCAATTGTAATAACTCCCTCTGTATATAGATATAATTGCACAAAAAATTGAGAATAATTGATAATAACAATAACTCCTCTTTGACCGGTTGACTAACCGTTGACCACAGTTAGCCACTAACGGTCAAAGGGGTAAAATCGTCTTTTTAGAAAAAAATTTAAAAAAAAAATCTGAAAAAAGAAGAAGAAGAAGAGGAGGAGGAAGAAATAAGAGGAAGAACAAAAATAAATAAAAAAAACTAGAAAAAAAAAAGAAGAAAAATAAAGAAATCTGGAAAAAAAAAAAGAAGAAGAAAAAGAAGAAAAAGAAGAAGAATAAATAAATCTAGAAAAAAAAAGTAAAGAAGAAGAAGAAAAAGAAGAAGAAAGAAGAAAAACAACAAAAATAAAAATATATATGAAAAAGAAGAAGAAGAAGAAAAAAGAAGAGGAAGAACAAAAAAAAATAAGAGAAGAAGAAGAATCCGAAAAAAAAAAATTGAAAGAAGAAGAATAAAAAGAAGAAGAAAAAGAAGAAGATAGAGGAAAAGGGAAAAAAATGATGAAGAAAGAAATTGAAAAAAAAAAAATTGAAAGAAGAAGAAGCAGATCTAGTTATGAACAAAAAAATTTAAAAAAAAAATTGATTTTTTTTTTTTTTTTTGGCAATGGATCAGATGACCAGATGATCTGGTCCATTGGATGAAGATATTTTTATCTCATCTAATGGACCAGATCTCATCTAGTCCATTTTTTAAATTTTCTTTTTTTTTAAATTTTTTTCTAAAAAAACGATTTTACCCCTTTGACCGTTAATGACTAACTGTGGTCAATGATTAGTCAACCGGTCAAAGGAGAGTTATTGTTATTATCAATTATTCTCAAATTTTTATGCAATTATGCTTATATACATATGAAGTTATTGCAATTACTCCATATTTTTTTAACTTTTATTTATAATTTCTTTTTCAGTTATTTTAGTAGTGGGCCGTTCTCCTGGCTCATTTGATTAAAGGGTAAAGTGCACTAAATATCCTAAATTTATCCATAATTACACGCATAATGCCAGTTTACTATTTATTACACTCAACTATCCTTGACCACGTTGTTCGCCGTTAACTTAACGGTGTTATCAACGTAAAAAGGGTAAAAGACCAATTTACTCCTAGATATTTCAGATATTATATTTATTTAATAAAAAATTAATTTTCTCTTTATTTTTATAAAAACAATAATAAAAAAATCAAAATCTTTTTCAATTTTCCACCAACATTCCACACAAATTTTTTTCTCTATCACAACAACAAAATTTCACAGTAATCTTCTTCAATCTTCATTAATAACAATTCATTTCTCCAACAAAATCCATACAATTTTTTCTCTCACATAATAAAATTTCACAATAAATAATATATATTCTTCAATTTTTTACAACAATAATTCATTTTCTCCAATAAAAATCCATCCAAATTCAACAACCAAAAAACAAAATCAAGAAGTGCATCACAGAACTCCATTCCAAATCTGTAATGAACAAAAAAAAAAAAATTTATTGCTTTTACAAGAAAGCAAAAATCAAAATAAAGAAAGCAAATCATCCACAACTCAAAACAATTACCTCCATATCCATTATCACCATCATCCATCTCTCCCAACCAACCATCAATCCATAACCCAAATATAAATAAATAAAAGAAAAAAGAAGAAGAAGAAAATAGCAAGGAGATTAAAAAGAACCAGGAGATAGAGAGAGTTGGGAGATCGAAAAAAAAAAAAAAAGGAAAAAAAAAGAGTGAGTGAATGTGAGATGTAGAGAAATGTGAAACTCAGAGAAAAAAAAAACAACAAAAAAAAAAGAAAGAGAGAGTGTGAATTTGACCTGAAAAAACAAGTAAAAAAAAAGCAGCTTTACAAAGAAGAGATAAGTATGAGAAAAAAAAAAATCTGGTTCTTTTTATTTTCCACCATCCAAATCTCTTACTTTTAATTTTTTTTTATTAAAAATATTAATGGATGATGTGGCACGTCCTAATTGATCAGACACTTTTTAAAAAGAAAATATGGGTAAAAAACTAATTTACCCTTATACTATTAAAATCACTGTCAATTTAACGGTGGTCAACGCGGTCAAGGGTACTTCAGTATAATAAATAGTAAACTAGTATTATGTGTACAATTATAAATAAACTCAGGATACCTTAATATAATTTACCTTTGATTAAATTAAATTAATCCATCTCAACCAAAATGAGTTTACATTTAACCAAATGAGTCTTTGATTTTTACCAATGAACTAATTTTCCCCCATAGAAAGTTTGAATAGTTATTAAAATAAAGGGTAAATTATAATTAAATGCCCTAATATTTGATCATATTTTAATAAAATCGCTTTTTTATTTAAACAATAACGGAATATTTGGGATAATTCTCAATTGGTCCCTAATTTATTATAAAATATCACTTTTTGATCTGATTTTATATTTTTAACCCATATGGTCCCTAACATTTTCAAAATACATCAATTTAATCTCTATAACCAAAATTTTGAATGTTAAACCTGATATAAAGTACAAATTGATCATTTTATATTTTTTTTATTAAATTATTAAATTAAAATAATATTTTACCCCTTTAATATTTTATCAACTTTATCTATTTCGACAGCCAATAAAATATTAATATATGTTATAAAAATGGGATATTATTACAGTCTCCCCTATAGTTTGATGTATTCGTCAAATTTCCCCCTCTAGTTTCATTAATGGTTGAAATCCTCCCTACAGTTTGGTGTATTTGTCAAAATCCCCCCTACCGTCAGTTTTAATTACTAAAATGTTATTGACCGTTAACTTTTCAGATAGTAATATTATTAAAATGCCCTTTAACTTGATGTATTAGTCAAAATCTCATATTTCATTTATAATCAAAACACCCCCTATAATTTTATTTTATAGTCAATTTTTTCCCTACTATCAGTTTTAATTACCAAAATATGTTTAATCATTAATTTTATGTCAAAAATTTTATAGCACTAAGGGTATAAAGGTAAATATCTATATTGTTTTTAATTTTTTGTAATTTTTTATTTTTTAAAAAAATATTTTGTGTTTATATTAGAGCTAATTGCACTCACATCCCCTGAGGTTTGGCCAACTACAGGTAAAATCAACTTTATCGTTTATTGACAATGACACCCCCTACCGTTAGTTGACTTCCGTTAGATTTAACGGTTGACCAACTGTTACCCTTAAAATGACCAAAATACCCCTCAAACAATATTTTCTTTTTATTAAATAAAAAAAATTATTATAAATTTTTTAATTTTTTTTCAAAAAGTAAAAAATTAAAGTGTGGATCTCTACCGTCCATCAAATCTGATGGACGGTGGAGATCCAATCTGGAGATTGGAACTCCACCCAAAAAAAAATATATTTTTTTTTTGGGATCTTCGAAGAACCCAGAAGGGGGGTTCTTCGATCGAACCCAGATGGGTTCGATCGAAGAACCCTCTGGGTTCAGATCGAGGGTTCTTCGATCGAACCCATCTGGGTTCGAACGAAGAACCCACAAGGGTTCTTCGATCGAACCCAGATGGGTTCGTTCGAAGAACCCTTTGGGTTCGATCGAAGAACCCAACTGGGTTCTTCGAAGAACCCAACTGGGTCTAGGTTCTTCGAAGAACCCAGTTGGGTCTAGGTTCTTCGAACGAAGAACCATGGTTCGATGGTTCTTCGTTCGAAAAACCCAGAGGGTTCTTCGATCGAACCCAGAGGGTTCTTCGATCGAACCCAGAGGGTTCAAACGAAGAACCCAGAAGGGTTCTTCGATCTGAACCCAGAGGGTTCTTCGAAGATCCCAAAAAAAATTTTTTTTTTTTTTTTTTTTTAGATCCATTTTCAGATTGAATCTCAACCCTTCATTAATCTTGATGGACGGTTGAGATTCGATCTGGAAAATGAATTTAAATTAATTAATTTTTTATTTTTTATTAATTTTATTATTATTTTAATTTTTAAATAATTTTATTATTTTATTTTAATTTTTTGATTTATTATTTAATAAAATAAAATTAAAAATTGAAAAAGATGAAAATACCCCTGATACTGTTAACTTTGACTAAAGTCAACTAACGGTGGGGGGTGTCATTGTTAATAAACGATAAAGTTAATTTTACCTGTAGTTAGTCAAACCTCAGGGGGTGTGAGTGCAATTAGCTCGTTTATATTATCTACTATCCATCTATGGAGATGGACGGTAAAGAACCATCTTTTTTTAAAAAAAAATTTTAAAAATTTTCATAATTTTTTTTAAAAATATTTATGTTGATGATATCCACCATCCATAAAAAAATTTTAAATTTTAAATTTTTTAATATTTTAAATTTGATCTATAATATTCATCATAATATATAGATGGATGGTGGAGATTGTTGGCTCCATTTCTTGATCAAAAATGGACCTTCATTAGCACCTTTCTTCACCTACTTATGTTCCATTCTCGGGTAATTATCGGTTGTTTTTAATGTTTTTATTCTAGTGTGCAGGTAATAAGAGTTTGGGCGTAATTGAAGAACCTTAGTGAATTAAATTGAAGATGTGGGCGTACACGTGAATAGTAATGTATATGTGAACAATATCGTACACGTGAACAATAGCACCACCTGTGAACAGTAAAATGTCAGCAGTGATGTCACAGTACGTATGCGTCAGAAGTGACGTACACGAACAGTCAACGGTAGGCACCGCCTGGTGGGTCCCACGTGAATAGCTGGTGAATAGTACCATATACGAGTGAACAATAACCATGAACAGTAACCAGACATCTCCTATAAATAGCCCCCATTTGTGAATAAAAGAGATATCCAGAATTTTTATAAAACAGACCACCACGAGGAGAAAAAGAGAGAGAAGAAGAGGCAAAGGGGGAGAAGAAGATCACCTTGGAGACAAGGCGGATTCGGATTCGATCCTTAAGCCAAACTCTCATCATCAAGCTTGGATTTGGAGAAAGTGGAAGCTAGACGAATTCGCAACAGGAGGAGGACGAGAGTTCATCACACCTAGAGTTTTTCTATCTCTTTCCTTCTTTATTTTCTTGCTTGTAACTCTCTTTTATTATTGAAAAACATGTTTGGTTATATATTTGATTATGACTTAAACTTGTAAGTTAGGGTTTTGATGAATCCTTTCCTTGAAAGTTGAATGGATTGATAGTTTGATTTATTGTGATTGATTATTATTTGTTGAGTGACATTATTAATCTTAATGCTTTTGAATGTAATGGTCTGCATTTAATTGATATTATGGTTATATGTTATGAACTGAGATGTAACACCCACAATGTGCTTGATGTAATGTTTACTATAGGTAAAATTAGATAGATATATGCTAATTTACTTGTGTGATCATTATATGTGTTTATGATGCTTAATAAATTGTTATGCATGCGATAATCATCGAGATATAGATATTAATGTATAATAATAACTCTAGCATAATTCGAGAGAATATGTTGGTTAAATTAGATAAACACGATCATCAACATTGATAATTAAATTGCAATAATGTGCTTTCATGAAACTCAACTAAATAGATTAGGTGAATTCAAATACCCTAGCTAATCTCTCATATTGGTCGTTTGCATTATTTTTATATTTATGTATTTTCATTTTTAATTTTCTTCTTACAAACCATTCTTGATTTACTCAAATAGATATAGATTTAGTTCTTTTTAGTACTCAACGCCTAAATATCCCTGTGGAGACGATAATTTACTCATCATTGTATTATTTGTGCCGACCCCGTATACTTGCGGGTACAAAAAGGTGTAACAGATATCTATCTTTTAATTTTAAAGTTTTTTAATTTTTTTGTAATATTTTAATAAAAATGTGGAGATCCAACTTTTTTAATTTATTAATTTTTAATTTTTTTAATATTTTATATTTGATCTCTAATGTTCATCATAATATGGAGATGAATGATGGAGATCAATATTTTTATTTTTTATTTTTAATTTTAAAAAAAAATTGGTAATTTTTTTTAGAAAACAATTGTGTTTATGATCTCCACCATCCATCTATGTACGGTGGAGATCCAATTTTTTAAAATTTTTAAACTTTTAATATTTTGAATTTAATCTCTAATATCCATTATAATATGGAGATAGATGGTAGAGATCATGCTTTTATTTTTAATTTTTAAAAAAAAATTGTAATTTTTTAACAAAAAATTGTATTATGAACAGCGAAGATCCAACTTTTTTATAAGTTTTTTAATTTTTTTAATTTTTAAAATTTTATATTTGATCTCTTATGTCATCATATTATGGACCGTATATATTCATTAATATTATAAATTAAAATATTTTAATTTAATCTATATAGATTTACCTTTATGTCCTTGAACCCTAAAATTTTAAACATAAAATTAATGGTTAAAAGTATTTTTGTAATTAAAAATGACGGTAAAGGGGAAATTGATTATAAAATAAAATTATGGAAGGAATTTTGGTCATAAATGAAACTATGGAGAGTTTTTGATTAATACATCAAACTAGAGGGGTATTTTAATAATATTACTAACTGAAAAGTTAACGGTCAATGATATTTTAGTAATTAAAACTGATGATAGGGGGAATTTTGATGAATATGTCAAACTACATGGGTAATTTTAGCAATTAATGAAACTAGATCGGAAATTTTGACGAATATATCAAACTACAAGGAGGTAATTTAATAATATTCATTTTTTTTTTATAAAAATAACATTTTAAAAGATTAAATAATAAAATAAATATGATAAAATTTATCAAAAATAAAAATAAAAAATATTATAAAATTTAAAAATTTTAAAATCAATATAATTTCTTAAAAATAAAATAAAACTTAAGATTAAATACTTATAAGGCTCAAAATTTAGTAATTTAATATACATATTTATAACAAATTTATATATATTATACTTTTATTATTATATTTTGATTTTATAATATAATAATAATAATAAATGCATGTACATATATATATATATTATTATAAAACACACACATATATAATATATAAAATATTTATATATGTTTGTGTTTTTATAATAATAATAATAATATATATATATATATATATATTATATATGTGTGTGTTTTTATAATAATATATATATATATATAATATTTTTAGCATTTTAGTTTTTTTAACTAAACTTTCAGTTTTATAAATATTCAAACTTGAATTTTAAATATTTTTAATTTTTAATAAATTTTATCATATTTATTTTTTATTTAGTCCTCTTTAAGTATTTTTTAAAAATAATTTAAATTTTATAACACATAATAATTTTTTATTGAGATAGCTAAAAGGTCAAATTGTTCAAATTTAAAAATAGATTAAATTTTTATAGTATTTTTATTTTTGATAAATTTAATCATATTTATTTTATTATTTAATTATTTTAAAGTGTTTTTAAAAAAATAAATTTTTATAATGTATATTAATTTTTATTAAACTGTGAAATATAAAAGTTGTTTAAAAGTTAAAGAGTAAAAATATCATTCTAATTTAATAATTTAATAAAAAGTATAAAATGATCAATTTATACTTTATGTCAGGTTTGACCGTAAAAATTTTTTACCGTAAAGATTAAATTAATGTATTTTGAAAAAGTTAGGGACCATATAAGTTGAAAAGATAAAAACATATCAAAAAACGATATTTTAAAATACATTAGGGATCAAATTGATAATTATCCTAGGTACTCCATTATAGTTTACACAAAAGTACAATTTTATTACAATATTCTAAATTTCAGGGTATTTAATTGCAATTCACCCTAGAATAAATTATGAAATTAAACTCATCATATCTATCTGTTTTTTTTTTTTTTTCCACATAATAAATCAACACCCATCAATCCATAACAATAATAATAATAATAATAAGGGATAATTGCAATAAAGTACCCTAACGTTTGGTTATATTGTAATGAAATCGTGAGTTTAGCCTTAATTACATGTTAGTACCCTACCGTCAGTTGACCAGTCAAATATAACGGTTTGACTTTGACTTTTGGGTAAAATGACATAATTGCCCCTAGTTTAAAAAAATTAAATTAAATAAAAATTAAAAAAATTAAAAAATTAAAATTTTTAAAAATGGATCTCCACCATCCATCAATCTTGATGGACGGTGGAGATGCATTAAAAAAAAAACTTTTAAAATCATACAATTAAAAAAATTAAAAAAACATTTTATATTAAAAAAAATTTTGGTGTTCTCGGTGGAGATCCAGATTGGATCTCCACCGTCCATCAATATTGATGGACGATTGGATCTCCACCAAAAACACCAAGAACAAAACAACAAAACCAAAAAAAATAAAAACCAAAAAATTTTTGTAGTTGAATCCTTCTGGGTTCGAGATTCATCGAACCCAGAAGGGTTCATCTTCGAACCCTTCTGGGTTCGAGATAGAACCCAGAGGGTTCGTTCTTCGAACCCAGAAGGGTTCGATCTTCTGGGTTCGAGAAATGAATTGAAACTAAAAAATAAATTTTTTTTTATTTTTTATTTTAATTTTAAGTTTTTTTAATTGTTTTTGTCAATATAATCTCCACTGTCCATCAAAATTGATGGACGGTGGAGATTTATTTAACTTTTTTTTATAATTTATAAATTTTTTTATTTTTTAAAAATAAATTAAGGTCAAAAAGACCAAAATACCCTTTGATTATTGGTTGACCTTTAACTCTAACGGTCAACCAGTTAGTCAATGGTACTAACATGCAATTAAGGCTAAACTCACGATTTCATTACAATATAGCCAAACGTCAGGACATTTTATTGCAATTAACCCTAATAATAATAAATACCACAACCAAAACCAGTTCCAAGTTAATCATTTTCCAAAATTATACTTCTGCAATTTCAAATTCGGTATATTAATAATTATTGAGATATAAAATAAATTAAGTTTATAGTTCTTATTCTTCTTAAGTTTTTCATATATGTTTTTATTTATGTCTCAAGTGGAGGCAGCACCAAAAAGAATCAGATATGAAGATAAAAACTTCGTTGACGTTCGTTGATGCGGGCAGACCATATCTGTAACACCCCCTGACCCAATCCGCTCAGACCGAATCAGGGAGTGCTACTATATACTGAAATCTCTACTTCACTTTTATAAAACCATACTTTTAAAATTAAAACTTAAACTTTAATAATTACCCAATTAAATTTCTAAAAATTTCGCTAGAGTTTCCTCTGTTTTTCTGACTTTCCAAAAACCTGGTTGCAATCAATTCATAAAATCAATACTTCTAAAATTATCAATCACTTTTGCGCACCCTTCCATATTTAGTACGACTTAGCCAATCATTTCCTCAAAACATTTAATTAAATATCAATTTAAAAGTAATAAAATCCATATCTCCGTAAAACATGAACATTTAAAGAAAATATATAAAGACAACACGTCTTTTAAAAATATTTACAAAACCCTTCTATATAAGCATGCTAATAAAAAAACATATATATATGAAATACAAAAAGGCTACCCAAAAGCTCAGGAATGATATAACTCTAATCCCTACTCCTGCAGATTCAACTCTTCACTTCTTTTTCACCTCTGAAATCTTCCTTACCTACGCGAGATAAAAATCAACGCGCTAAGCATATTGCTTAGTGGGTGTACACAAAACTGAATTTACAAATATACTATAATAACATTTTAATCGATTAATCAACAATAAAACTAACAAGTAAATATTCAAATATGGGGCTCAAATACAATTAAACCAAAGCATAAACCATATCAATCTCAAATAATTTCAAATCACATTTCAATTTCTATTTCGGGCTCCTGATACACATAACATAGTTTCAGGACTGGATTATGGGTTGTTCGACATCGGACACTCAGTGCCTCCCCGACGATCCCATTTCGACATCGGACACTCGGTGCCTACCCGTTGAATGGCATTATATACTTATCCATTTCCGACATTGATCACTCGGTGTCTTCTGTCGGAAATGTATCATATCAACTCCCTACCCTAGGACCGGCACTCGGGGCCTATACTATCCATAGGGTGGTACATCACAATATTTCGGTACAGTACTGATATATAACCCACTCCTATATCCATATCTATGTTCATATATATATCAGAGCCATTTTACAATATCATGTCTCAAAGTCACTATCAACACATTTCATTTCTTTCATAATCAACAAATTCAATTTTCAAATCATTCAATTTCGATTTCGTAATTTCAATTCCACAATACACATTTACAAATCGTTCTTTTATAAATAAATTCAACTTTCAATTAATCCAAATCGATATACAAATTTACGAAATCCAAATTTCATCAATATTCATATAAAAGAAATATACAAAATCGTGTTCGAATATATTTAGGAAACCAATAATTGCATCAAATCAATTCAAAATCATATCCGTACATATTTCATAAATCAATATTAAATCAAAATGCCCTAAAATCATTTTTTGATACATTTCATAAAGCAATATATTCCAAATCACTTTCAATTATATTTTATATATCAATAATAATATCATAACATATTAAAATCAATTCATAATATTATTTACAATCAATATTTCTGATATAAACTACATTTTAAGAATACGTAATTCAAATCAATTCAGAATCAGTTTCAAACTATAAGTTCTAATCAATATAATTCAAATAATTCAAAATCAATAGAATTTGATAATTCCGAAATATTCTGTAAAAAAATTAAAACTCATGTACACCAAACCTGAATCACCCTTTCTTCCTACTCTTCTTCTTCTTCTTCTTTTTCTATAAATTCTAATCAATATAATTCAAATAATTCAAAATTAATAGAATTTGATAATTCCGAAATATTCTGAAAAAAAATTAGAACTCATGTATACCAAACCTGAATCACCCTTTCTTCTTCTTCTTCTTCTTCTTCTTCTTCTTTTTCTTCCCTTTCTCTCTCAGCTTCTCTCTTCTCCTCTCTTTCTTTTTCTCTCTTTCTTTTTCTTTCTTTCCTCTCTTCTCACGATCTCTCCTCTGTCTCTGATTGTTTTGATTCTTCCCTTTCTCTCTCCACTTCTCTCTTCTCCTCTCTTTCTTTTTCTCTCTTTCTTCTTTTCTTTCTTTCTTTCCTCTCTTCTCATGATCTCTCCTCTGTCTCTGATTGTTTTGATTTTTGCTATGCAAAATTTTTTTTTGTTTGACTTTGTTGTATTAGTGGGTTCTCCACACACACACACACAATTTTTTTTTGTTTGACTTTGTTGTATCTCTCTCACACACACACAATTTTTGTTTTGTTTGACTTTGTTGTATTAGTGGGTTCACCCCCCCCCCCCCCCCCACACACACACACACACACACAATTTTTGTTTTGTTTGACTTTGTTGTATCTCTCTCTCTCTCACACACACACACACAATTTTTGTTTTGTTTGACTTTGTTGTATTAGTGGGTTCAAATACAATTAAACCATATATGGGGCTCAAATACAATTAAACCAAAGCATAAACCATATCAATCTCAAATAATTTCAAATCACATTTCAATTTCTATTTCGGGCTCCTGATACACATAACATAGTTTCAGGACTGGATTATGGGTTGTTCGACATCGGACACTCAGTGCCTCCCCGACGATCCCATTTCGACATCGGACACTCGGTGCCTACCCGTTGAATGGCATTATATACTTATCCATTTCCGACATTGATCACTCGGTGTCTTCTGTCGGAAATGTATCATATCAACTCCCTACCCTAGGACCGGCACTCGGGGCCTATACTATCCATAGGGTGGTACATCACAATATTTCGGTACAGTACTGATATATAACCCACTCCTATATCCATATCTATGTTCATATATATATCAGAGCCATTTTACAATATCATGTCTCAAAGTCACTATCAACACATTTCATTTCTTTCATAATCAACAAATTCAATTTTCAAATCATTCAATTTCGATTTCGTAATTTCAATTCCACAATACACATTTACAAATCGTTCTTTTATAAATAAATTCAACTTTCAATTAATCCAAATCGATATACAAATTTACGAAATCCAAATTTCATCAATATTCATATAAAAGAAATATACAAAATCGTGTTCGAATATATTTAGGAAACCAATAATTGCATCAAATCAATTCAAAATCATATCCGTACATATTTCATAAATCAATATTAAATCAAAATGCCCTAAAATCATTTTTTGATACATTTCATAAAGCAATATATTCCAAATCACTTTCAATTATATTTTATATATCAATAATAATATCATAACATATTAAAATCAATTCATAATATTATTTACAATCAATATTTCTGATATAAACTACATTTTAAGAATACGTAATTCAAATCAATTCAGAATCAGTTTCAAACTATAAGTTCTAATCAATATAATTCAAATAATTCAAAATCAATAGAATTTGATAATTCCGAAATATTCTGTAAAAAAATTAAAACTCATGTACACCAAACCTGAATCACCCTTTCTTCCTACTCTTCTTCTTCTTCTTCTTTTTCTATAAATTCTAATCAATATAATTCAAATAATTCAAAATCAATAGAATTTGATAATTCCGAAATATTCTGAAAAAAAATTAGAACTCATGTATACCAAACCTGAATCACCCTTTCTTCTTCTTCTTCTTCTTCTTCTTCTTCTTTTTCTTCCCTTTCTCTCTCAGCTTCTCTCTTCTCCTCTCTTTCTTTTTCTCTCTTTCTTTTTCTTTCTTTCCTCTCTTCTCACGATCTCTCCTCTGTCTCTGATTGTTTTGATTCTTCCCTTTCTCTCTCCACTTCTCTCTTCTCCTCTCTTTCTTTTTCTCTCTTTCTTCTTTTCTTTCTTTCTTTCCTCTCTTCTCACGATCTCTCCTCTGTCTCTGATTGTTTTGATTTTTGCTATGCAAAATTTTTTTTTGTTTGACTTTGTTGTATTAGTGGGTTCTCCACACACACACACACAATTTTTCACACACACACAATTTTTTTTTGTTTGACTTTGTTGTATCTCTCTCACACACACACAATTTTTGTTTTGTTTGACTTTGTTCACACACACACACACACACACAAAATTTTTGTTTTGTTTGACTTTGTTGTATCTCTCTCTCTCTCACACACACACACACAATTTTTGTTTTGTTTGACTTTGTTGTATTAGTGGGTTCCCCCCCCCCCCCCCCCCCCCCCCCCCCACACACACACACACACACAATTTTTGTTTTGTTTGACTTTGTTCAATTTTTGTTTTGTTTGACTTTGTTGTATTAGTGGGTTCCGAAATATTCTGTAAAAAAATTAAAACTCATGTACACCAAACCTGAATCACCCTTTCTTCCTACTCTTCTTCTTCTTCTTCTTTTTCTATAAATTCTAATCAATATAATTCAAATAATTCAAAATCAATAGAATTTGATAATTCCGAAATATTCTGAAAAAAAATTAGAACTCATGTATACCAAACCTGAATCACCCTTTCTTCTTCTTCTTCTTCTTCTTCTTCTTCTTTTTCTTCCCTTTCTCTCTCAGCTTCTCTCTTCTCCTCTCTTTCTTTTTCTCTCTTTCTTTTTCTTTCTTTCCTCTCTTCTCACGATCTCTCCTCTGTCTCTGATTGTTTTGATTCTTCCCTTTCTCTCTCCACTTCTCTCTTCTCCTCTCTTTCTTTTTCTCTCTTTCTTCTTTTCTTTCTTTCTTTCCTCTCTTCTCACGATCTCTCCTCTGTCTCTGATTGTTTTGATTTTTGCTATGCAAAATTTTTTTTTGTTTGACTTTGTTGTATTAGTGGGTTCTCCACACACACACACACAATTTTTCACACACACACAATTTTTTTTTGTTTGACTTTGTTGTATCTCTCTCACACACACACAATTTTTGTTTTGTTTGACTTTGTTGTATTAGTGGGTTCACCCCCCCCCCCCCCCCCCCCCCCACACACACACACACACACACAATTTTTGTTTTGTTTGACTTTGTTGTATCTCTCTCTCTCTCACACACACACACACAATTTTTGTTTTGTTTGACTTTGTTGTATTAGTGGGTTCCCCCCCCCCCCACACACACACACACACAATTTTTGTTTTGTTTGACTTTGTTTAATTTTTGTTTTGTTTGACTTTGTTGTATTAGTGGGTCCCCCCCCCCCCCCCCCCCCCCCCACACACACACACACACACACACACACACACACACACACACACACACACACAATTTTTGTTTTGTTTGACTTTGTTGTATTAGTGGGTTCTCCCCACACACACACACACACACACACACACACACACACACACACACACACACACACACACACACACACATATATATATATATACATGCCCCCTTGACATTTTAAAATTCTACAATTGTACAAAGTTACAATTAATCACATGTGATTTACCAATCATCTATTAATTATCAAACTAACCAACCAATCACATTCCATCTCAATAATATTCCAAAAATATTCCACACTTATCCAATCACCAAATTGACTTCACCAATATTTAATTGAACCCATTATCATCCAAATACACCATGAAAATAATATTTCTAATGGGAGTTAAATCGATTAAAATCACTATTCATATATACACTATATATCATTAAAATTAGGGCGTTACAATATCTCATGTCACACCACATGATATGAACATGACAAGTTATTGAATAAACACAATACACCTATGTCATGCTTGAAGAAAAACACATCCACATTTGATCTATAACAATAAGTTGACATGTTTGCGAAACAAAAATGGAAGTAAAAATCATACTCAATGCTAATTTCCAAGCCCATAGATACATATCGAATCAACTTCAATTATTATCAAGTACAAAAAATGTGCAGTTGGTTCATAAATGTAGCAAATCTACCCTGTAATGTTTTAACTGGAAAAAATTGTGTGCTTGTAAGAAATTTCATGCAACTGCTGGAATTCAATCATTTCCATACTGCCGCGTCAATCTCATCTCTAGCTGATTTTTATAGTTCGAGCCTTTTAGCAATCATGGTTCTCCTCTCCATGAGTTATGGATCTTCATCCAACATTGCACCAAGTCGCTCCCTCTGCATAAAAACCAGTCCAATTTCGTTGTCAAATTTATGTTCGGAACAATTATTCCCACTCAAAGATCAATACCAAGTACATGAAGCCAATTTCGTCCCTATGATTGGACAACTCTTAAATATTAACAGATTAATTGACTAATATTATAAGTCCAGAGTCAACGAAAACTGCAAACTTTTATCAGTTTCTATTTAGATTGTTACATGTAATTATAAAACTTTACCTCATGCCTTCCGACATGAGCATATAAGTGATTGAGCATTGATCTCTTGGCCGTGAGGACTTGGCAATAAACCACAGCCTTGGGAATAGAATTCTTCAGAGTATCACAAACCATGCCTATATAAGCACTGACATTTGATCCTATAAAACAGTGCCAAATATGTCAGTGTCTTATATATGTCTGTCTTTCTAGTGGCAGAACTTATACACAAACAAATCTTTACACAGAGCAACTAGCATTTTGGGAACATCAGAAGCGAAAGTATTCCAAAATGAAGTGTGGAACTGATACATCATGAGTCCTACAACTGAATAAATCTCTGCATTCAACACTGAAGTCTGAGTGCAAGACAGAACTCAAACAAAATGAATAAGAAGCATCATGCAGGTAATTCTAAGCCATACATTAAACCAATTGCTAAAATGGGGATCAGAAAGAAATTTTGTACATCAGCTCAGCAGAGAGAATTTAAATACTGCATGTGCAGAAACAAAGCAATACATACCAATCTTCCTAAAATGATAATCAGCATAACGATCCATATTTGGGCCTGAAGGGGGTGCATTTTTCTCTGGATTCTTATTGGAATTCCTATCCAGATTCCTCTCCGGTTCAGCATGAAACTTCCTAAAAAATTCAACTATCAGGTAACTAGATTCTATATCTACCAGCCTTAAAACTGTTTTACGGCTTTCTTCACGAAATCTCTCCAAAGCTTCTGTTGCGGCAGCAGCTATATCTGCTTGAAGTGTTGGAAACCTCTTCAGCTCCTGCAATTACCATAATTTCAAATATCTTTGTTTCAGAGAGATAGAGTAGAGTGAGAGAGTCAGCTCACAATTGGCAGATTATTTGAAAACTAATAGCCGTTGGCGCTCTCTAGCAGTGACCTTGAAACTAAACTTACCGTTATAGCAACACGACATCTCTTTCTTTTCTTTTCTTTTTCTTTTTTTCTTGAAACAACGGAATTTCTTTTTTTAATTTCAATTATTGTTATTTTTTCACTTTTGTTTATCATTTCTTTTTTCAATTATTCCAGTAGTTGATGGCCGCTGAATTTTAACTCTTCCAGCCCATTTAATTAAATTAACTATTGGCCCATTTCATTAAATTTAGTTAATTCATCTTAAACAAATGAGTTTACATTTAACTAAATTGACTCAGGCCAGTTGATTTTCCTTGGCTTGTGAAAACACATAAAAGACCTGTCTTTGATTGTTCCAAATCAACTATTATTTTCTGCCAGAATGTTTAAATAGTTATAAATCAAAATTAATTATTAAAATAAATCATGAAATTAAAAAAATAAACAATTTCAAACCCATCAATCCATAACAAAAAAACAATTCCATATATTGAAGATAAAGCTGTGAAAGTGGAATATGAAAGCTTAAGGTTGATTTGTTTAAACTATGGTGGGGAGGGGTACTCCAAAGATATTTATAGAGAGGGGCTAGTGGTGGATGAAGTTGAGACTATGGTAAGCGCTGCTGCTGATCTGAGAAAAGTTGCAGAAACTGATCAAAATTTTGGACAGTGAATGTATGTCTCCTATGGTAGAAATATTAAGAATGGGCAAGGTGGTAGAGCAGGTAGGACTAGTTTTGGGTAGGTAGAGATTGTGAAGATGAATCAGACTTAAGAAGTGAAGAACAATGAGTTGTGCGACCAGGGTGTCGCGCGACTATGTGGTCGCGATAGGAGGTTGGGGCGACCAAGGTTAAGTTGGGTGAGGTCGTATGAGCAAGAAAGGTCAATTTTCCAGTGAGTGGCGCGACAAGTCATGCGAATCCTGATTCTAACAGAATTGTCAGTTTTGGAATTATTTATTTTCTATTCAAATTTGTTCGCCGTAATCTGACATTAGACCTAGTTAATCCCTATATATACATTACGTTACAACAATCAAAAACAAAAGTGAGAGCGAGAAAGAAAGTCTATAATCTCAGTTATATTGGATTCAATACTGGTGTATTCCAAGGTTGTAGGAACGTTTTTCCGAACCACGTAAAATTTTCTTCTGTCTTATTTGTTGTTTGCTTATTATTTGTTATATGTGCTTGTGTGTTAGTTTCGCTACGCCGCAAAACCATTCCGCTGCATTGGAATTCAATATAATTACTAACAACTGGTATCAGAGCCTTAGTTAGGGTGTCACTGTTCTAGCAGACTTAGGAGACTCAGTGGACATTCGATTTCATCAGGAGGTATCGGATCAGAAAGAGAATTTGGGGTTGAAAAGTTCGATGGAATGAACTATAGTTTCTGGGATATTCAGATGACTGATTATTTGTATCAAAATGAACTATTCTTACCTCTGATGGGACCTAAGCCAGAAACAATGAAGTTGGAAGAATGAGTTGTGTTAGACAGGAAAACATTAGGGGCAATTCGACTCTGTCTCATGAGGTCAATCGCATTCAACATGAAGAATCATAAGACTGCTGCAACATTGATGAGCGCTCTTGCAAATATGTATGAACAGCCATCAGCAGTAAATAAGGTATACCTAACCAAAAGATTATTTAACTTGAAAATGTCTGAAAATGGCAGGTTCAAGGAGCGCCTGAATGCATTTAACGAGATCACATATCAATTGAACTTGATAAAATTGAAGTTTGAGGATGAAATTCAAGCATTACTAATTCTAGGACAATTGTCAGATAGTTGGTAAGGGTCGATACAGTCATCAGCACATCATTTGGGACAAAACTATTGAAGTTTTATGAAGTCGTGAACATGATCATAACTGAAGAGATCAGAAGAAACCAGGAAGGGGGTGGCATTTCTTCATCAGCCTTAAGTGTAAAAAGCATATGTAAAGGCATGAACAGAGATAAGGGCAATAGAGGTAAATCAAAGTAGAGATCCAGAGGATCGAATTCCAAGGACCATCAATCTAATTCCAAAAGAAAGAAGAATATTAAGTGTTGGAATTGCGGCAAGGTGCGTCATTATCAGGCTGACCGTAGAGGCGCCAAGAAAGGTAATTATGGACAAACATGAGCTATTGTTTCTCCAATGACTCCGATAATGCATTGATATGTGCTTATGAAGAACCTATGACCGCAGAGCCAAGAAATGTAATGACGGACTGAGTAATATATGCTTGACTTAGGGGTCTCATTCCATGCGACCTCGTGCAGAAGTCCATTAAAGAATTATGTGCATGGATACTTGGAAATTGTGTATCTTACGGATGACCAAGATTGTGATATCGTCGGCAAAGTAGACATTGAGATTAAGAATATGACTGGATCCGTCTGGAAGCTGAGTGACGTCAGGCACATTTCGAGTCTTAGGAAGAACCTATGATTTTTCTGTGCAAAGGCTTGGGAACTAGATACTGTGTATTGTTCTTCATCAAAGTTTGATATTCCTCAGTCATAGTTGTAAACTAGTGATGATTATTAATAGCCTCTTGTAAAATAGTCGGTTCTTTTTCTTCAAAGGATTTGTCTGAGATTTAGGTTTATATATACCAACCTTGGCCATTGTTATCGTAGGATGGTTATTAACTTGGAGCTGATCAAGCTGGAGAGAGGTTGCTGGATGAATACTTGAGTCATGATGAATAGACGACAAAAAAGCTAAAGGAAGATGCACATGAGACACTGACAAAGGAGATGAACCTGCAGCATCAGGTCTTGAAAGAAATGAAGACTGAGAGTTGTTAACAAGCTAAGAACTTGAACTGCATTGGAAACATAGAAACATGTGCATTCAAAGAAGACGAAGAACATACTCTGCTGACAAACTTGGAATCAATCAGAAAAGGAAATACATTTTCATTAAACACCATATTTCTAGTTATAAACAGCTTCCTAGTTGAAGAAAAATATTTGTATCCCTTATGTTGAATGTTGTATCCAAGAAAACACAAGGAGAACTCCGATAATTTATGTTATTTCCTGTTATAAGGCCTCAAGTAAGGATAGCATAAACAAACAAAAATCTTAAAATCATAATAATCAGAAGAAGTTTAGCGCAAGTAAAATTATGTTGATAAGAAAAACTGGTGTGATAAAAGCTCCATCCCAAAATGTCAAGGGCATTGAAGTTTGAGCAAGTAAGGTGATGCCGATTTCAATCAAATGTCTGTGCTCAATCCATTTTGTTCATGAGTGTAAGGACAATTCTTTCTAAAAATAATGCCACAGACTTGACCATATGATGTCAAACTAACAAACGCTTTTCCATAATCAATTTGTAAGTTTTTCTTTTGGAAGACTGCAACACAACTTGGTTTTTGAAGATGAGAAATGCTTGGTTGACGTCACCTTTTGCCTTTAACATAATAATCCAAGTTTAACGTGTGAAAACATCAACAATACTAAGATAATATCTACAACATTAGAAGAAATAGTGAGAGCTGGTCCTCAAACATCAGTAACAACAAGTTCAAGTGGATTAGAATATATAGTTCGAGAAGAGGAAAATGCACGCTTAGCATCAACATAAACAGGTATCACGAGATGAAGACATCACTTTATTTTTATGCAGGATTATTATATATGTGTGTGTGTATATATATATATATATATATATATTATTTTTTATTTTTTTTTACTATGATAGAGGAGGGATGACCAAATCTCTTGTGCCACAAATACAAGACTGAGTTACAATTCTCAGCTGCAGTATTTACAGGAGAGTGGTGACACTTATTTAATGAAAAAGATATTGAATATTAACTCAAATCATTAGCAGATTCTTTAGCTGAAGAAGAATGAGACCATAATTCTAAATATTGCTGTATCCTTGGTTAGTCTCTTAAAAGTTTTCTTGAAAATTTCTTCTTGCATTACCAGTATTGTGTTAAGGACCTAGGCATAAATCCAATAACAAACCCTAATAGCCCTTACTTGCACATCAAGCAACACGCAGACACGATAGTTTTGAGTTAGGTCACCTTATTTAGAGTTCACCAATTCTCTTAATTTTATTGATAATCTGAAACGATACTTGAATAAATACAAACATAAAATCTAATGAGTTAATTATAGCTAATAGAGTCATAATATAATAAGAATAAAATAGCCTAAAGAGTCCGAATAGAAATTAAATAACTAAAATCCTAATACAATGCAAATAGAAAATAAAATAGACCTAATACAATTCTAATACCAAAACCCTAATAGAAAAAGAACTAGCTCAAAAAAAATTAAAACTCAACTAAGGTATTTCACGTGAATTAAAACTCAAATTAATGTACTTCTATCAACCTCAATCTCTCCAATTTTCTAGTCCTAGGATGCTCTTATCACATTATCACTATCCTACTTTGACCATAATTTGACTATTTGCAGCCAAATTGACCGTTAAATGTTTACTTTGTTAATGCTGATAATCTCAAGTATCCTATAAGGATTAGGCGTTCAGTTTAATCTTTTTTTTAGAGTCTGCAATTGCACCGTATCATGTTAGCCTTTGATTGATGTTAAAATTTATTTTATAGAGTGCTCATAATATAAAAGGATACTTAATTACTGGGAAAATACTTTGACAATTTACCCTAATTAACTCCTTTAATAATACACCCAACCAAACAACTTTTTTCAAACGTTTATATTTTCGAAAAAGAAAATGTAAAATTACATTTAAACATTGAATCAATGCTGTTAATTATATTTTTCACATAATATTTTTTAAAATTTTAATTCTGTATGATTTTTTTTATATAAATTTGATTTTATAAATTTTTAGAAACCGATGAAAAAAGACCATACTAGATTCTAGCAAGCGAAATTTATGTTGAATGATGGGGGACGAGAAAACTTTAAAAAAAATTCAGTTTATAAATCTTTTATTGCAATCAAGATAGGTAAATTATACTAATTATCAACATCAATATCAACAGTCTAAAAACAACTTTAAACCACTAAAAAAAACTTCTCAAATCTTCAAGAAGAAAAAACTATAAAGTTTTAAAATTGAAGTATCACCAAGTGTGAAGGATGTTCATTAACTCATCCCAATTCACACCAGAATCTCCAATTGACAAATTATCACAATCCACACTAGAATTTGTTGATGGGTTTTTCTGATCTTCTCCACCCATCAACAAATTATGAAGTTGTTCATCGGCACACTTGGTTGCCTGATCGACCAAACCCATCATTTTCTGTAATTCTTGGTATCCAAGCCCATCAACAATGCCGTCACAATTATGAACAAAGTTTTTGAGAGAAAACCCATCAATAATCTCCGATCTTGAGCTTCCCTCGCACTCGTGTCCATTCTTGCTGGAAATCGCCTGATCATCACTCCTCTGCTTCCTCTTATGGGTTTTCGCATGAAGTGAAGTTTTTTTGTACCTATCGATCAATGATAAACAGGCATTGAAATCTTCAGGCCACAAATGAAAAGAAGTAGAAGAAGAATGATCATCTTCTTTGTAGAGAAAGAGTACATCCACATCACATAAAACGGATAACTCTTTACACTTCTTCTTCACACCATCCAATCTCCTGCTCTTTTCTCTTTTATCTACACCCGCCATTGCTCAGAAAAATTGAGTGACAGCAGCAAAACGATGAAGTAAAACTTAAAAAGGAAACATTAGTGACAAAATAAAACAAAACGTGCAACCAAATTTAGTATAACAACGACAAAAGTAAAGAGAGTTATTTGATACAATGTTCCTGGAAAAATAGTAGCCATAATGGTACTGTTTCAGATTTAGCAAGACAAACTAATTTCTGGAAATAGTTTTAAATCAAAATAAGATATGTAGGAAAGGTAAAAAATTAGAGAACAAGTCGAAGTCAAAACAGAAGTGGGATACCAACTGATAGACGAGATAAAAAAAATGTCAGAATTAAGCTGCGCCGAAAATCTAAACAAACACATATTGTTAATCTTTTCAAACCATTCGGTCATCATATAACCACCATCAACTACAAAGTGACCAACAAAACCTAATATAAAAATTTGATGGAGCCCAACCACCTGTCACTGATCAAGTGGTAATAATATACAAGACAGCTAAAAAAAGACAGTTCTAGATACATACCAACCATCAAAAAACACATCAACAGCAGACACTGCACAATCAGACCACAATATACAGAGATTGACAACAGTTAAAGACCATTATGGCTGTTATACCAGTTTTCAATACCGTTTTCTTCAAAACTAACAACCCCATGATCCCATATTAATGAAACCTAACTCTATTCGTCAACTCCTTCTCAATTAACAACCCATTCATCCAGAAATCCCTCATCAAACAAATAACTTGAGCATAAAATATACACACACATAAAGTCATGCAGACCCAAATCCTTCAATCCAATCTATTTCCTTCAATTATTTTCAACATGCACCAAATCCCCTTTCAAGTAAACTAATTAAAACTAAACTCCAATGACCCATGTCAAGTCATGGACACTTGAGCTAACCCACACATATAAAACCACCTCTTTAATCTTTTTCTGTTTCATTTATTGATGCATCTATTTCTTGAGTTGGTTACTGTAAAAAAAGTAACGGAGGTTGCAAACATTGAGAAAACAACAACAGTTCAAGTAAAATATTCATCCAATTTCTCTCTTCACTCCTTTGTTCTTGTTCATACCTGTGTCAGATCGAGCTATTTAGAGGTCTGGGAGGTTGCAATGGAGGAGATTGAAGGCTAGGGTTTGTGAACCGAATTGGGGATTTTTGGTGGAAGAGAAGCTGCTAGAAGACTTTCAAGATCGAAGTGGGGTTTTTATACCCAAGCCATACGGCACCGTTTTCCTTCGATTACCAAAATTTTCCTTCAATTCTGTCAATCTCTCTCTCTCTCTCTAAAAGTTTGTTTAGTGATGCGGCACACTTGAAACAAACTAATTGCATTGGCATGAGAATGAATACCTAGAGGGCTCTTATATAGGTTTCGCATGAAAGATAGTCTCCTAATCGTACAAGGAATTCCTTTTTTTTATTGGACTCCTGTGCGTTGGACCCATTTTGCCTATTAAGCCAAGGCCCACACCTTTTTAGTTTTTACGTGAAAAGAACAAAACACGCTTTATAAATTATAACCAAATTACTGTGTTAAATAATTTCAAGGGAAATTATTTAAATTCCCTGTAGTTTTAAGTATTCTTCGAAAAGTCCTCCCTAATTTTATTTTTTATTATATTATTATTATGTTAAATATTTTTGATAAATATAAGGGCCAAGTAGTAAATTATTAAAAATCTAATATTAACAAAATATTAAAATTAAAATAATGTCTTTGTTCGTCCCTCCTCTCTCTCTTTCTTTCCCATCTCTAAAAAAGAGATTAAACCTAAGAATGCATTTAGTGTGCTAGTTGAACTATTTTTAGTAGATAAGATTGGATTAGATTAGATCATATTAGTACTCTGATTTGTTTGGTACATTACAGATTGGACTAAAAATAGTATTGTCTCTTATTTGGTATTATACAGTATTAATAAAAAATAATTGTATTTTATATTTGATATGTGGAATTATTTAAATATTATTATATTAAATAAATTTTTAAATAAAATAAATCTTTTAAATTTAATTTCAATAAAAATAAAATTATTAACTTAAGTTTAAGTAAAATATAATTTATTTAAAATTAAATTAAATTTGTAAATAATTATTTAAATTAAATTTTATATAAAATAAAATATTTAATTAATTTATAAATTAATATGAAAATATATTATTTTTTAATATTAAAATAAATTATTATTAAAATAACTTTTAATAAAATAAAAAAGTAAAAAGTAAAAAACATGTGATAAAACTTGTGTATACCTAACAGTCCTGTCATAATAAGATTAAAAGTGAAGCATGATTGACTTTTAACTAATTCGGTATCACACGCAAACAAAGGATTGGACTCTCTTATTCGGTGCAACAAATGTACCTCTAGTTCTGATCACCATTGGAAGGATATCGGGTGTTGCATCTCCTCCATCGATCAAAGGAGATTTAGGATCTCCTCCTCCGATCAAACTTCTTATCTATTTATTTTTTTTATTTTTCCACCGCCAATCACCATTTCAATCCAAAACAATTTAAATCTGATAAAAATTTCTCAACTCCAGCAGAAAAAGAGATAGAGGTTACAGAGAGGGATGTTAGAGAGAGAGAATGAGTTTATTTTTTTATTATTTTAATTTTAATATTTTATTAAACAGTTTAAATTTTTTTACATTTAATATTATTTCATAAATATCTTAAACGTAGAATAGCCAATTTATGTTTATATTGAAGGGTAAAGTGGACTTTAATTCTCAATTTAAATAGATATTAACATAAAGTGAAAAGTGAAGAAAAATTAAACTGAAACGGAAATTTTGGACAATTCTTGAAATTATAGGGAAATTTTAATAATTTTCCTAATTTTCTATTGTTTATCAAGTGTGAAATTAATCTTTTATACATCTGTCAATAATTTCCATTGATCCAAAAAATGTTTATTTATGTACCCAATTGATAAGCACATTTGCGGTGAAGTTTCTTGTGTACCATAAATTTTTAGTTTACGAGAAAAAAAAAAAACAAACTGTTTATGATATTCAACTTATATGGATTTACTTGATATCATGCTTATATTAATAGAAGAGGGGGAAAAAATCATATTCTATATTGACATGAATCTTTCCTCCAATTTCAAACTGAAAAACTAGGTAGGCAGTCAATGAAAGCAATGTTACTAACAGTAACAAAAGATTTCACATTTGGGTTTTATAATGTTGTTGAAGCTACTACAAGAACTCCAGTGACAGTAATGAGGAATAAAAGTCTATATTAAATACAATATGACTTTTATAAACTGTTCGAAAGTCCTTATTAAATACACCTGAACTTTTTTAATTCATTAAAAGTCTTTAAAAATCTTTGAAAATTTAAGTTGAATACACCCCCCCCCAAAGAATTGGAAAACAATAATTTATAATTAATTAAAAATAATTAATATTTTTTTCATTTTCAATATTTTCAGACCAAAAAAATTAAAGAATAATTAAAAATCTTACTAATATTTAGTTTGTTATTTAAAATTTGGTTTTTATATTTAATATTAGCAAATAATTAATAAATTTAATTAAGTCTATTTTCATATTAGAATTAACGTAAAAACATTTAAAAATGCTTAATGTATATAAACATAATTTTTATTAAATAATTAAATTAATTAATTTTACTATAATGTCCATTTTGATCATTTTATATTTTTTGCAGTAGTTCAGCCATATAATTCACTAAACACCTTAATATAAGTTTTCTAACTTACAGTTTACCAAACACTTATCAGTCTTTTACTAAAGCGCAACTACAACTGTTTTTAAAGAAACTAAAACTCTATCAAACTAGCTCTAAATGAGTTGGATACTCATTAAGTAGTTGGATACTCATTAAATATACTAAATGTTATTATTATTATTTTTTTTTTTTTACTCTTTTATCTAATCATAATAATATACAACATATAACACAAATAATAGAACTATATGTTTCAAATAACATCTAATATCACAAATAACATAATAATATGATATCAAACGTAATACTTATAGCATACGAAATTGGTAGTGTGAAGATCGGGACACTACGACCTGAAAAATTAATCACACCAGGTCGATACAATGCTTGGTCACCGAGGCGATACCGGCCAAGTATAATCCGACGCTCAATTCAGTCATTTATACGGAAAAACTGAGATAATATAACATAAGCGGATAGAAATACTACCTGGGTACTGATGAGTCGGCTATTATTGATCGAAATCGTGAATGAATAGTGATTGGAGTTGGGACTAAATGATGGTCGGCATTGTGAGTGTAAGGCGGTTCGTTGTGGTCAGAGTTTATCGAAAATCGCTTGGCGATTGTAGACATGAACAGTGTCAGTCAAATATGCTTTAATAGTTAAAAAAGTGAACCCTTACTCTAGATAAGGGTTTCATTACTTATGGGCGTGTGATCCACCCGTTGGGGGGTGCATCACTAACCTGATATTTCGGCCAAGATCAAGGAGGGATTAATTGCCTCCTTGACTTGGTCCATCAAACTTCAAATTTGAAGTCTGATGGTCATGGGCTTGGGTCGACGGGTCATGTAACATCCCGGATTTCGGGTAATGAATTTTTGATATATGTGAAATATGTGAAAATAAATTTTACTATTTGAGGGGTAATAAATGTAATTAAATGTATGTTTATTTTATGATTTCTAGCGGACCAGATTGAATAGTGAAAAATGACAAATTGGAAAACTGGACCAGAGAGCATCGCGACCTGGTCACCGCGACCATAGGTCGCGATAGCTCGCTCGCGGTGAAAATGGAAAAACCTGGCAGTGAGCATCGCGACCAGCCACCGCGACCACAGGTCGCGATGGACTGCTCGCGATGAAATTGTCAAAAACGGGCAGAGAGCAACGCGACCACTCGCGCGACCAAGGCGCGCTCGCGAGGAAGGCGGTGCGCGCACTCCAGTGAGCATCGTGACCTGGTGCCGCGACCACAGGTCGCGACGGCGGTCGCGGTAGCGAAAAAAATATAAAAAAAAGAAGAAACTTCTCGCAGAAGCGAGAAAAACACACAGCAAACAGAACAGCGTGAAAAAGAAAGAGAAAAAAGAAAAAGAAGAGAAAAGAAGAAGAGGAAAGGAAAGGAAAAGAAAAAAGAGATCGTCGAACCACGATTTCTCGAACGAAAAACACGGATTCGAGGTTGGTGTACTTTTGTTTTCGGAATCTTTACGAAAAATATTTCGTTATCGTTTACGTTATTATTTTCGTTTCCGTTTCTTGTTTTCGTTTCGATTTTGATTTCGTTAATTGTTTTCGATTTCGATTTCGTTAAAGTTTTCGATTTCGATTATTCGTATGAAAAGTGTTTATTTTATATGTAAAATCGATGATTTGTAGATCTATGGTTGATTTCGGACCGATTTTATGATAGATTATATTGCGATTGTATTTTCGAACATTTCGATTTCGTTAAAATACTTGATTTTGATTTTCGTAAAATTATTGAATATGTTTCTTGAAGAATATTATGTGATTTGTATATTTATTGAGTAATTATTGTTATTGAGTAATTATTGTGACATTTCTTGCGAATTTGGTTTATCGGAAACGGCCCTAGGATACGTAGACATAGAAATGGATATAGGAGGTTGGTATACCAGCTGGGTTTTACTGAGCAGTACTGCGCCGATACTGATTGATTGATATTGATGATACTGATGTACCTCCTCTTGGATTCGTCCAGAGGCTGGGAGATACGTACCTCCTCAGGATTCGTCCTGGGGGTTGGGAGTTAATGTACCTTCCCAAGGATTCGTTCCTGGGATAGGGAGCTATGTACCTCTCTAGGTTCCGTACCCACGGTCCTAGAGTTGGGAGACACGTACCTCCTCAGAATTCGTTTTGGGGGTTGGGAGCTTGACCCATATTCCAGTCCGTATATGTTTAGTATTCTAGCGGGCCAGAATTGATTGGAATTGAAAAGTGTACTGAATGATTTTATTGATAGCATTCGTATATTGATCTCATTATTGATATTAAAGTGATTGAAATTGTTTAATGTTTTGATTTAGAAATTTAATCGTTTTGAAATGGAATGGAATATATATTATGGTTTATTTCTTCTTAACAGATATTCATTTGTGGTTCATTTAATTGAGTTTATAGTTTATAGTACACCCACTAAGCTATATGCTTAGCGCGTTAGTTTTGTGTCTAACGCGTAGGTACCAGGAATCCGGACGAAGGTAAAGACTGAAGAACTGGAAGAATTGCAGACCGAGTCACAGGATTGTACAGTTGGGTAGCTATATTTTTGTTATGTATATATATTCTGAAAGCATGCATATACAGGGGAATTGTAAATATGTTTTGTAATATGTTTTTAAGTAATTACCTTATGATTTCTGAATGTTTGTATATATATATATAAAAAGTTTGAACTGTTTTATTTTATAAATTGTGATTAATAAGTCGCACTAAACGGCAGAGTGCGCAGTTGTTTGAAATTGATATTGAAGTGTTATTGAAATTGTAATTGAATTGATTTGTGTAAAAGCAGGTTTTGGAAAGTCCGAAAAACAAACGGTACTCTGCCGAATTTTCGTAAAAAGTTTGTATTGAATGGGCTCACTCGAAAACGATTTTTAAACTATAATTTATATGGTTTTCTGTTTACAAAATGAATTTTTAAGAGTTTTGAAAGTCTCTGTAGCGCTCCCCGGGTCGGGTCGAGGGGTGCTACAGGTCAACACATGGGCCCTGGGTTGGGTCGACATGAAGGTCATGAGGCAACACGTGGATCAACATATCACTCGACATATAGGTTAGTATATCGATCGACATGTAGATCGACTTTGTAGGTTGATATATGAATCGATATGTAGGTTGTTTGCCGGATCAATACGTAGATCGACATATGGTTTGACATGTCAGTCGACACATAGTTCTACATGTCGGTTGATTATGTGTCTATATGTCGGTCGACATGTAGGTTGCCTGTGAGTTATGCATCTCTTAGGCTTTCACGAGCCCTCTAAAGTGTTGAGCATTTGGGCTTGGATCATGTGTTACTCCAAGTAGAGACTCTATTAAGCCTTGGGCTTTGACATCTTGGACCTGATCAATTTTGGTCACGATAATACCAGGTTTTCTTTACTTGATTACTGTATAGTAGAACTTAAGTATAACATATCACATATTGAATAATCAATACACAACCTCCTTGTCAAAGCATTTAACAAAAAAATATAGTGAGTTTTTTAGCACCTAAATAGTGTTTAAGAAAAAAGTACCGTCATGCAAGATCATTTTAAGACAAAAATACTGACATCCATATCATATAAAAATCTATGAATTTTAATTTTGAGAGAAACTAAAGAGATGGAGAAAAATAAACATACTTAAAAAAACCCTACTTGGAAACTGATCACAAACGGTGACTGAAAGTGGAAATGTGACCAGAAAATAAGTGAGAGGCAAGGATATAGTTTCAATGAGAGAGGAAACCGACTATTATTGATTCCAACAAAGAATTTTGAATGTCATTTGACGGCGACTTCGAATCATTCAAAGTAAACGCTACAATGGAGCTAATGATTTTGGGGTTAATGTTCTTGGGAAAGTGACAATGATAAGCAAAAAAGTTTAGAACATGTTTGGCATGGCTTTTGAAAACCTACTTTTGGTTGTTTTTTAGCCTAAAAACTATTTTGAAAGTGTTTAGATGTTCCTATAGAAGAGTTTTTAACCTTTAAAAGCTTTTCTAGTTAAAGCCAAAATATATGGCTTTTACCGAAAATCATTTTGAAAGTGTTTAAATGTTCCCATAAAAGAGTTTTTAACCTTTAAAAGATTTTCTAATTAAAGCCAAAATATATGGCTTTTGCCGAAAGAACTTTCAAAAATTTAAAAGCCCATAGCAAAAGTCATGCCAAATAGGGCCTTAGTATTATTGAAAAAAGCTGCATGGGGGTTTAGTACTGTTGTGAATCAATGGTGAAACTCCATGGATATTTGTTATTGTTTATTTTTAAATGTATTTTGTTCAATTTTGCTGATTATAGGGTTTTTTGTGAATGATTTTTTTTTTAGAAAAAAAAAATCATTGAGTGTGTGTATACAATTTGTAATTTTTGTTTAACAAGAACTAAAAGATTGAGTGTCGGTGACATTTGTTGTTGATCAAAACAATGAACAATTTATGCTTTAAGTTTAAGCATAGAGACATATTTTAGTTAATGAAATTTAAATGTCTAGTTATGAGACGTGGGTGTTTATTTGTTGGCATGTTAACATATTTTGTTATTGGTGTGTTCACGTGTTTTTTTCTTGGCATGTGCACCTTATTGATCTTAGTGTGTGGATATTCGTGTATATAACTCAGTGTACGAAGATTTTTCTTCTTGGCGCGTAAAGATTTTTCTCCCTAACGTGTGAACATTTTCTTCTAGCATGATGTAACACAATTTCAAATGAATTTTGAGGGAACAAACGATATTAATATGCAGCCATATTATATTGTTGGAATTATTTTAATGAGGAGAATAAAATTATAGAGAGGAGAGAGAGAGAGTTGTACAGAAAGTAAAACAAATAAATGACTGGGACGAGAGAAGTAAAAAAAAGATAGAATTATAGTGAATGGACTAAAGAAAGTTATAGAGAGAAAACAAAAATAAAAGAGACGAGCAAAGAGAGAGATGACTAACTCAAGTTTTTTTGGAGGGAAGAGGGTTAAAATTACCATATGGGTAACTAAGTCATTCACTTTATTATGTAGAGACATTTTTATCAACTCAGTGACAAATGTTGACAAGAAAGGAAATATTTTTGAGTGGATAATTTTGAAATTGTCAATAATTTGAGGGAAAAAAAGTAATTTCCTCTTTATGGTACTACAATTAGTGTGTGGGTGTACATAGTAAACAGTTGCAGTACGTTTAGCAGAATGTAGAAACTTGCTAAATTAAATACGCCCAGCCCAATACTAAAAACCCTAGATTTAGAGATAGATAGGGTTTTGTTGCGTCTCATACTATAAAATATTGTCTACTCTTCACAAAAGGTTTCAGATCTGAGCAAACCTGCTACACTGGTTGTGTCCAATCTGTTGCCGAAGTCGGGTATGTTTCGTTTTATTTACTTTCTTTTTTTTTCCTCTTGTATACTTGTTATTTTTGTTTGGTGTTATTGATTGGAGAAGCCTGTTGTTTACTTTGATTCTATTGATTAACAGCCGAGAAATGGTAAAGTAATATGTGGGTTTTGGTGGGTCTGTGATTTTCTTTTCTCATACATCTAAAAATTGATCTTTCTTTTTTTTGGGTTTATGTCTCTGATGATGTTTAAACATAAAAACTTTCGTTCTACTGAGAAAATATCCATGCGGAATGCTTATGGAGACCTGAACTGAAGAGACTTCTTTTTTTCAAATTTTGCATCTTTTTTTCATTTTTAGGGTTTTTTTTATATTCACCTGGTATGTTTTATTTTTCAATTTCATGTTTGAGCTTTGATATTCTTGATTCATCCAATGTATATGTAGAATTTAACTTTGTGAATTTTTAAACTGCCTCTGAGGATGATCAGAAAATACTTTCGTTCTTCCGAGATTGCTATGTGCGGAAAATGTTTGGAGACCTGAACTGAAGAGATATCTTTTTTGAATTTTGCCTCTTTTTTCATTTTTAGGGTTTGTTTTTTATATTCCTCTGGTATGTTTTAGTTTTGGATTTCATGTTTGAGCTTTGACATTCTCGATCCATCAAATGTATGAGTAGAATTTAGCTTTGTGCATTTGTAAACTGCCTCTGAGGATGATCAGAAAATACTTTCGTTCTTCCGAGATTGTTACGTGCGGAAAATGTTTGGAGACCTGAACTGAAGAGATATCTTTTTTGAATTTTGCCTCTTTTTTCATTTTTAGGGTTTGAAAATACTTTTGTTCTTCCGAGATTGTTACGTGCGGAAAGTGTTTCGGAGACCTGAACTGAAGAGATATCTTTTTTGAATTTTGCCTCTTTTTTCATTTTTAGGGTTTTTTTTTATGTTCCTCTGGTATGTTTTAGTTTTGGATTTCATGTTTCAGTTTTGACATTCTTTATCCATCAAATGTATGTGTAGAATTTAGTTTTGTGCATTTGTAAACTGCCTCTGAGGATGATCAGAAAATACTTTCGTTCTTCTGAGATTGTTACTTGCGGAAAATGTTTGGAGACCTGAACTGAAGAGATATTTTTTGAATTTTGCCCTCTTTTTTTCATTTTTAGGGTTTGTTTTTTATATTCCTCTGGTATGTTTTAGTTTTGGATTTCATGTTTGAGCTTTGACATTCTTGATCCATCAAATGTATGTGTAGAATTTAGTTTTGTGCGTTTGTAAACTGCCTCTGAGGATGATCAGATAATACTTTCGTTCTTCCAAGATTGTTACATGCGGAAAATGTTTGGAGACCTGAACTGAAGAGATATATTTTTTGAATTTTGCCTCTTTCATTTTTAGTGATTTTTTTATATTCCTCTGGTATGTTTTAGTTTTGGATTTCATGTTTGAGCTTGGACATTCTTGATTCATCAAATGTATGTGTAGAATTTAGTTTTGTGCATTTGTAAACTGCCTCTGAGGATGATCAGAAAATACTTTCGTTCTTCCGAGATTGTTACGTGCGGAAAATGTTTGGAGACCTGAACTGAAGAGACATCTTTTTTGGATTTTGCCTCTTTTTCATTTTTAGGGTTTTTTTTTTTTTTTTTATTTCTTTGGTATGTTTTAGTTTTGGATTTCATGTTTATGCTTTGACATTGTTGATCCATTAAATGTATGAGTAGAATTTAGCTTTGTGCATTTGTAAACTGCCTCTGAGGATGATCAGAAAATACTTTCGTTCTTCCGAGATTGTTACATGCGGAAAATGTTTGGAGACCTGAACTGAAGAGACATCTTTTTTGAATTTTGCCTCTCTTTCATTTTTAGGATTTTTTTTTATATTCCTCTGGTATGTTTTATTTTTCGATTTGATGTTTGAGCTTTGACATTCTTGATCCATCAAATGTATGTAGGATTTAGATTTTTGCATTTGTAAACTACCTCTGAGGATGATCAGAAAATACTTTCGTTCTTCCGAGATTGTTAACTGTGGAAATTGTTTGGAGACCTGAACTGAAGAGGCTGGAGTTTTATCTCTTGGTGTTATTTTGTATTGTCACTGAAATATTCAACTTAGACATTAGACATTGAACTCAGAGAAAACAATAGCACAATATTATCCTCAAAGTAGTGATTAATTTGGATGTGAACCTTCTGCGTTATATGGTGGGTGCATATTTGAGCTGTCTATTTTTTGACGACTTGCAATCTGGTAATCTTATTAATCTTTTAGGCGGCAAATTAGTTTTTGTAACTCATCTAGCATAATTTTGAAAATGATTATAAAGCAACTATTTTTGGTGCTTAAGTTGTGTTATTATACCGAAATTGATAGTTTTGCAACAAGAAAGCAAACTGTTTTATTGTACAAGTTTCCATCTCTTCTTACATTTTCAAAAATGTTTTGGCTTTTATAGAAGGATAATGTTTTCAATGTTATAGAAACAAGATCTTGTGGATCTTGAGCCATTCTTCTGGGTTTATTAGTTATGTGTGGATGAATTAGTTTTTATTGCAACAAATATAATGCTCTGTTTAAAGTAAGGAATGTTGTTTTTAGTCTTTTAGGAACATGTAGGTACAATCTTGCTGTTGGAGTTGGAGATTTAATTTAACTATATTTTCTATGGAGTGTGGATGTTTCATGTGATGAAAATGTACAGTTACTTTTAGGTTTGTTGTATGCTTCTTCTGTTCAAAGGCTTCTTTTAGATCATCGGTTTACACTTTTATTGCAAGCACAATGTATCCAACCAACCATATTTTGACTTCTGGATGGTTTTGATATTATGTTAGGTAGCTATTTGAATTGAATTAAGGGTTTTTTCTGTCGTGGAAAACTTCAATAAGCAACTTTCATCAGTCATGACTTAATAAGTAATATCATTCTTGTCATGTGTTTCATTCTGAACAATTTTGATAATCTCATTTTTTTGGTTTTGTGAATGCATTGAGTTTTTCTAAATCTTTTCAAGAAGTTAATATTTCATAATAGTTAAAAGAACTGTTTACGTTCTGTTTTTTCTATATTGAAGCATTATTTTGTTGAAATTCCTGTTTTTGCTAATTCTTATCATGTCTTTCCTGCCAGGTCTTTATCTAGGTTTCGTGTGAAGAATTAAAAGTCTGCTTTTATCAACATGAGGTAAAAAATTGTTCTGTTTTTTCTCCTGTGAATATGTTGAAGCAAATTTTTTCTAATTGATCAAGATTTTTTATTTATTAGTTACTGACATTATTTCTCTTGGTTTTTCTCATTGTCACTATGGCAGCCGACCAATGGAAGAAGATGTGAGTGTGAGTTATATTTTCAGTCTGAGCAGAGGCTTGAATGCATCCAGACAGCTTCCATTGTTGTTTTCTAAATTACTTAGTGTTTAATAAATCTTAATTCATTTTATTGCTGCAGACTGTCAAGAATGAGGAAGAAGAATTTAACACCGGACCGTTATCTGTTTTGATGATGAGCGTTAAAAACAACACACAGGTAATGTTCTTGACTGATTTGTAATTATCAGCTATCTTGTCAAGGGGATGTTCTTATTTGGTATTGAATTTGTTCTCACCCTTTGTATAGGTGCTCATTAATTGTCGGAACAACAAAAAACTACTTGGTCGTGTGAGAGCTTTCGATCGTCACTGCAATATGGTCCTGGAAAATGTTAGGGAGATGTGGACTGAGGTTGGTTTTTAACCGAACACATTGTGTTTACTGTCCTTTATATACATTTTTAAGTAAATATGTCTTTTTCTTTGGTTGTAGGTTCCGAAGACTGGTAAAGGCAAGAAAAAAGCCCTTCCTGTCAACAAGGACCGATTCATAAGCAAGATGTTCCTCCGTGGAGATTCTGTGATCATTGTTTTGAGGAATCCTAAGTAAGGTAGATAGATCTAATCTGATGGCATTAACAATTACAAAGATCAAGAGAAATGGACTTCGTTGTAGCTGTATTTGTTCACTTCTTCCGCGATTAGATACTGGATAGGATTGATTGGTTGGTTTTGTTTATCGCATATAGTGAATTCACCAAGATTATTATGTATGTGTTGTAAATTTGATTGGATAATACTTGATGGATCAGATTAGAGATTTGGCTGTAATGAGCAATATTATCGAAATTCTACTCGGAATGCTCTTTGGACTTTAAAATGATCAGAGAATGCGTTGTATTGTTTGCAGCCCTAGACTATGATGCTTTCTGATTTTCATTGCCACTTCAAGTGTATTGAAATACATCAGAGTTTTCATAAAAGATATTTGATTTGGATTTTCTCGACCATGGTTCGTATCTAAAATTGTTCTCAAATGCATTCAAATTCTTAAAACAAGTGAATTATAATTATTTTTTATTGAGATTTTTTGGTTTTTTTAGTAACTCGAAACTGTATTTGAATACAACTGTTGGTTTATGAGTCAAATGCTATGATTATCAATATATGGACGAGTAACTTCTATTATTTAATTTTTTATAAAATGTATCGTTTGATTTATTGTCCCAAGTGAAGTTTTATTTAACGTTAGCAAAATACAATCTCACCCCTTACCATGTCAAGTTTGGGTTTGAAGCATATATTAAAACCCGTTCAGGCTATAGGTTGGGCATGGAATACTCTGTCCAAAATAGATTTTAAGCATAAAGTATGTTAAATGGATACCGATTTGATCCGTTATTATCTCTGCTTATCACTTGTAAACCATAATTTTAATTTTTGAAATTAGAATTTACTTCGTCTTTTCCTCATTTGCACTCTAGTCCGTTTCATTTCGCTTGGCAGCAGATAGTCCCTAATATCTATCTGTCAAAGGGTCGTTCAAGTATTACACAAATTAACAAGCATGTTATATATAATATAGAATAATATGTCGTTCAAGTATTTGTCATATGTTGTGCTAAGAGCTATCTATCAATTGTATTTGTAGTTTGTTCATGAAAAATATAGAATAAAAAGGGCTTTCAAAATAGACAATTCACCAAAACGAAATGGAATCTCTTTCCTTTGGTCCAAAATACAAAATGCAAGAAGAAGAAGAAGAAAAAAGCACTTATACTGGGCTCCATGATGGAGTGTGGTGAGCACATGGTTTTGCTAAAGCAAGCTCCAAACTTCCTTTATTTTTGGGTAAACTTGTGCTTCTGCTTCCAACTTTAGTGGGTGGGATACAGAGTGATCTTATGGAGCCCAATCTTCTCTATTAAAACAGTAAAAGTAAAAGGTGATTGATGATCATGATGCAGCAAAGCTTATTGAATATTTCACATATGGGAATACAAGTTGGATTCTATTTTTGCAATTGTAATTATAAGAAGCCAATGTTATCATAACACTTTGTCGTATCCTATCCCATTATTATTTTTTATGCAAATTGTATAAAGTAGGAATCTTTAATCATAATCTCTATTCATATTTGATGGCCATCATCAGTGTTATTGTTTGAATTCTCAATTAATAATGCAATAATATAAGTCTAGATAGACAATGTAAAGTAACAGGCATGTGTCCTCAACATACAATTTATTTTATTTTATAATGTAGATGTAGATATATACTTTGAATATTCTCTGCCAATCTTTTTTGTCGTGAGCAATGAAGATGTCTGATAGGCCAGGCCACCATGAGCACAAAGGCACGCGTCCTCCACATTCCACAAACCCTTTTGTATTGTAAGTAGAGACAGGAGTCGACCCATCAAAAAGCTTCTTTTACTTTACCACTAAACCTAATACCAATAAGAACCACATTGTAGATTATAATTATAGCCCCACAATTCCACTTGAAAAATCTCACTAGGAAAAGCTAGAATGGGAAAAACAATCCATAGTTTTCTTTTTGTTTCTTCAAGTTAATCCCAATAATTAACAATATTATTATGTTAATGTTGATTTATTAAACAACTCATCAAAGTACTTGTTTAAAAAGCGCTTATTTAAAGACATCATTCAAGTGTCAACAAATTAAGGAGGAAATTCTAGTCATGTATACCAATATAATATTATACAAATCTCTCTTCAGGTTATGAGTTCCAGACATGAACATCTTTGCTATAACAGATAATTGTCTATCTACAACACATTAATACAAGTGTCGAAAAACCCTGGATGGGCAAGAGAAGAAAATAAAGTGATATACAATGATAAAAATGTATACCTATGACAATTAGATCATTGTGTTGACAAATGTCAATTACTAAAGTATCTAAAAAAGGAGGCAGGAGCCCGTGGTTCTTATCCTTGCCAATCATGTCAGATAGGCGTGTGGCTTGACCAACATCTGGACCAGTTCCACAAAATGCCACTGCAGAATGTCTCTCCTTTTCTTCTACTTTAATGGGGGCGTGTGCCTGCCATATGCAATAAAAACAAAATAGCACCGCTAGCCCACAGCAAATTATTCAACACAGAAAAGAGAGAAAAAGAAAAAAACAAAACTGATAATCACAGCCTTAGAGGAGGACTCATGTTCCATGCGGTAGTGTTTTTTCAGATTCTGATGCATCTTATCTTTGGGTTGGTGCACGTGTTCATATACTGTATTTTAGATAAAAAGCTGAACATGACTTTTTCTTTTTAATTTTTGTTTTGGAGTTTTTTGTTCGGTTGAGAAATTTGAACATGACTTTTTAACAATTCTTGATCGCAGAAGATATAATAGTGGTCTTGTTTGCTTTTAATTCTTCTTCTTTTTGGTTGGTGGAGTGGGGGGTTGCCATTGAAACATATCACTACTTTTCATATTTAACACGTGCTTTTGTCCTAATTTAAGCAATTTGATCCTATTTTTATAAAATATTTAAAATTTTTTTTATGAGAATAAATATCGACACTGACAATAATATTTGATTTTGAGAAGTCATGACAGTCTATTATTTTCATTGATGTTAAATTTAGAAAAGCATATAAATATATTGAAGGAAGTTCTTGTGAAAGACAAAAGATATCTTTCTTGAATTAATGAGAATCTCAGGTGATCATCAATTTCAAATAACTCAGTAAAGTGTACAGGAGGAACGTATATGAATTATGAAGTCAATTGGATGGGGCTATTTAAGTTGTGTAACAGTCATGATTATCTAAAGAGAATATATTTATTGGGCTAATCAAATCGAACTACGTGGCCAAGTTTGTGTGAGACGAACTGTAATGATGAGCTGTAGTGGGTTGGTCTCTTTTACCAGCTTCAACTTTGGAAAAAAAAAAAAAAAAATCATTCATTCCTTCAGCTCTATAGCAATGGAGAATTAGGGTTTACAATTTTTCTTTCTACAGATTTTTCACGACAAAACTATTGGAAGAAATTCATTTTAATTTATATATATATTTTTTAATTATAACATTTTAACTAATTTTTCATCTTTTTTTTTCTTTTTACTTTTTAAATTTATGTTATTTTAATGGCGTTAGATTCGATAATTTTATTTTTATTTTTTAATATATTACTTACGATGTTAACTACTCGAATTTATAATATTGTCAGCTTAAATGAACGTCTTTACTACTAAATATATTAGGCGGTAGTGATGAATCTAGTAATTAATACCTTATTTTTTTTATATTTTTATTTTTATTATTATAATTCTTCCCTTTATTTAATTATTTAATTAGTATCTTATTTTCCATTTTTAATTTTACTAGTACGAGGTGTGTGCCGAACACACGCCAAAAGACGTATATCTTTCAAAGTGTTTTTTTTCACTTGTTATTTCTTTCCATTTTTTTTTTCTACCTTGCTCTCTTGTGCCGTCACATCTTCATCAGACCCTGTGCCACACACACTCCTCAGTCCTCACTATTTTTATTAAATAACTCTCTCAATCATCACTTTATATTCATAAATCATAATCAAGTTTATTTTAAATATATGAATCCTATGTGAATAAAGCATTTGGTTTTCCCTACGGGGCAGCATTACAAATAATGGACTCATTAGAATTTTGTTAAAGACTGTTCCAGGAGGGTTTTTTTTTTTTTTTTTTTTTAAACTAATCTTCAATTTTTATATTCGGCCATAACATAATAATACATTATGAAAAATTATCAAGAATGTCTTAATATAAATTTCTTAATGTGATCGTATTTTATGTACTAAATTTATCAATCTTGCACGTGAAGGGTTTAATAAATAGCTAAAAACATTTAAAAGAGCAATAGGAGTACTTTAAATTCATTTTCTGTGGAATTTGCTAATAAACCCAAAACCTTTTCAAATAATATGCATAAGACACCACCAATTAATTTCAAAGCCAACATTGTTTTGCCTATATATACTCTTCAATTCTCTTCACACTTCACTCACCCAACTCCTTCCAAGAAACATTGTCTAGAATTTATTATTACTAAGTGCTAGCTTATAATCTATACACAAACCAAAATGGCAGCAAATGGTTACACTGACCCAGAGAAGCAAAAACTGCTCATGGAGGAGCATGTAGAGAAGCATTTCATGTCTAGTGAGATCGTCCGCGACATCATTATCGGTGTCTCCGATGGTCTCACCGTCCCTTTTGCCCTTGCCGCTGGACTTTCCGGCGCCCAAGTCACATCCTCCATCATTCTCATTGCCGGCATGGCCGAAGTTGCTGCTGGTGCTATCTCTATGGGGCTTGGCGGGTACTACTTAAATTTTCCATGCTTGTTTTTTAATTTAGTATAATTTTTTTTTCATTTTTCGTCTAATATATAAGATTGCTAATGAAAAATAGATGATCAATTTGCAGGTATCTAGCTGCACAAAGCGAAGCTGATCATTATCTCAGGGAACTAAAGCGAGAACAAGAAGAGATCATCAGTGTCCCTGACATAGGTTTAACTTAATACATTTATATTACTCTTTTATTGTGTGAATATATTTTTAGTAGCCTGCCCCACTTATATGAGAAGGTGGCATTACCAAGCCCAAGTTAGTATAAAAATGAGTTTGAAATGCAGAGGCAGCAGAATGTGCAGAAATTCTATCGCAGTATGGAGCAGAGCCCCATGAGTATGAGGGTGTGGTCAATGCTTTAAAGAGGAATCCTCAACATTGGCTTGATTTTATGATGAAGTAATTATTCCATTTTCTTTCTTTTTCATTTATTCATCTAATTTTTATTCTATACTTTTCATCAATATCTTTCTTCCAGGGTCTTTAACAGTATTTTTGGCTTATATATTTTTTTTCAAAATAAAAATTTGAAAGCTTTTTGGTACTTATTGTTAAAACCACAAATAAATAATTTAATGGCGCGTTTGAGATTGATATCTTAATAGATGATTTAAAAAAAATATTTGGTAATTTAACTAAAAGTTAATTATTTTATTTTTTAGAAATTTAAAAGTTATTATTTCTAACGTTGTATTAAGGAAGCAACGTAAGACATAATTATTTTTTAATTAAATTACTAAATACTTTTTAGATTCTTAATTATGAGATAAATAATTATTTCATAAATTATTGTAATCTCAAATGTGCCACTTTTGTATCTTAGTATATATGTCGATTAAAAATAAATAAATTAGGGTACATTTAGTACGCGAGATTGGATTGGACTATTTTTATAGGATTGGAGTAAATTAGTACTGTCCCTTGGTATTATATGGGATTGAATAAAAATAATTGTATTATTTTTAGTAATAATTATATTTTAAATAAAATATTTAATTTAATTTAAAAATTATTATAAAGATATATTATTTTTAATTTAATACAAAAATATTTTATATATAAATATTTTATTAAAATTTAAAAAAAAGAAAAGAAGCAAGTGGGACAAATTTGTCCCACCGATTTTGACAGGACACTAATCAATCCGGCCACACACACAAATTACGGATTGAACTAATTTTAATTTAATTTCTCCTTTATCCGTGCACTTAAAGTGCTTATTATTGTCACTAAAATAAAAGGCATTTGGAGTTTTTAAAAACATTAATATATACTTGGCTAAAAGTGTTTCTGTTTTCTTAAAAAAAAACATTTTTTTTAAAGAAAAGAGTGTATAAGTCGGTATCAATTTGAATTTGATAATTTTAACATTCAACATATATTTGCTCTTAATATGAGGGTTGAGAATGGACTTTTAACTCAATAACTTTTGAATGAAGAGCAAATAAATGGTAAAATATATTTTAAAATAATAATAATAAATTGATATAATCATTATACGAATGCTCTCCACGAAAACCTAAATTAGTACTTGTTAGCAAAATGTTTGCAAATGTTTTAACAAACGGTATTTTAAATATTATATTTCTATGGATTTTTTCATGCAAATAAATCAAAGGCCAAAGAAACAAGTAACAGTTGCTATGAATTTCTTCTAGGTTTGAACTCGGATTGGAAAAACCAGACCCAATGAGAGCAGTTCAAAGTGCAGTGACAATAGCTTTATCTTACATAATTGGTGGATTGGTGCCCCTCCTGCCATACATGATTTTTCCAATTGCAAGAGAAGCTATGGTTGCATCTGTGATCGTAACCTTAGTTGCATTACTCATTTTCGGCTTTGCAAAGGGTTACTTCACCGGTAATCAACCCTTCAAAAGCGCCTTCCAAACCGCCCTCATTGGTGCCATTGCTTCCGCTGCTGCTTATAGCATAGCTAAGCTTTTCAGAGACTGATTTTTCTTTTCAAATGGACTACTTATTGGCTTGTGTGCATTGCGCTTTTGTTGTTAACGAGTGTTTAGTAAATTAATTAAATATAACAGCCTATTTTCATCCGTTTGTATTCAAATATGAGTTCTAATTATATTTTTATAGAAGAACGTTAATTCAACCCAGTTCGGCATTTTAACCAAAAAAAAAAAAAAATGTAAACATCCATCTGAGAACAAACTCAAATAATGAGAAAATGTATTTCTAATTTAAGAACATATATATGTATATATGATTTCTTATAGATATATGATCAAACCTACCGCTTGAGAGACAGGACACATAATTTAAATAGAATGTAAAGATATATTATTGTGTTATAGGTTTTGCTTCATATTCATGAATCATTTATTAATTTGGATAGAATTCCTTTTTGTATTAATTATTTAAAGTCATGCCTTTTGCAGAAAGATATATAATTGAGTCACCACTACAATGTGCAGAATCCCACTTTATATATAATCTTCTTGGATGGGAAAATGTGGGCCTAATCACCATCCTACATTCTTTTTGCTCATGAATCATACCAATATTTACCATTACCTACTTTTTATGGGTTATTTTTTATAGTAATCATTTTTAAAAGGGTTCATAGAAAATTCAATCAAAATTTTCGGGTTGCTGTGGTATTACTGTAGCTTTAAATTAATTATTATTAGTTATGTTGAAAAAATAATCAGTTAAAATTATTTTTGTATAGTTTCTTTAAATTTTGATTTATTACGATGATAAAAGTGTCTACATGTTATATATATTAAAATTATTTTTGTATAGTTTCTTTAAGTTTTGATTTATTACGATGATAAAAGTGTCTACATGTTATATATATATATAGAGAGAGAGTATAAATAATTTAAAATTTTGTGATAAATTAATCAAGGGATATTATTATTTTCCCCCCTGAGATTTGAAAATACATCGTTTTACTCCCTACTTTAAAATTATTTTCCAAAATTCCCCTACCGTTATTATTCTGTTAAAATGCTGAACTGGTCGTTTGCCCCTAAGGGCATGATGGTAATTGCATATATATTAAATAAAAAATATTAAAAAAATTAATTTTTTTTAATTATACACTCATTATTCTACCCCACATCCCACACCACAGACAGTTAAACCCAACCCTTTTCTTTTTATTTTTTTTTCTCATTCATGATTCTCTCTCACCGAACTCCACCCCCATCTCTCTCTCATTGCACCCAACTCTTATCATTTTCTCCCAAAATCAACCAAAATCCCCAGAACCAAAACGCATCAAATAAAAATCTAAAACCACCAAAAAAATCCAAAATCACCAAAACTCCTATCTCTTCTCTTCCGGCTGCCATCTCTCTAAAAATCTGTCTCTCTTTTCTCTCCAAAATCCATCGCCACAACACCACCAAAATCCACCAGGAGAAGAGATCGCCGAAGATAGGAATAAAATTAGAGAGGGGATAAGAGAGATGGGGAGAAGATAGAGAGAAAAAATTAAAGAAAATAAGAGAAATAGAGATGTGGAGTTGGCCGGAAATAGGGAAAAAATAAGAGAAGGGGAGAGAGAAGGAGAATGAGAGAGAGAGAGTGGAGAGTTAGAGAAAAAAATTAAAGTGAGAAAAAAAGATGGGGAGAGAGATGGGGAATGGTAGACAAAGTGGAGAGAGATAAAATTTAAAAAAGTGAAAGAGGGATGGAGAAAGACGGAGAGAAAAAAATTTAAAAAAGTAAAAGAAAAAAAATAATATTTTTAATTATTTTCTTTAATCATGATAAATAGTTAAATGTGATGATGATGGATAATTTTAAAAATTGTAAAAGAAGGGTAAATTAGTATTTTTAATGTCAAACAATAAATTTTTTAACAATTCTGTTAAATGTTTTAACGGTAGAGGGGATTTTGGGAAATAGTTTTAAAATAGGGGTAAAACGATATATTTTCAAACCTCAAAGAGAGAAACAATAATATCCCATTAATCAATAATCACTTTGGAAAAGTAAGTCCTAACATGTTTCTCAAAATATAACGTAGAGAAGTTAAACTTATATAATAATCACTTTTGAGTATTTTATTAAATTTTAAAATTAATTAAAAAAAAAAAGAAGTCAAAATTTACTCTGTAAAAATAAGGATAAATTACAGCGAATCTACCTAAAGTTTGTCATTTTACAGTCATAAATAATTTTATAGAAAATTAACAATGAACCCCTTACCGTTATTGCTGACCGTTAAAGATAACTGTTGACCGTTTTAAAAGTGGATAAATTACAATGAACCTACATGAGGTTTGCCATTTTATAGTCGGAAACAACTTTATAGAAAATTGATAGCAAATCCTCATATTGTTACTGTTGACTATTACAGATAATCGTTGACCATTTTAAAAGTTCAAAAAGACCAAAATACCCCTAATTAAAAAAATAAAAATTTAAAAAATAAATAGTAAATTGCACTAAGGTACTTTGAGTTTCTCTTAATTTTTAAAAAAAAATTAATGAATCTCCACCGTTCATCAATCTTGATAGACGATGGAGATCATATTAAAATTTTTTTTTAAAAAATAACAATTATAAAAATAAAAATATAAAAAAATAAAAAATAAATTTTGGTTGGCTGTCCATCAGGATTGATGGACGGTGAAGATTAATCTGAAAATTGGAACTCTCCCATAAAAAATAAAAAATAAAAAAGCAAAATCTCCATTGCTAGTATAGCGATAGACGACCTCGACAAACCTAGTTTTGTGTTCATTGAGGAAGATGAACCCAAAAACTGGGTTCATAGGCAAACTAAGAAACTGGATTCGTCTTCCTCAACGAACCTAAAATGGGTTCGTAGGCAAACCAAAAAACTGGGTTTGTCTCTACGAACCCAATTTTCGTGTTCGTCTCTACGAACCCATAAACTGGTTTCAAATCTACGAACCCAAAAACTGGGTTCGTCTTCCTTGACTAATCCAATTTTTGGGTTCGTAGAGGTCGTCCTTTGCTGGACTAGCGATGGACAACCTCCATTGCTGGCTAGATCTTCAGCGATGAAGATTTTACTTTTTCAATTTTTTTTATAGTGATCAATTTTCATATTGGATTTCCATCTTTATCCAACCAAAATTTATTTTTTTTTTATTTTTTTTATTTTTATAATTGTTATTTTTTTTTTACAAAAATTTATTTTTTAATATGATCTACATCGTTTACCAAGATTGATGAATGATGGAGATCTATTAATTTTTTTCATTGTTTTTAATTTCTTTTAAAAATTAAGAGAAACTCATGGTATCTTAGTGCAATTTACCCTTTATTTTATAATTTTATAATTTTTCAATTAGGGGTATTTTGGTCTTTTTGAACTTTTAAAATGGTCAACGGTAACGGCAGAGGGGTTCACTGTTAATTTTTCATTAAGTTGTTTCCGACTGTAAAATGGCAAACCTCAGATAGGTTCGCTGAAATTTGTTATCTTTTAAAACAGTCAACGGTTATCTTTAACGGTTGACAGTAATGACAGAGGGATTCACTTTTAATTTTCTATAAAGTTGTTTATGACTGTAAAATACAAGGATTAAGATCCTCTCTTAACCTAAACTTTTCCTAAACTTTTACACAAAATCCTAACCATTAAATTGATTATGTGCCACGTGTCATCAACTGTGTAAAAACTTTTTAAAAAGAAAGATAATAGAACATAAAATCTTAACCATTAAATCCACATGATTCTTTTCAAAAAAAAAAATAAAAATCCATATGTCTTTAAATCTGTAAAAGTTTAGAAAAAATTTAGATTAGGAAAGGATCCTCATCTAAAATACAAACCTCAGATAGGTTAATTGTAATTTATCATAAATAGAATGTCAACTAGCCCTTAATTCTTATTAATGTAAGTTGGGTCTCGGGTCTTAATTGGTTATTTTGTTTCCAAGACGAGAATTGGCATTGGATACCAATTAAATTGGGTAGGTATCATAAATACAGGTATCAACATCTATTCCGAGTTTTCCAACATTTTGACTGTTGATCTCTAGATTTAGGGAGTTGATTTTAGGGATAATTTGAAATAAATCCTTATTTTTTATGAAATGTCAAATCAAATCTTCTAATTTCAAAACTTAACAAAACTCTCTTTAATGATAGTTAACTTTAATTAAATCTAAAAAATTTGATTATTTAATGCATTAATATATAACTTAATAAACAATAAAAGAATTTACTAATAAAAATAAAATTATTTTTAAAAACATTATAACTATATTATTAATAAAAAATAAAATCTTTTAAAATAAAAACCAAATAATATTTAATATAAAAAATAAAAACTTTGGAGAAGACATACGTGTTTTTCAAAATGGATGTGTTAGGCTATCTCCAATTGGTCTCTATTTTTTTTTTTCAAAATGGAAATTCAAAACAGAATATTTCAAAAATATTTCATCTCTATAAATTCACAACTTCAATCATTCTGATTTTACAATCTCCAAATAATAAAATATTATTTTTTTTCTTTATAAATTATTTTTTCTAACTTTCTCTTAATTATTTTATATAATAATTTACTTACATAAAAATTTAGAAGTTTTAAAGTTCAATGTTTTTTTTTGTTGGTTTTAATTTAATTTTTCATGTACTTGTTTTGATGTTATTAATTGTAATATTTTCATTTGTAGATATTAATGTAATTATTTTTATTTTACTAAATTATTTTCAGTTAATTATTTTATTAAATAGTAATTATATATATATATATTTATTAAAATTTTAAAATAATTTATTTTTAAATAAAATAATTATTAAATTATTGATTTTTAAAAGTGTGATCAGGCCTTTATTTACTTCCTAAGTCGAGTAAAGATTAGTCATGTGCCGATATATTTGGAGACCACCTGTGGATTAAAACAAAAATAAATAAAATTCGCCAAGTCCACTTGGATCTGAGGATATTAGTGTATAATTAGATCGAATTGAATCCATTTTTTCATAAATCCACTGGATTGAATCGGATGGTGGATTCTCGTATAAAAACTAGTCCGATCTTCTATAATTTAAGGCCCACATATTATTTTTAATTATAATTCATGGGATAAGTCCAATAAATGGTCTAAGTCTAACATAAAAAAAATTAGGGATTTTTCTTCATCGTTTCTTTCTTCTGATTCTCTTACGCCAGGCAAATCATGTCTTCCACCATCTTATAGCATACTCACTCTCAATTCAAACATTCAAAATCATCGTCTCGTTCACCACCCGTACTTGCTATTGTAGACCTATTTAATACCTGTTACAATAAATGAAATTGGCAGCTATTTGTTTGGCAACTAGTTGTATTTGATGAATTGATGGTTAAGTTTTAATTAAGAGTTGGCTAATTACTATTGTTGGGGCCATAGTTTTAGCATTGACTTTATTCTAAAATAAAACCCTGTCTTCTTGTAATGCTTTAGTTTCTAGGTCTTTCGATTTAGATGGCCGGTGCTTCAAGATCAATGTTATATAAGCTCAGAGAAGTCTTCAAAAAGTTTGGTAACTTCTAGCATAACTTTAACTTTTGAAAGACATTAGGTTGTGTACACACACTTATATTGCATGATAACATTGTGACATCACATTCTCATATCTTGTTAGGTTTGTTTGCGTAATGTCTATCATCTCATTAGTTTAATGTGTTGTGTTCGTCCTTGTTAGAAGGCTGTTTTCCCATGTCCAAAAATTCCTCAGATGTTACCGTGCTAGAGTTCCATCTCTTATCGGAACTAATGGAGGCAAGGCCGTGTAGATAACCAAGCCATCGAGACTCAACAGTCTCATCGAGTCACTTATCGCGCTTGTTAACAGTAACTATTGCCCTTGGCACGACGTAGGGCACACACAACGATAGGTTGGCAGTAGCCACTGCCCCTGACACATCGATGAGCGCAACGATAGAAGTCACACCATGACGACGCGTGAGTGGACAGTACCACTACTCTTGGCCCGACGATGGATGTTGCGTGGGCTGGCAATTGCCATCGCCCCTTGCACAACTTCGCGGTGTGGCCAAATTTCTGGCAAGCCTGGCTCATGTTAGGCGCGCGACTTGCAGTGCGACGATGGACGTCGTGCACAAGGTCGCTCCAGGCACTGTTTTTGCGACTATAAATTGTTCGCTTCAGTTTTATAATCTTAGGCATGTGAGTTGCAAGTAATTGTTTGAACGAATCTTTAAAGAACAAACAACTAGGATTTCATATCTTGAGCCATTATAGTGCATTTCGATTTAGGACTTCATCAAGCATTCATCTTTTGAGTCCATTGCATCTCTAGGTAAGGGTTTTAGACTTGTTAAATTTGATTTCATCTTTCGTAGTCTAAATCCCAATTATGAAATCCATTTGATGTCTAGGGTTTATTTCTAGAGTTCTTCATTTAGAGCTAGTTCCTTGCATTTGATTGTACCATTTGCATGTAGCTTTCATAGGTGTGTTAATCACCCATTCTATTTGTTTTTGTTAATGTATTTGTGTTGAACACTTAAACTATTACTGTCTTTCCTTTGTTAAAGTCTTGCTATTTCTTTGAGAAGATTTGGGCAAGCTTATAAGTCAAAAATCGCTAGTTAAAAGTTTACGAGGAAAGTGAATGAAATATAGTTTGATATAGGTGTGATTAGATATCCATTTGAGGGTATAACCAAGAATAGTATGGTCGGTTGATTAACTTGATGTGTCCAAAAGCAGTGGGATATAGAGTCAACTTTGATGGTGTATTCATTTACTTGACTAGTGGATTTTGTGACTTTATAGTTGGAAAGACGACCGTGATTTTTAACCTTGTTAAGGTTTTCACGTAAACACATAATATAAAAAGAGAGAAGATGGAAATTGGGAGGGCCAGATCTAGGTCCAGGTTCTATTACTATAAATAATTTAATTTTTTTACATTTAAATTAAATATTAAATATAAATTTTATATATAATTTTTTTTAAAATATTTTGGGAGGGCCAGGGTCCCCTTCGGCCTTCAAAGAGATGCTCATGTATATGTTGATATGCATGTTTGAGTAATTGTTTATTATTGTGGATTTTGATTCATTTAATAAAAATTCGAAATTTCCGCTATAACCTATTCACCCTATCTAGGTTATTCATTGCTAGCATCAACATGCTTTTAGGCCATTTCAACTATGTTTTTATTCAAACTTATTGGCTTTTTATGTAACTAAATTGGATGCTTTTATTATGTTTAGTGTTTAGGGTTTCACTTGTCAAATTATTTGAATTTTGAATTTTGAAATTAAGTTACCTTTAGTGGAGAATGCAATTTTGGTATTTGATTGTTTTATATTAATAATTTGTTTGTTAATTTTACTATATATATCCCATGTTCGAATCGCCAGCACCGCAAGTGGTATGTAAAAAATATATATATAATTTTAGAAATGTTTTAGCATAAAAGTCATTTCAAATAATCGGATTCATTAGATAAGATCCAATTAGATTTAAGAAATATTGAATAGAATCAGATTTTTCTCTAAGTTTGTAAAGGATCGAATTATAATTTTTTCGATCCCATTTAATCGGATCGGATTTAGATTATGCAAAGTCAATGAATCGGACCCACACCAAACCCAAAGATATCCTTCAACGATGGTATCCTCCAAGTGTTTATACTCAAAACTTCTCACATCTTAACAAACTTTGGGAGCCAATAAAATCATCAAACATTGTGTAAAATACAAAAATAGACCATTGATCCTAACCTATTATCTAAAAATGAAAGCTTTTACTATGAATGAAATAATACATATATTTATCTTCTTCTTTTTTTCTTTGGAGTTATCTTCCATTGTCTTTTTGGATGATAGATGTAATTGTAAACATTCTTTCCTCTAATTCAGATCACAAATAAACTTTTGTAATGAGATTATATGAATATGTTTAGAATAAAAATTTTAACTACTTTGCAAGTATTCACATAAAATTATATTTTCATAATTTTTTTTAACCATAGAATTTAACTAGTTAATTTATAATCTCTTTACAAAATTATATAGAGTTACTAAAATTAAATCCAAAATTCACACCAAGAATCTCATATTTGTCAGATTTAGAAACTATTGGTTTTATATACCCGAAAATAAATTTTTATTTTGTAGTTGAAAACAAATCATACTTGGTAAGTAATCAACCAGCAGGCCTGGTTTTTCCACTTTGGCCGACAACTCTCATATCGTGCTGCTGCAATTAAAGTGATTATATATAGTAATAAATCAAAGTTATTGGTGGCAATTTTACCTCCAATTGGTTTTTTCCTTCAATATTCCCCCTCTCACAGTATATAACAGACATAGATTTTCAAATATTATGAAATCTGTCGATTTTATTTTATGAATATATGACAGACCGAGAATTTTTTTTTTCTTTTTTAATTTTATTATACAAATTAAATTGTTGAGATATGTAAATCCAAGAATACCAATTATGGAATCTGCGAGACTGCGACCGTGACATCAGAAAACAAACACAAACCACTCGGTGACGCTCATTATTTTATAACGCCTCAAGTATATATTCTCTCTCAGACTCCCAACATAAACAATCTCTTTTCGCGTCTCACTCTCGCAGTTTCACTTCTATTTAGAAAAATCAACTAGTTATGGCCACCACCGTCGAGCCAGAGAAGCAGACTCTACTCAACCATCACAAAGAGAAACACTTCACCGCCGGCGAGGTCGTCCGTGACATCATCATCGGTGTCTCCGATGGTCTCACCGTTCCTTTCGCTCTCGCCGCCGGATTGTCCGGCGCCAACGCCTCTTCCTCAATCGTCCTCACTGCCGGCATCGCCGAGGTAGCCGCCGGCGCCATCTCCATGGGACTCGGCGGGTATATATTTATATATAAATAATATCATGATTTCGTAGTGTATAGCTATTAAGAACAATTAGGAACGGTTGGATTGGATGGATCGATTTTGTGTTAATTTTAAGGGAATACGTACGGGCAGGTACCTTGCAGCCAAAAGCGAAGCTGATCATTACGCGAGAGAGTTGAAGAGAGAGCAAGACGAGATCGTAGCGGTTCCCGATACAGGTCCATTTATTTTTCTCTTTGTTTTTCTTCATTTTATATATCTAATTAATAGTAATAAAATGCAATGGAATTTGTGAGGAATGTTGAGGTGTGACAGGGATATTGTATTGTATTGATTTAAAATTGCAGAAGCGGCTGAGGTGGCAGAGATACTGGCACAGTACGGAATCGAGCCTCATGAATATGCACCCGTTGTTAATGCTCTTAGGAAAAGGCCTCAGGCATGGCTTGATTTCATGATGAAGTAAGTTTTTAAAATTCAAACATATCCAACCTTTTTCTTTTCTAATTTTTTTTTAGTAATTTTATTTTTAAAATATACCAATTTAATCCCTTTATTAGTTAACTGTTAGATATAATTTGTTTTTAACTTTTTTTAAGATAGTTAAACAACTTAAAAATACTAAAAAAATAATTTTAAATAAAAAAATAGAAATTTTAACTTATCACTTAATTACTGAATTATAATTAAAATATTATTTTTCATAATTATTATTCTTACATTAATATATTTTCAATTTTATCTTCATTTAAATATTTATTTTTTAAAACACAAATAATCAATATTTTTATTCAGTTTTTAAGAGTAAAAAGTAAACATATTGATTTTAATTCTAAAAAAAATTCAGGAGTAATTAGATTTTAGATAAAAAAAAATAAAAGGCTGCTTGACCAAAATTAATGGTGTAGGGGTATTTTTGACTTAAACCATTACACTCCTAAAAAAAATGTGATATATGTCAAAAATTTAAAATTCACAAATAAGCTCCTTTTTTGAGTAAATGTTAACTTGATCACCTTTTATTAGGAAATTAGTAAAGCCTTGAATTTAAAAAATAATTAGTTAATAGAAATTTAGAAAATTAAAAAAAAAAAAAAAAACATACAATGTTCTCTCTTGTAAAGTTGGAGTAGAAATAATTTGCCAATGTGAATTGTTCTAGCTAGAACTTCGAAAAGCAACATAAAATCCAGATTGGCTTTTCTGCCTCTTCAAATGGTGATAAAAAATAATAAAAAAGAAGAAGCTGTTTCACTTTTGATATGATCACAACTCACAAGCCACCCCATGTGGAAGCATGGATGCTGCTTTTGTTATTTGGACTTTTTACCAAATTTGTGTCCATAAAAATTAAAAACCCTTTGCAACCAGAATTTTAAGACACAAAGTGGAATCTTACTTTGCCCACTAGTGTAGGATATCAATTCAAGATAATGTTTTGAAAATGACAATGAACTTTTTATAATATTTCTGAAAATGAAAATTGTGTTTTAAAATGTAATTATCTAAAACTGAAGGCTATTATATTGAAGAAAAAATTGTTTGTTTTTATAAAGATATAATAATAAACAGTGAAAATTAAATATATGAAAAAAAAAATACTCAAAAATCCAACCAAATAGCCACGAATCAGTTTTGCAGATTCCTTGGTTTATTTAACGTATATAAAAATAAATAAAATGGAATTTGTTTGGTTTATATGAAGAAAAATTCTACAAAACAAAAAATTACAAAATTAGAAAGAATGATTTTGAAGCATTGTTGTGGTTGCAGGTTTGAACTGGGATTGGAGAAGCCAGATCCTAAGAGGGCACTGCAGAGTGCACTAACAATTGCAATTGCATACATCTTGGGTGGATTGGTGCCTCTCAGTCCTTACATGTTCTTCCCAAGAGTTACTGATGCTGTGGTTGCTTCTGTTATCGTAACCTTAGTGGCATTGCTCATTTTTGGCTATGCTAAGGGTTATTTCACTGGCCAGAAACCAATAAAGAGTGCCCTCCAAACTGCCCTTATCGGCGCCATTGCTTCCGCAGCTGCTTTTGGCATGGCCAAGGCCATCTAATCGTAACTTATTTACGATTATGATCGTGTAATAAACTAAGTTTGCTACCAGCATTTTACCATGCTTTGTATGCGTGGTTGCCTTAGAATTATCACAGTTTAATAGCCTTTTCAATCACAAGATGGAATGTTTCTTCATATGATATTGTTGTTTTTCTCAATAGGTGGAATCTAGTATAATTTGGCACAAAATAGTTAAATGTAGCTAAAGCTCTAAACATATGAATCCATTTTAGGAGCTGTAAACTCCTCAAGTGCTGCCATCAGCACCAGTGCCGCCACCTCCACATCACGTGGTGGCTTCCATATTGACTAGAAACTGAAACAAATCACCATCTGCTGTCACTGTCTATGCAACGTCTATGGTGATTTTCATTTCATGTTGGAACATAGGATCCCAATTTATCAATACACTTGCACTGCAAAGTTATTCATTAAACTAAAACCACTTTTTGGGTGGCTAACCTAAGTAGGATTTTTACCTTATGATGCTATTCTTTCCCATGTATCACAAGTAGTTTGAAAATTTGACAACTGATTAGCTCAATAGCAATGCCAATAAAGCTTTTCTGCTTACTTATAATAAGAATGTGAGGTTTGTTGGAATGCCTGGGTGTTTCCAAGCAAGAAAATCCAGACAGCATTACAGATTATTTATAATTGGTGATTGTGAGTTTGCTTCAAATATTACGCAACTAATAAGACAACATGACAAGTACCTACATTCATGGTCAGTGACAGCGAGGGAGGATTGTAGATAAGATATGTGCTGTGTAAATGCTGTTAATTTAGCAAATATCAGTTCAGCGAATCAAATGGGGTCAAAATTGACAGACGACGCACAGAGAAGTAATGCCCCAGAGCCAAAGAACTATATTTTGTACACACAGAGGACATTATCAGAGAATCAAATCCGTCAAAATTAACGAAATGGAGAGAGAGAGAAATAATACTCAGAGAGAGTACAATGAACGAAATCGGAGCAATACTCCAAAGCCGATGAACTAAATTATGTATAATGTATATATATAAACAGTATCATAATTCCGCATGAACATACAAAAATTTCCAAAATATAGGGTACATAAATTTTTTTGGAGAACTATATTTACTCATATTACATATTTAAAGCCACAATTAAAGTGGCATCCAAAACAGTTCCTGTAAGTTGCTGTAAGAACTTTAAATAATTACCTTGCAGTTTGGTAGTTGTATGTAGGAATCATGCAAAGATCTGTTAGTAAGAGAAATTAGATTACTCATCAGATTGAACTTGAATATCTCATCAGCAGAAATATAATGTAAATTGCTATATACTCTCAAATACAAAAGATAAAGATGCTTGATAATAGTAAAAAGGAATAATTTGCAAGCATTTTGAATATGTGAACATGTGAAAAAACACATCAAGAGAAAGAACTTACGATAGGTTAACAGGATCACAAGGTTGTCCCGGCTACCAAAAATCTGGCAACTTTTTATATTGTAGAGTGATTGTGATTACTTTCAGAACCCAGAAGTTCTATTTTCTCAGTTAGAAATTCCAAATTTTGGGATTCATCCCAATGAGACCCATTACCTGTCGGTTCAATCTGAATATTCTGAGATTTTCCCATTTCTTGTAGTAAAAGTTCAAAACTAGGAAGCTTATCCAAGTCAGTCCCTGATACTATGGGTTCAACTTCCATTCCTGAACAAGTGTGCCCTTCTTCATCTTGCTGTCTCTCTTCAACATTCTGTAGTTGTGGACTACCTAAAAGAAGCTTTGCCCATTCACTCTCATCATGTAAATCTGGGGACATGGATGGGGTATGATTCTCCTCCATTAGCATTTTCATGAAATCAATGTTCATGACAAAATCTTTCATCCCGTCAGATGCATCGGATTCAGGTTGATTTTCTGAGTCTGTAACCGGTTTGAGAACAGGCTCTGGTATTTCATCCACTGGGGGCTGATATCTTACTATCATATTATTAGAAGCTAGCGGTTCACCAACTTCTGTAACTTCAGCCACGCGCCAGCTATTTTCTTTTGGTTGTAGCAGTTGAACCAAAAAACCTGGGCTTTGCACGGCCATCACTAAGAATGATAACATCTGCTGCTGACTTTTTTCCATTCCTTGGAGGCGTTCCCTCAGGAGGAGCAACTTATTATCTGCAGTCTCCTGGAACTGCCTAAGTTTTACCAATTCCTGCGCAAGTGCATTCTTATCCGTCTTTAAATTCTCAACTTCCTTCCACAGAGCTGAGTGGTCAATTTTCTCACATGGTTCAACAAAGTTCTCTAGCATTTGCAAAGACTTTCGCTGGTCAGTCCCTTGAATATTTTTCCTTCTACAGATACGGTTCAGCAAATGCTTCTGACCTCTAATGAATCCATCATTTGCAAATTCCCAACGATCTGTGTCAATTTTTTTGAAACCCTGAAAAAAGCTTAAAATTAATAATTCTGTGAAAACTCATATTTCTAATAATATAATTTCAATATTCATGCATTAATAACCACTGCCCATATAAGCATGCAAGTGCACACACAATCACACGTGTAGGTGCAGACACACATGCACGTACAGAGAGAGAGAGATGGAGAAATTTAATGATTTTAGTAACTGCTCAAGCCAGCTATAATGCATCAATCAGCAGCCCTGTTGACACCCCAACAGAATGCCCTTTAATATTAGGTGTCAAAATGATCCCTTTGATTATGGCTGGCAAAGGACAGAAGTCACAGAATCTAATATATACAAGTGAACAAGCTCTTCAATATATTAGCAAGACCAGACACAGATCTACATATTTAAGTACTTCTGCTCAAAAACCATATATATATTAAACAAGAAGTGAAAGGACACTTCACTATGTGCTAATAACGCAGCATGTTGCCATCTAGATGTGCAATGATGGTACTAATAAGTGGCGACATAAGACTGTGAAGTCCATTACATTTATTAATCCAAGAATTTCTTAAATATGTATCTTAGAAACTCCTAGCTGTGTTTGCTATAAATGCAAGAAACAGTTAGGCCATGCACATGTTGTAGATAATGAGAATGAGAATCCCCAAATCAATTTTCCCATTTCCTTGTGTCCGAAATAGGCAAACAGCAATCCCCAGGAGGACCGTATTCCACCCGCCACCCAACCCCCAACCACTGAATATTGGATTCCAAATATACACTTTTACAGAACAGTGAATGATATGCTTAGCAGCTGTACTCCCAAGCATCACAACTACTTAATCAAAGGCAAAACCATCACAGATCCTTCTCTTACATTCACAACAATCACCAATTTTCAGTCATCAAAACATACAAAAGGGAAAGGAGCTCCAGAATAAGAATGAAGGAAATGCATATGCCATTTCAGTTTCAGCCCTTCTGAACAACTTAACAAGGCATTAAGTTAGAAATTCAACATTACACGTTTGGGCCAAAAGTATCAGTTAGATCTTCAGAAACAAATAGGCTGTGGACATTTTGTCAACAATGAGAATAGAAGAACGAAAATTCACATCCCTATGCTGCCTATTTCCATGTGTCCAAATGGGGGTAAAAGCATTCCCTGGTAGGGCCTTGACAGCACAACCTGAATCTTATTCCATATTTCAGATACAGTACATATTCTCCCTGTAGGCTATCAAGTTCCAACTCTTTCATAGGTTTGAAGAATCAACCTAAATCTCAACCAAGCAGCTAACCTTAAATTCAAACTAACAGAAAGAAATGCTAATTAAGAAAACAGAAGAACACAACGGTATGTTGAAAAAAGAACTAATTCAACAATTCGTTACTGTGAATCTTACCCAATACAACTTTTGAGAGCTAAAATACAAGTCACTTTAGATTATCACAACCAACACTCCTCACCCTGCTAACTTTCAATGGGATTGAAAGAGGTACAACCATAAATAACTCTTTCAGAAGAAAAACGCATCTTTATTAAATTTGGTAAAAGCTCATTAACAACTATGGTAAACGTTTTCTTGCACATGGCATTATTCATGATTAAACAAAACAAACAAGGAATTTATGCTAAAGTCCCATCTTCACCTATCAAGTTAGCCATGTTTTTCCTCTTTTCACTGGAACAGTGTAGGGAGATATTTAAATTATGAAGATATCATATGAATATATTGTTTCTAGGTCTCAATTATTAGTATGAAATTTTGGGAGTTTGAAAGAAATTGTAACGAGAAGTAGAAAACAAAATGGCGCATTGGCAGGTGGTAAGGCAATGAATTTGGAGTATACTACTTTCATGCAATTCACATGGTTCAAAACGCAATGATCTTTCACAATCAAGGATTGATTGAGCATTTACATGGTCTAAATATCTTAATACTCTGCCAATAACCCAAAAAAGTAAATATATCTAAAAGAACTACATTGAGATCAATTATAAATTCCAAAGTCAAGAAACCCATAATTGAGATCAATAGAGCATATCCTATTCTTCATTACAGTGTAATGAGCTAAATTTCATGTTGAAATGTGGTAAATAGATACGTTATCCTTCTGATAGTACGTTAAAATCAGATGGACTGCAAGTCTTAAAGTCATGTTCCACATTGCATAATTAGAAATACCATATTTAGATAAAATTCAAGTGACACAACAGCAATAACAAGAATCTTAACCTATCGACATAGGTTACAGCACAGACATTACAAACCAATTTACGAGGCCATAATCAAAAACCCAATTACAATAACTAAACGACCTCTAACTTAAACAAACAGAAGTACCCAATTAAGCAACGGAGTAAAATATTTCAGCCCTAACAAAACAACAACAAAAATAAAGAATTCTCATCAAACCACCAAAGATCACAACACAAGCACCACAACCAAACTAAAAAAGAATCTGTCCCATCAAAAAACACACAAACAACATACAAATAGAGCAAAAATAATAATAATAAATAAACTTTTATATTAAAAATCTGATCTTTGGAAAACAGAGAGACAAAGAAGCTCACATAGATATTGAGTTGCCTGATAAAGCTAGAGAAATTGTTATGCTTGAAGTACTTGGGCAACAACTGAACTGAAAACACAGTCATATCCGAGATAACAAAACTCTCATCGTTTTGAGTCCATGAAATGATAGAGTCGGTCGACTCATCATCGACCATCTCGTAGCATTTTTTCAGAAAAGGCGCCACTGAGGCAGACCCATTTTCGGTTGATTTCACCATAACTAGATATTTGTTTCGAAAACTACTCAGAAACCAAGAAAATTTTCTAGTTTTAAAAAATACTTTAGTTGGATTGAATACCAACAATAAAGTAATGAAAAGGGCCAATTCGGAATCCGAAAAAGAGAAAGCGTTGTACTTATTCTTCGTGGGGACAAGTTACGAATATGGGTGTATCGAAGACCGGAGACTGAAATACCTGAATATGGATGGCAACGTTGCGGGTTTGGGTTGGGGAGCGGGGATTTATTTTTTTGGCTCTTAAATTTACACGGTAGATAAAGTGGGGTGAGGCGGGTAGAACACAGAATGTCTACTCCTCCATCCCATTTATCTATTTATCGAAATTATTCATTAAAGAATAAGTATAGGACACAATCAATACAATATAATATAGAGATAATTGCACAAACATTCTCTATCAATTGATAATATTGCACTTACTGATAATTTTTACTTTAATTGCACAAATATTCCCTAAAAAATATTGATCAGACGTATGACTAACCAAAATTTTAACGTTTTGTGTAAAAAACAATTCTACCCTTACTATCTTATTTTATTTATATTTTATTTAATAATTTATTATCCTTAATAATTATTTTAAGAACAAAAATTCCAAATTTTTTAACTCTCTCTGCCTTTTTTTTTTTTCGGTCTTCCATCTATTATTGTACATCCCAAAAGAGAAATCAAAACCATATTGAAAAAGTACTAGATCCACTAAAGCAAAATTTAGAAATCAAGCAACCAAAGTTGAAGAAACCCAGCTGTGTCGAGTCACCACCAACCGAGCCAGAACCACCGATGAGTTCAGTATCTAACACTTCTCCTGAAGAGGAGAAATCTGGCTCCATCTCCCTTCTAATGGACTAGATCATATCAGATCTGGTCCATTAGATGGAAGAAGAAGACGGAGGAGAATCTGTGTTTTCTGATAAAATGTGATGGAGATGTAGAAATCTGGCTCCATCTCTCTTCTAATGGACTAGATCAGATCAGATCTGGTCCATTTTGATTTTCATTTATTTTTTAATTTTTTTAATTATTTTAATGGTTTAATAGGAAAAATATGAGTTTGCACTTACTACAGTAACTTCATGTTAAATTTTTGGTTAGTCAAACGTTTAGTCAACGTTTTTCAAGGGATATTTATACAATAAAAGCAAAAGTTGTCAGCAAGTGCAATATTACCAATTGTTAGGGAATGTTTATGCAATTATCCCTATAATATATAAAGTAATTCTAAGAAACTGTTTGAGAATTTAAGTTTGTAGCTAGCGGTTCAGGATTTTTTTTTTTAAGGACGAAATTTATTTTAGTTAAATTTTTTAAATTATTATTTTTTAACCAATATTTTTTCTTTTGACTTGCTTGATCCTTAAGTTTTTGAAACACATCACTTCAGCTATTCCATTATGTTAAGGCAGTTGTTAGATAGTCTTAATCTTCACAGCATGTGATCAACGTTCAGCATTATGATGCTGATAACATTTCAATTGTGCTCTTAGCTGGCAATTGTTGCCAAGTCATTGTATGCTCTGAGCTGGCAATAGTTGCCAAGTCAGCATCAAGGTTCTAGAATCCGTTAGAGATTTTAGTTCATGAGAGAAGTGTGAGCTCATATATATTCACACTTGTAATCAGGTTGTTATTCAATCAAAACATGAGAAAAATGAATTCAGAGAAAATATTCGCTCCTCTCTTCCATTTTTGTTTTCTACAAGCTTTATAGCTTATTTTACATGGCATCAGAGCTTCAATCGAAGGCCATGGAGTCTTCTTCAAACACACTATGTTTTAGCAGTGAAGTTCCTCAGCTCACGAAGAAACAGAGGGAAGTACAATCTCAACTAATCACGAAGAATCGGAACTACAACTTCCCAATTAAGCTGGATCAGAACAATTTCATTTATTAAATCACGCAGATCCTATCGGTGATTCAAGCATTTGATATGGAGTTCATTTTTGGTCCAAAAAAGTGTCCACGGAAGTTTGTAGAATCCACAAATGGAAATTCAGATGAAATTGTTCGAACCTTCAAGATGATTATCTAAATTGGAAAAAGATATATCGATTACTTGTTTCTTGGCTATTTTCAACTTTGAGTGAATCGTGTTAGGACAACTAACTAGTTGTATAACTGCTTGTGAGGTGTGGAATCATATTATTCAACTCTATGCCACTCAGTCTATGGCTAGAATTATGCACCTTAGAAATCAGTTACAACATTGGAAAAAAAAGAGGTTTGAGCATTAATGAATTTGTTGTCAAAATGAAAGGTATAACAGATTCTTTAATGGCTGCTGGACAAGTCATAACTGAAAATAATCTGATTCCTTACATTCTAAAAGGTTTAGGTCTAGAGTTTGTTCCAATTATTGTGAATATTACTTCTAAGAAAGAAGAAATAACTTTTTAAGAAGCACAACTCCAACTAATGAGTTTTGAAGCAAGGATTAAGCAGTTTGCTTCCACCACCTTTATTGAAATACCTAATGCTTCAGCTAACATTCTGTCCAGAAGTCATAAAGGTGAACTTCCACCACATTTCATGAGAGATGGACAATTCAATTAGCCTTTTAGAGAAAGGTTTAGAGGCCGAGGCAGAGGTAAAAGTGGTAGATATAATAATTTTAGGCCTACCTGTCAACTATATGGAAAACCAGGGCATTTTGCAACTGTGTGTTACTACAGGTATGATCAATCAAGCAATGGAAACTTTGGTAGGCAGCAAGGGCCAGTTATATAAGGCAATGTAGCATATCAGATTGAGTATCCTCATGACACAAACTATCAAGCTCGAAACAATGGTGGATCCTAACTGGTATATGGACAGTGGAGCTATAAATTACATCACTTCTAATCTCAACAACCTTTCTATCAGCAATGAATACGAGGCAATGAGAGGCTTGCAGTAGTTAATTGGATAAATATAATAAATCTTCATATGAGATCTAAAACAAAAATGTTTTTGCTTATTAATTTTTGATTTGATTATCTCTGAAACCAGATCGATCAAATAATGGTTTGGATTGATTATCTCTTTATTTTGGTTTTTTATAAATTTTTTAATTAATTATAGTAAGGTAAAATGACTTAAGTACCCTTGAGAACTATTTATGTTAAGCTTGACAGTCAAACCCTGGTCAAGGGTGACAGTGAAACTGAGAATAGTATATCATAGTCTGAATATGAATGTACAATAGGGAGCTATTTATAGGCTATATATAATCTTTTATATATGGAAACTAAAATAATATAATATATACAAGGAAATAAGAATATATCATAATAATATCGCAATAATATCACACAATATATGATAGCATAATATTGAGAAATATTATTGGATTGATATAGTAAAATTCCCATGCAAACTCAAGATGCCAAGACAGAAGCAAGCTTGAGTTTGGAAACCAAATCGCGAAAACGTCTAGGATAATGAGTTTTGGTGAAGATATCGGCAGGCTGATCAATAGAGGGGATGGAAAAAAGCTTAACAGTACCTCAAATGGCATGCTAGCGAACAAAGTGACAATCGATTTCAATATGTTTAGTACGTTCTTGAAAAACATCATTGTGGGCAATCTGAATACTACGATTGTCACAATAACGAGGAGTAGCAGTAGGATGTGTGACTCTCATATCACCAAGTAACCAACGTAACCAGAGAAGTTCTTGAGTAGCATTAGCAATGGCACGATGCTCAGCCTCAGTACCAGAACGTGCAATGACAATTTGCTTCTCACTAAGCCAGGAAATAAGAGAGTCTCCAAGAAAGAAATAGAATCCAGTAGTAAATCGTCGATCAGTAGGATCACCGGCCTAGTCAGCATCTGAATAGGCTTGTAAATCTAGAGATGAATAAGTAGAGAAATGAAGACCATAAAACATAGTGCTTTTAAGATACCGGAGAATATAAAGAACAGTTGCAAAATGAGTGGAGTGTGGGGCGGTCATAAACTGATTGATAACATGTACAGCATATGCAATATTCGGCCGAGTCACTATTAAATAAATAAGACTACCAATAAGTTGACAATAAAGAGTAGAATCACGGAGGGATGCACCTTCCAAGGTGTTAGTTTAACGTTGGCCTCTAAGGGACTTGCAGTAGTCTTACTGTCGGTCAAATCTGCTCGAGCGAGAAGATCAAAAACATATTTTACTTGTGAAAGATAAAAGCCATCAGAATTAGAAGAAACCTCAAGACCAAGGAAATAGCTAAGATTTTTAAGATCTTTCATTTCAAAATGTTGCCGAAGGCAGTCTTTGAGATAAGAAATACCAGTAAGGTCATCTCTTGTAATAATCATGTGATCTACATAAAGTAACAAGAAATACAACAATGATAAGTCTTACGAAAAAATAATGCAGAATCATAAGAGCTAGAGAGAAAACCAAATTGCTAGATGGTGGTAGAAAATTTGGCAAACCAGGTTTGAGGAGCTTATTTGAGGCCATATAATCCACGTCGAAGTCTGCACACCTTATGTGGAGGATGAGCATACCCTGGGGGAGATTTCATGTAAACTTCTTCAATAAAATCACCATTAGGGAATACATTCTTCACATCCATCTGATATAATTTCTATTGTTGAACCGCAACAATGGCTAGTAAGCTGCGAACAGAAGTAAGTACAACAACTGGTGCGAATGTCTCATCATAATTAATCTCATATTCATGTGTAAAACCCTTTGCAACAATATGGGCTTTGTGCTGTTCGACAGAGCCATTAGACTTAGTTTTCATCTTCTATACCCATTTGTATCCACTGCAGTTTTGTTTGAAGGAAGATAAACCAAACCTCAAATGTGAGTCTTGTCAATAGCCTGTAATTCTTCTGTCATAGCTTGCTGCAAACAGGATTAGAGCTGGTCTCCTTATAAAATTGAGGCTCATGCAAAGAGAGAATAATGGAGAAACAATTAAAATCTCAATGTTTGACAGATGGTCTCCTTACCCGATTAGATTGAAGAACCTGAGGGAGAGAAGAACGAGAAGACTCTGGTACAGGATCAACATACGGTTTAGATACTTTAGGAGTTGGTTGATTACTGTCAAGAGCACCTATTTGAGTCTCATTAGTACCTAGGTCAATGTCATCCGAAACCAAAGGAATAGTGGTATCGATAAAGAAGCATGGAGATGAATTATGTGAAATGTGAAATTTTGATATAGTGTAAAATATTTTATGCTCCCAAAAGACAACATGATGAGATATGCGAAGGCGATTTGAAATGATCCCAGCATCGATAACCCTTGTGTTCAATGTCGTATCCAAGGAAGCAGCACAAATGAAACCGTGATTCCAAATTAGTATGCTCATGAGATTGAAGAATAACGAAGCAGGAACATCCAAAGACATTAAGATTTTGATGAGTTTGAGGAGCACCATAAAGTCGTTCGTCAATAGTCTGATTTTCTATGACAAGAGAAGGAATATGATTGATAGTGTATAACGTAGTTAATACAGCTTCCTCTAAAAAACGTTCAAGGCATGAGGCAGAGATAAGAAGTGCACAAACAATTTCAAGAATGTGTTAGTATTTGCGTTCAACACGCCCATTTTGTTGAGACGATCATGGGCATGATCGAAAACACATGGTGCCATTCTAATGTAAAAAATTTAAGAAGGCTGCATCCCTATAATCCATAGCATTATTAGTACAAAATTTTTTTATAGCTTTAGATAATTGAGTTTTAATCATATTGGCAAAGTCAGATTAAATTTTAGATAACTCAAACCTGCTATGCAAAAGATAAAGCTATGTCTATCGAGAATAATCATCCACAAAAATAACAAAATATTTGGATCCCCCCACGGTAGTAGTTTGTGAGAACCTCTAAATATCAGAATTGATCAAATCAAAAGGTGCATGTGAAATGGAGTCACTATTATTGAAAGGTAGAGCATGTTGTTTTGCTAACTCACAATAAAGACAATCAATATGTTAATCTGTTACAGAGCCCAAATGTCCACTAGATATTAAAGAAAGCAAATGACTAAATGAAATATGACCTAACCGTGAGTGCCAAAGACTCAATGAGGAAGACACGGAAGCAACAGATTGATGTGAGGAGAGGACCCGAGAAGGTAGATGAAGACTAATGAGTTCAAACAAGTTTTCAGCTTTATAGTATATCCCAAGCATCTTCCCCGTTTGCGGATCTTGCACACGATAACCAGAAGAGGTAAAAAGAACATTAAGACCAATGAAAGATTATTTATAGAAATGTGACCCACATTCTGAACATGTATCGAAGAGCCGTCAATAGTGTAAATGACATGTAAATAAGGATTGGATGATTTTGCCAAAAAGAAGGTAGGATCAGAAGTCATATGATTACAACAGGCAGAATCAAAGTACTAAGAAGGATTACCCGCGGATACTGATGAAGCAGAAATTGAGGAATTACCAAATTTTGACTGAATTTGTTGAAGCATGGATTCAAGATCATGGATGGAGAATGAAGAGGGTTTTGGGTCATGACCAGCAGCACCGAGTGTGTCAGCAGAGAATTGTTCAATGTTTTTCAAGTTCTTGAAATGACACCCTTGAGTTTGATAGAAACACCTTTCTTATCAGGATTGCTGGGACAATCATCATTATAATGGCCTGGTCCAAGCTTATGACTATGTTTACAACGTCTGGTAGGACACTGCGGAACGAAATGGCCTGGCTCCTGACAGTGTCAACAAATAAGTTTCTGTTTGGAGGATTGCTTAGAATGAGTAACTAAAGCAGTATCTGTGCGTTGACTCTGAAGTGTGGCAAGATGAGTCTTTTTAGAAATAAGTTCAAAAATAGACTGATCAAGAGTGGGTAGGGGATGGCGATGAAAAAGTGATGAACAAGTGGGCTCAAATGTGTCATGTAGAGCCATAAGAAACTATATCAGGTGCTGATGATCTCTGTAGGTAGTAAACTTGATAACATCTGTAATATCCGTCCAAGTAGGTTCTGAAAGTGCTAGTTGATCCTAGAGAAACTGCATTTTAGAGTGAAAATCGGCAATAGACTGACCTGACTCCTGACACAGTTGATGAAGAGTGCGTAACAAATTATACTAATGAGAAAGATCAGAGGCAGTATACCGTGTAACCAAGAAGTCCCAAAGAGATTTGGCGATATCAAATCTACCAAACTGGATATTAATACATTAAACCGAGGTATTACGGAACCATTTGATAATCTAATAGTGTTTATTATCTCAATCATCAAGCCGTTCAAAATATTTGGTATCGGTCTCAGCGGTTGTTTTAACAGGCTTGGGAATATCTTCAGTGACATAACGCCATAATTTTCGCCCTTTAAGAAAACTCTGCATCGCTTGATCCCATAAAATATAGTTGAGCCCATTTAAAATAACTTGAATTGGCTGAGACACATCCAATTTCCAAAAAGTTTCCATAATAAATAATGAAAAGTAACCAAATAATGAAGCAGTAGTGACCAAAATAATGAAACAGTAAAATTGGAAACAAACCAGAACAATCAACTAATCAAAACACGATTACCGAACAAAATCAAAGCAATCAGGCGAGATGGCCTTCGTGATAGAGCAGGGTCAGCAAACCACCAACCTTGGCCAAAGGTGACTATGGGCGTGGGACACAATCAACCAGAACAGTCAGCGAGGACATCAAATTGGGCAAGAGGAGGGGCCGACGAAGCGAACGGTGACGATGGTGAAACACAACTCGCCGGCAACGAGCGGCGACAAACAAAGAAACTACGACGGATACTGTTGGTGCACGTAGGACCTCCACAGTGGTCCGATAGAAGAGAACTTCACAGTGTTGGGACGGCCGGAAGATGCTGAGGAGGGCGGTGGTGGCAGTGCAGAGCAACCCCCAACGATTTGGAGCGGCGCATGAGGAAAACACACGACTCGAACTGAGAGGAGACCTGATTGTGGCGCGTGTATCACACACGTAAGGGTAGGATCAGATGCAAGCGAGTGCACGTGAGAAGGACTAGAATCTGAGGTGTGTTGCACACGCACAGAAGACCAGAAAATAAGAGAAAAATAAAATAAGCTAAATTAATATAGCTCTGATACCATGATAGTGAAATTGAGAATAGTATTTTATAGTCTGAATATGAATGTACAATATGTAACCTATTTATAGGTTACATAGTATCTCCTATGTATGGAAACTAGAATATATAATGAACTAATTACACTCAACCTCCCAGAGGTTTAGCCAATTACACTAGTAATCAAAGTTTGCATTAATTGACACTGACCTCCTCTCACGTTAACTTTGACCGTTAGAATAAATGTTGACTTTTGCCAAATTTATTAAATGACCAAAATACTCCTGTTAATTAACCAAGAACTAATTACACTCAACCTCCCTGAGGTTTGGCCAATTACACTCGGAATCAAAGTTTGCATTAATTGACACTGACCTCCCCTCACGTTAACTTTGACCGTTAGAATAAACGTTGACTTTTGCCAAATTTATTAAATGACCAAAATACCCCTATTAATTAATATTATCATTTTTTTTTGCTCTGCATTAAAAAAAATTGATGGTGGAATCCAGATTGGATCTCCACCAAGAACAAACAAAATAATAATAATAATAATTTTTTTTAAAACTTGGATCTCCATATTGGATCTTTACCAAGAATAAATAAAAAAAAAAAATTTAAAACTTGGATCTTCCTATTGGATTTCCACCGTCCATCAACAATGATAGACTGGATCTCCACCAAGAACAAAAAAAAAATTGAAACTTGAATGTCTGGGTTTGTTCGAACCCATACTTACCTTTTTTGGGTTCGAAGAACAAACCCTTCTGTGTTCGAGATCGAACCCAGAAGGGTTCGACTTTGAACCCTTTATGGGTTCGATTCGGACCCACAAGGGTTCGAAGTCGAACCCTTATGTGTAACATCCCGGATTTTGGGTAATTAATTTTATATATGTGAAAATAAATTTTATTATTAGAGGGGGTGTAAATGTAATTAAATGTATGAAAAATAGAAAATGGAGACAGAGAGCATCGCGACCTGGTCACCGCGACCATAGGTCGGGATGGCTTGCTCGCGGTGAAAAACGAGATTTCTGGCAGTGAGCATCGCGACCACAGGTCGCGATGAGCTGCTCGCGATAAAAATGTCAAAATCTGGCAGTGAGCAACGCGACCACCAGCGCGACCAAGGGACCGCGAGGTGTGCTCGCGACGAAGGCGGTGCGAATGCTCCAGTGAGTACCGCGACCTGGTGGCGCGACCACAGGTCGTGACGACGGTCGCGGTAGTGAAAAAAATATAAAAAAAAAGAAGTGGCTTCTCGCAGAAGCCAGAAATTTCACAGAGAAAAGAAGAGAGAGAAGAGACCGAGAAAAGAAAAGAAAAAGAAGAAAGAAAGAAGAAGAAGAAGAAGAAAAAGAAGAAGAGAGAAAGAAGAAGAAGAGGAAGGAAAGAGAGAGAAAGTAAGTGTGGGTGAAAGAAAAAAGGGAAAGGGAAGGAAAATGAAATCGTAGAACCGTGATTTCTCGAACGAAAAACGGATTCCAAGTAGGTGTACTTTCGTTTTCCGAACCGTTACGAGAAGTATTTCGTTTACGTTTTCGTTTTTGTTTCCGTTTTAGTTTTCGTTTTCGATTTCGTGAAAAGTTCTCGTTTTCGATTTTTCGTAAGTAAAGTGTTTATTTTATATGTAAAATCGATGTTTGCTATCTCTATTGTTGATTTTGGAAAACTTTTATGTTAGATCGCATTTTGATTGTATTTCGATTATGTCGATTTCATTAACAATACTTGATTTATACTTTGTATGATTATTGTTGATTTTCTTGAAAAGTATTGTGCGAAGTGTATATCTATTGAGTACTGATTTGTGAACATAGTTTATCGAAACGGCCCTAGGATATGTAAACATAGAAATGGATATAGGAGGTTGGTATACCAGCTGGGTTTTACTGAGCAGTACTGCGCCGTTATTGATTGCTATTGATGATATTCATGTACCTCCTTATGGATTCGTCCAGAGGCAGGGAGACACGTACCACCTCAGGATTCGTCCTGGGGGTTGGGAGCCACGTACCTTCCTAAAGATTCGTTCCTGGGATAGGGAGTTATGTACCTCTCTAGGTTCCGTACCCACGGTCCTAGAGTAGGGAGATACGTACCACTCTTAGGATTCGTCCTAGGGTGGGAGTTTGACCCATATTCCAGTCCTAGTATGTTGGGTATTCTAGTGGGCCAGATTTGAAGTGGACTGAAAAGTAAATTGAATGATTGTATTGATCGAATTTATATGTTGACCTCATTATTGAAATTTAAAGTGTTTTATACTTTGATTTTGAAATTTAATCGTTTTGAGAATGATTAGAAGTGAAAAAGAGATATATTTTGTGATTTGTTTCCCATTATGAGTTATTTATGATATTTCATATTTGAGTTTATAGTACACCCACTAAGCTATATGCTTAGCGCGTTAGTTTTGTTTCTAACGCGTAGGTACCAGGGATCCCGAAGAAGCTAAGGACTGAAGAGAGAGATTTGCTGACAGAGTCCCAGAGTTCTCACAGTTGGGTAGCTATATTATTGATATGTGTATATATTCTGAAAGCATGCATATACAGAGGATTTGTAAATATGTTTTGTAATATGTTTTGTAACTAATTAATTATCGATTTTTGTTTCTCATTTTAGAATATTTGTAAATGATGACTTTTGAATTATTTTATTTTATAAACTGTTTGTGGAAGTCGCACTAAACGGCAGAGTGCGTAACTGTTTGAAAATGTTATAGAAGTGTTGTTGAGAATTGAATTTGAATTGATTTGTGTAAAAGCAGGTTTTGGGAAATCCGAAAAACAAACGGAACTCTGCCGAATTTTTGTAAAAAGTTTATTGATTGGGCTCACTCAAAAATTAGTTTTAAATTGTTAAACTATTTGGTTTTCTACTGTTTTGAACATCGATCGATGGGCTCACAACAATTTTCGGTTTATAAAAAGAATTTAGAAAGTTTCGAAAGTCCGTGTAGCGCTCCCTGGGTCGGTCCAGCCGGGTCGGGTCAGGGGTGTTACATTATGGGTTCGAGATCGAACCCTTATGGGTTCATTCTTCGAACTCATAAGGGTTCGAAGTCGAACCCTTATGGGTTCGAGATCGAACCCTTCTGGGTTCGTTCTTCGAACTCATAAGGGTTCGAAGAACGAACCCTTCTGGGTTCAAGATAGAACCTTATGGGTTCGAATCGAACCCATAAAGGGTTCGAAGTCTGGGTTCGAATGAACCCAGACATTCAAGTTTCAAAATTTTTTTCTTTTTGTTCTTGGTGGAGATCCAATCTTGATTCCACCATCAATTTTCTTTTAATGCAGAGCAAAAAAAATTGATAATATTAATTGACAGGGGTATTTTGGTCATTTAATAAATTTGGCAAAAGTCAACGTTTATTCTAACGGTCAAAGTTATCGTGAGGGGATGTCAGTGTCAATTAATGCAAACTTTTATTTTGAGTGTAATTGGCCAAACTTCAGGGAGGTTGAGTGTAATTAGTTCAATTGATAATATTAATTAACAGAGATATTTTGGTCATTTAATAAATTTGGTAAAAGTCAACGTTTGTTCTAACGGTCAAAGTTAACGTGAGGAGAAGTCAGTGTCAATTAATACAAATTTTGATTTCGAGTGTAATTGGTCAAATCTCAGGGAGATTAAGTGTAATTAGTTCAATATATAATATATACAAGAAAAAGAAGAAAAAAATAATAAAATAATGAAAACTTTAAAATATTATTTTTAATAAATTTTCTATTTTCCTATTTTTTTAAAAAAATATGGTTGACAGACGCGTACGGTAAATAAAAAACGATATGAGTTCTCCAGCAGTAGAAGCTTCACAGCTGATAACAAATGTGAATTGACCGTGTCGGGCCTGATGCTATGTTTGGGTTGAAGGAAGCGACGAAGAAAGAAGATGGAAAGTGAAGATGGTGATTGCGCGTGGGGAGGTCTTTTTATCCTTTTGACTTTTCTTGATTTTGTCAAAAACAAAAAATCTTTTTGGTTTTGGTTTGTGTGGAATCCTGACCGGTCTCCTTTTTTTTATAAGAATAATTAACTATAGGACTCATAAAAGGGTAATTATTAATTTGTTCCCCAATTTTTGGGTAATCATCAATTTATTCCCCAATTTTTGGGTAATCATCAATTTTTTAACGTAGTTTCGTTTATTGGTATTCTTGAACCATAATTTTTTGAAAATGTATCACTCTAGTCCTATTGACTAATTTTCTAATGGTCAAACCTAACAGAATTGGCAAAAGACTGGTTTGCCCTTGACTCTATTTAAATGAGTTAAAATTACAATTTTAACCTTAAATTTTTAAAAAGATTATTAATAATTAGAAGGGTAATATGGTCATTTTATTAAAAATAATATTTTAAATATTTTTAAAATGGATCTCCACCGTCCATCAAGATTGATGGACGGTGGAGATTATATTAGAATTTTTTTAAAAAAAATTGAGTAAAAATCAAATTTTTTTTTTAATTTGTTTTTTGTTGTTCAGCCACAAAATAAAAATAAAATTGAAACTATTCTTGGTTGGAGATCCAATCTGAATCTCCACTAAGAACAATAAAAAAAATAAAAAAAATAAGCATCTCCAGTTATGGAGATCGATCTCCATCGAGGGAGATGAAGCGACCTTTAGCAATGGAGGTCACTGGGTCTCCAGCGATGGAGACCCAGTCTCCATCTCCGAAGATCGAAGGTGTAACATCCCGAATTTTGAAAAATTAATTTTATATATGTGAATATAAATTTTGTAAGTGGAAGGGGTGTAAATGTAATTAAAAGTATGTTTAATTTTATGATTTCCAGGTGGACCAGATTGAACGGTCGAAACCGATGCTTGAAGATTGAAAAATTGAGGCAGGGAGTATCACGACCTGGTCATCGCGACCACAGGTCGCGATAGCCTGCTCGCGGTGGAAAATGTGATTTTTGGCAGTGAGCATCGCGACCAGTCACCGCGACCACAAGTCGCGATGAACTGCACGCGATGAAAATGTCAAATTCTGGCAGTGAGCAACGCGACCACCAGCGCGACCAAGGTACCGCGAGGTGTGCTCGCGATGAAGGCGGTGCAAACGCTCCAGTGAGTACCGCGACCTGGTGGCGTGACCACAGGTCGCAACGACGGTCGCGACAACCGAAAAATATAAAAAAAAAAAAAGTAGCTTCTCGCAGAAGCCAGAAAACATACACAGAGCAGAAAAGAGAGAGGAGAGACCGAGGAGAAAAAGAAAAGAAAGAAGAAGAAAGAAAGAAAAAGAAAGAGAAGGAAGAGAAGAGGAAGAAGAAGAGGAAGGAAAGAGAGAAAAGAAAGTGTGGGTGAAAGAGAAAGGTAAAAAGGGAAAGGAAAAGAAAATCGTGGAACCGTAATTTACCGAAAGGAAATGGTATCCAGGTAGGTGTACTTTTGTTTTCGGAATCTTTACGAAAAGTATTTCGTTATCGTTTTCGTTTTCGTTTTCGTTTTCGATTTCGTTGAAATGTCTCGTTTTCGATTTTCGTATGAAAATTGTTTATTTTATATGAAAAATCGATGATTGATATATCTATTGTTGATTTTGGAATGATTTTATGATAGATCGCATTTTGAGCTGAACTTTTGAATATTTCGATTCCGTTAAAAATACTTGATTTAGATTTTCGTATAACTATTGATTATTTTTCTTGAAGAGTATTGTGTGAATTGTGTGTTTATTGAGTAACTATTGTTTATTGAGTAACTATTGTGAATCTAGTTTATCGGAAACGGCCCTAGGATACTTAGACATAGAAATGGATATAGGAGGTTGGTATACCAGCTGGGTTTACTGAGCAGTACTGCACCGCTATTGATTGCTATTGATGATTATTATGTACCTCCTCATGGATTCGTCCAGAGGCAGGGAGACACGTACCTCATCAGGATTCGTCCTGGGGGTTGGGAGCCACGTACCTTCCTAAGGATTCGTTCCTGGGATAGGGAGTTATGTACCTCTCTATGTTCCGTACCCACGGTCCTAGAGTAGGGAGATACGTATCACTCTTAGGATTCGTCCTAGGGTGGGAGTTTGACCCATATTCCAGTCCTAATATGTTGAGTATTCTAGCGGACCAGATTTGTAGTGAATTGAGAAGTGAATTGAATGATTGTCTTAACTGATTTTATATGTTGATCCATTTGGTGAAATTAAAGTGATTAAAACTGTTTTATGGTTTGATTTTGTAAATAAATTGATTTGTAAATGATTAGAATTGAAATACATATATATATATATATATATACTGTGATTTATTTCTGGTTAAAGGTTATTTATGATTGTTTTTCATAATTGAGTTTAGTGTACACCCACTAAGCTATATGCTTAGCGCGTTAGTTTTGTTTCTAACGCGTAGGTACCAGAGATCCCGAAGAAGCTAAAGACTGAAGAGGGAGAGATTTGCTGACAGAGTCCCAGAGTTATTACAGTTGGGTAGCTATATCGTTGTTATATGTATATATTCTGAAAGCATGCATATACAGAGGATTTGTAACTATGTTTCGAAATAAGTTTTGTAATTAAATATTTATGATTTCTGTCTTTTATTATTATTATTAGAATGTTTGTAAATAGCGACCCTTGACTAATTTTATTTTATAAACTGTTGTTGGAAAAGTCGCACTAAACGACAGAGTGCGCAATTGTTTGAAAATGATATTGAAGTGTTGATATGAGTTGTATTTGATTGAGTTGTGAAAAAAACAGGTTTTGGGAAAATCCGAAAAACAAACGAAACTCTGCCGAAATTTTTGTAAAAAGTTTATTTATTGGGCTCACTTGAAAATGGTTTTAAAACAATCAACTATTTGGTTTTCTAATGTTTTGAAAATCTATCAATGGGCTCACAACGATTTTCGGTTTATTAAAATGAACTTAGAAAGTTTTGAAAAACTGGTAGCACTCCCTGGGTCGGTCCAGCCGGGTCGGGTCGAGGGGTGTTACAGAAGGTCTCCAGTGTTGACGAACCTAGAAATCTGGGTTTTTCTGCCAACCTAGAAATCTGGGTACATCTACGAACCTAGAAATCTGGGTTGGTCTATGAACCCAATTTTTAATAGATTTTATATTTTATTCAAATGTTAATTTAGATAAAAAAAAAATATTAAATATATTAAATCAATATAAAAGCAAAAGTATATTTTATATGAGAATAGAGAAAATATTTAAATAATAGATTTTAATTAGTACTATTATATCTAAATTAATAACTTTATCCCTTTTTTCGTCGAATCCTCAAAGATCTGAAACGCCCATATATTAGTAGTGTCAATTCAATTAGACTTTACAAAGTATTTGGGTATACGACAGGTACGAGCCCAATATATTTTCGCTCTACATCTAAAACAAATTTCTTATCATTTTTAACAGGTTTATTCTGTAAACCTTTGCCCTTATTTTGTTGACTCTATAGATATTTCATTTATGGGTAATGTCATTGACATTATGGTATTAGAGAATTTATAACCATAATATCCATGCCTATGACCACGATTATATCCATGTCCAAAATTTTTGTATGTGTTAGCATTCACTTCTGAAAATGTTTTGAAATCGGTCGAGTAATCACTTCCTTCTAGTAGTCATATATGTCTTTTAATTATTACTATAGAATTTCTGGTTCTGTAATAGTAATATGGGTTATCAGATTTTAGATGTAATTTAACATTAATGGCTCATGACATATTGTCTCCAAAGACTTAAAATACATCAAATCTCAAATCCATAAATTTTGTCATGTTTAAATCATCTGGATCTGAAAATCACATATATAGAATTAGAAGTGAATTATAAGTTCTGGTCTGAAAATTACATATAAAATCAGAACTTCTGGTTTAATAAAATAATATTTAAAATTTAATATATATTATATATATACAAAATTTAATTAAAAAAATAGTATTAAAATAATGCACAACAGTAAATAAAATTCATAAATATTAAATGATATCGAAATAGCCGATTTGATATGCAAAACAATAAATAAATATACGTAAATAATAAATTAAATAAATTTCATTAAATTCAGAACTTCAGGTTCTTACTAGGGTTGGCCCCGATTCGGTTCGCATTTTAGAATCAGAACCGGGTGACCCGGTTCCCGTTCTGATTCAGAACCAGGGACATAACTAGGATCAGGCGATTCCAATTCTGATCCCTTAATTTTTGGAAGAGGAACCGGTAGAACCGCCGCTTCCGGTTCCTTTTTTTTATTAAAAACGTTTTAGCAAGCCCCAAGTGCCAAATTGGGGCAAAAATATATATATATAGCCCAAATTGGCCCACATATGTGAAAATCAATGGTCATATGACCGCTTTATTTTTTCTTTTATAGTTTGTCTTATATATACACTCCACCTCCTACATTTTCTTTTTAATTTTTGACGTGGGACTAGTGTCATAAGCTATTTATGAGTTTAGCATGCTCAAATAATGCTGCAATAAGAAAATAGTTTATAGTAGGAAAGGATTGATACAAATGAAAAATAAAAATTGAAAGTTAATATTATATAGTTTGATCAATATATACATCATTTAATTATAAGCCTTTAAATAATAAATTTGCCTAGTCACTACACTCCTTAATTATCACCGTCACTTACCTAGTGCAGAGGTACCAACAAACATATTCATATCTTGGGGTTAAAGATGGACAAGAATTATAACTTGATTTCAATTTTTACAGGTGACAAAATATCAACCTATACATAGTAAATATTATTATAGCAAAGCAATGCATCTTAACATAAAAAGTATACAATTTAATGATAAAGGTCATTCATCATTACTTTTTAAAATTTTCACTCACTGTCAAAATATGCTAAAAAGTTAAAAATTTAGTTAAGCTTATATATCGGCATTATCCTACATGTAAGTAGTTAGTTTTAAGATTATTTTTAATTATTTTAATATATATATATATATATAGTGTAAACATCTCATAATCACTTTTATGTATTAGTAAAAAAAATTAATTCAAGAAGAATGAAATCATATTCTTCTTTCCAAATGATCAACACCTATAATGTTGAACAAAATCACCAACTTTGAAAAATAATTTTAATTATAGTAATTAAAAATAATTTTAATTATATATCAATACATGTAAGTAAGATTGAAAAATAATTTTAATTATACATGTAAGTAACTTTGATAAAGTATTGTAATTTTTTTAACTATATTCTCAAATTCCACATTGAAAGTGTGCATAAGTTTCGAAATCACCTTTACATATACAATAATTTTCTCAAATCCCATATTGAAAGTGCATAAGTTTTGAAACCAACTTTATTATATATATATATATATATATATATATATATATATATACACACACACACTTCTGAAATCTTTGTTCCACATCTAAAATGATCAAAAGCGGATTACCTTATGGTTATCCACTTTTAATTTTTTTTTAGAATAGTTTAATTTTTCAATTAATTTTTTAAAATATTTAAAAAAAATCTGGAATCAGTTCCAAAACTGTCTCCCCACTGGTTTCGGAATCAAAACCGACACCCCACGGTTCCGGTTCCTCTATGGGGAACGGGAACTGGCGGTTTTGAAAACGTGGCCATGTCTAGTTCTTACTGAATTAAAATTCTTTATATATCCAAAATTTCGAGTTCTTAATTGATTTAAATTCTTAATATTTAGAACTTTCAGTTCTTTTAATTTTTTTTTTTTTAATTTTTAGGTGACAATATTATAAATAAAAATATAACTAGACTTATTTTATGACGTGGAGAATTCAGTATAGTTATAACTACAGAACATAATAATAAGACTAATCGTGCTAATTACGTATTATAAATAAAAAGAAAATATAATATAAAGTTAATGATCGAACCACCAATGAAAACAGAACTACAAATTATATAAAGAAGTTGAGATTTGAAATGGAAAATAAATGAGTCAAAGAGAGGAAGATTAGAGAGAAGGTCCATTATCATTCTTATTTTTCTCACCCCAACCCCCTCCCCCCCCCCCCCCCCCCCCCCCCCCCCAACCTTTCACAAAAATCATACGTGTGGAAAGAATAACAATTGCATGTATTTAATGCACTCACATGTGTGGTGAAAATTCACACACATATGCAACACTCTCTTCACCCATTTAGACTTTTTTTTTTTTTTTTTTTTGAAAGGCACCCATTTAGACTAAAGAATTAAAATTTTACTCTCTACACATTTCTAAATACCAAACCTAACCTTAGTTAGTTTCTCACTACTCCATCAAAGGTTTTTCACTCCAAAATAACGAAGAAAGGATTGACTTCCGATTAAGATATAATTTATTAGAAATTAATTTTGTGTGATTATATATAATTATTTTAAAAAAATTAAAATAATAAAAAGTATTATTATTCTAATTGAGGATCGTTAAACTTAATTGATGACTGATCAACCATTATAAAATATTTAAATAGCCCTTAAATTACTCATTTTTTTAATTACTTTAATAAAATAAAATTTTAAATACAATTTAAAAAAAATCAGAAATAACAATTTAAGGAAACAAAGGAGATATTATTTTTCTCCATTTTGTTTTCCTGGGCAAAAATCAACAAGTTTTCTCCAAATCCAAAAATCAATCAATTATGGATTCATCAACATTATCAAAGGCTACAACGAAGTAAATGACAGCAATGAAAACCAACCTCCACTCCACCCGACAAATCCACCGCCCAAAAAAGCCTGCTGAAAAATCTTTGAAAATGAAGTATCTTTGACAGATCAAGAAGAAGAAGAAGCAGTTAAGGAAATATCTTCGAAAGGCTTAGAGCATCTCCAATGCTATTATGCATTTGGAGAAAATTGAGTGCCACATAGGATCAATATTGAAAAAGTTAAGAAAACATTCTCCAATGCAATTATCTAACTTTAATATTAATATGATGTGGCAAAAAAAAAGTTAGAGAATATCAAGTAGAGTTTCTAATTGTAGATATTCTCCTTGATATGCTAATTAGGATTTCTAATTTTTCCCACCAATAAAATTTTAGTATTTTGTCAATGCATTTAATTATCATATTTAATGGAGAGAGAATGTAATAAATGACTTGTGGTGATTGGTTTAAAATTACTATTTAGATATTCACATTGGAGAAGTGAATATGCATTTCTATAATTTTTTTGACAAGTTAGATCCATATTATTTAGAAATGCTGATGTTGCACTATTTAGATACTCAAAAATACATATTTGCATTGGAGATGCTCTTAGGCCACCAATATTATGGTGGGCCATGGGTACATGTCATCCCCTTCTCCCATCCTACTTGGCTGAGTCAATCAGAACATATCCTCTCTCACCATCTGATCCAACATCCTAAACGAAGAAACCATCATCAAACACTGAGGGATATATTTAATTTAGAATTTATTAGAATTTAATTAAAAAAAAATTAAATTATAGATTTTATTGAAGTTTACATAAATTTTATAAGAATTCTATATAGAGTTTATTTATTTGTCGACATATTTATATAGAATTAGATGAATTTAATTAATAATAGTTTAAAATCTATTAAATTTCATGAGAGTAAAGCAAGATTTATCACGTGACTTTTTATCTATATTTTTTATTTTAAAATCTATTAAAATTCATTTAATTTCATCACTTAAATAAAATTTGTAAAATCTATGACTTTTTGAATATACCTAGATTTCAATGAATCTTTAAAAGTATGGATTCAATGCACCTAGATTTCGATGAACTTTTTATAAGTTTGCAAAAATTTGGATTGAATACATCCAGATTTCGATAGACTTTTTAAAAGTTTGTAAAAACATGGATTAAATACATTCATATTTCGATGGATTCCTTACAAGTCTGAATTGAATACACACAGATTTCAACGCACTTTTAAATTCAAATCAATTCTAAATTGAATACACCCCCCATAATCTCACACCCCCTTCGACTCAAACCAAAATTAAAAAAAAATAAAATTTCATAAATATCCTTAATGGGAGATGTACATTGAAGAAATGTCAGGTTATTTTATTAGAGCATCTCCAATGCAAATATGTATTTTTTAGTATCTAAATAGTGTCACATCAGCATTTCTAAATAATATGGATCTACATTGTCAAAAAAATTATAGAAATGTATATTCACTTCTCCAATGTGAGTATCTAAATAGTAATTTTAAACCAATAACTACAAGTCATTTGTTACATTCTCTCTCCATTCAATATAACAATTAAATGCATTGACAAAATGCTAAAATTTTATTGGTGGGAAAAGTTAGAAATCCTAGTCAGCATATCAAGGAGGATATCTACAATTAGAAAATCTACTTGATATTCTTTAACTTTTTTTTTACCACATCATATCAATATTAAAGTTAGATAATTGCAGTGGAGAATGTTTTTTTAACTTTTTTAATATACATCCTATGTGGCACTCAATTTTCTCCAAATGCATAATAGTATTGGAGATGCTCTTATAATTTACTCTCTAAATAATTTTTGTTTCTCTTATTCTTTGTTTTCTCTTATGCGATTCGAATATCTAGTCCCGCAATAAAGAAAAAAAAACTAACCATATATACATATAAATATACATAGTAAAAGAGATATATACACAAGTCACTTGGGTGATATATAGATGTGCAGATTTGATAGACTTAAGGTAGAGAATATGTGTAAAACTTGTTCAAAAGTACTAATAAAATTCAATGAGAGCACTTGATCGACGAATTACCTTACCCCATTGACATTTGTTTTTGACCCAAAATGCTTCAAAGTGTGTTAATTTGGAGGAAGCTAGTTTTTTTTTTTTTTTTTTATATACCATTTACGGTAGTAACAATTCGAACCTACGACATTATCAGGCTGAATAAACGCTTTTACCACCGAACCATATTGAATGGTGGTGGAGGAAGCTAATTTTGATATAAGTAAATTGCTCAAACATTCATTAAATTTAGGAGCTCCGTTTACAATTTATTTTTTCTCTCTTTTCTAAAAATCCAAAATTCCCTCACTCTCTCTCTCCCCATTTACACACACACTATAATCTACCTTATATTGTTTGTGTTAACTAGGCATGGTGGTTCCTCTTTGAAAATGGACGATGGATATTTGGATCTCCACTACTTGTGTAAATTTTTTTAAAAAAAAATTTGGATTGATGGATTGGATCTCCACCACTTGTGTTAAAGTTTTTTTAAAAAATTTGGACTGATGGAGATCCAGATTTGTTCATCCATCTTTGGAGATGATTGGATCTCCACCACTTGTTTATTTTTATTTTTATTTTTTAAAATTCTGGATATGGTGGAGTTCCACTAGATCTACACCACTTGTTTATTATTATATTTTTAATTTATGGTTTATTAATTTTTTATTTTAAAAAAATACGTAGTACAGTCTTTTTGACTAAAATGTTAGCATAAGTTAGTATAAAAGAAAGAAAAATAAAACTAATAAAAAATAAATAATACATTAAATTATAAGAAAAATAATAATATCCCTTAAATTTTGGTGAAATTGAACTCATATTTAACTTTTCCTTTAAAACTACAACTATAAACTTGACTATTATTAACTAACTGTTGATTTAATAGGCTAAAGGTAAAAATATCTTTTTACTATAAACTAAATTTAAAACATTACGAAAGTACTCGAATTTTTTAAAATTTAAAAAAAAAATAGCAGAAGTTCTGGTCTTTTTTTTTAATTGAAAAAATTTGGGAGCTTTTCAAAATTTAGAAAAATATTTAGGGTGAAAATTCTAATTTTTAAATTTTATGTGATGCCAATTAGATTATAAATGAATGTATTTTTGACTTTCACACTATAATGTTAGTAAGTGGTTAATTAACCGTGAATTAAAGCTTGTCAATGATATTTATATAATTAAAGAAAAATAAATATATATAGATATATAATTTTACCTAAATTTAGGGGTATTTGGGCAATTAATCCTTTTGATATTGAATATTTAGGTTCCACAGCTAGGTGTAGCGTATTTGTAGGTACTAGGTTCATAGCTGGGTGAATGACAGTGTAGAGTAATTGTTAAATATTTTTTTTTTGAAACACTCCACTAGATATTATAGTGATAAATTTTTTATTATAAAATTGAGTGTGGGATGTTCCAAAAAAAAAAAAAAAAAAAATTGGGTGTGGAAAGAAGTACGTGGGTGCCATTCAATTTTATAATAATATAATTACAAGATTAATAATTATTAGGACTTATTAAAATTATTATTTAATGCACTCTATTTTTATAATAAAAGATATCTATTCCCCATAATAAAAGAAAAAATTATCCATATATACTCAACCAATCATTAAATACATTCTATTTCCATAATGAAAGATATCTACTTCTCATAATAAGGGAAAAAAAAATAACTCATACATACTGATAAATGTATATGGTGGGATTTAAACCTTTACTACTGAAATAAAAAAGAGATGCATTAATTATTTGAGCTATAAATAGATGTACATGACAATAGACTTACCCTAATTGTAAGCATACATATGCTTATTCTTTAATATTACAATTATTATTATTATAAACTTTAAAATGTGTTAGATTTTTGGGTGAAAAATATAAAATATCAAATCTCTCAATTTCTCTTCCATTTCCCTTATTGAAGACTTTTGACAAATAATTATTATATTGTTATTGAACGTATTATTTAAAAATAATAATTAAAAAAAAGTAACTAATATAAAATCTAATATATCTACTAAAAATAATAATTCAAAAGCTAATAAACTATTTGAAAATGTACACTATAAGAAATTTGTTAACCTCGGGTCTTGCCGCTCTTTTGTATAAGAACATTTTAATGTATAAGAACATTTTAATGGATAAACCATGAGTTATAGTATGAAAGTCAATATCATTTGAATATTTTAAGACTTTTATAAGCTTTTAAAAAATCTACATTGAATACACTATGACTTTTATAAGCTTAGGGTTATTTATTTTTTTATCTGAAGACTTGGTCAGTCCTAAATTTTACTGAAGAGTGAATAGTGACTAAAATTTAAAACTTGAATGATATGTTTATTTATTTTTTCAAACCACTAAATATGGTATCAACTTATTTATTTTTTAAAAATAAAAATGTCTGAAAACAGATAATTTGACGTTTATATACTTATTACTATTAATTGTTATATATTTTTATTTGTTATGATACAAACAACTAAAACTAAATTTAATAAATCATAAAGTATTTTTATGTATATATTAATAAGATTTTATTCAGGATGAAAATATAATAAATAATTATATTAAAAAATAATTTTTATCTTAGGAATCAAGACCGAGATATATATAAAACCTCAAATTGTAGTATAATTATTCCATTCAGTCACAATTAAATTTATTTTTTCTGGGTTCGCCTTTGAAGGGAAACCCAATGACGAACCTAGATGGGTTCGTCGCGCTGGAGATCCAGCAAAATTAATTTTTTTTTCTTAGTAGAGATCCAATCTGGAGAATGGATCTCCACTAACTCAATTTTTTTTATTATTATTTTATTTTTTTTAAATAAATCATAACCGTCCATTATTTTAAAGATGGAGGGATGAGATTTTTCTTAATTTTTATTTAATAAAATAAAATTTAAAAAGTCTAAAAAGATAAAAAAGCCCCTGACCCTGTTAAATTTGACTAAAGTCAACTGACAGTAGGAGAGGTCGTTGTCAATAAACGATAAAGTTGACTCCGCTTTGGTAAAATCTCAAGAGAGGTTGGTGTAATTAACTCTTAGTGTTATATGTAATTTTAGTATTTTTTGAACTTATGGTAGAAGTTGCAGATTTATGAACTTATGGTGGAATATGAAGATCATTAAGGACTCGTAGATATCTTTGTATTTTTATTTTGTTATTATGAACTTACGGTAGAATTTGAATATTATTTAATTTTTCTGATATGTATAATACTAATAACTCAATAAGGTATTTTTATTATTAATTATTTTAGTATTCTTTTATTTTGTGGGTTAGCAAGTGTGGATGTAGGCAAAATCCACTAGTGAAACACCCGTATGCAAACCCGTATAATTTTAATTTTACAATTTTTCAGGCGGATGTAAATGTCAAAATGGGATGCACGTACGGGTGTGGATTTAGCAAAACTCGTCAAAACCCGGCCCGCTATTGTCCCTAGGCACGCCTCCTCCTCGGGAGTTAGGGCAGTTTTGAAATTCTGTTATAAATGGTGGGGTTTACTAACAATATTAGTGGGGTGCCAAAGCAACTTTGCTGTTTCATGTAAGGTGGTGGCGATACTTCGGCCAAATTTTCAGCCTCAGTTGAAAATTGAAGATGGCCCAACCTATCCAGAGAAGTTGACGATTTCATCCATTTTCAGATTCCCAAAAAAGAATCCGGCAAGCTGGTGGATGTAATTATTAATTTTAAGGCCTTTAATTTAACTAAAAATTAACAATATCATCAAACAAATATCAATTATGTTATGTTAAATTGTGCTTATATCTAAAGATCGTTTCTAATTAGTAGATAGAAGTTGTAAGATCAATGGATAGGATTCCAACTCCATCTGCTTGAATTTGAATCTTTACGGCCAGTTTGACTGTATTTGATACTTCGAACATCTTCCTTCAACAAGTATACCAAGTCTCCAATACTTTCTTAATGGATCGATTAAAGAATCCTCATCTTTTGTACTTTCTTTATTAAATCAAAATGAGTCCATGAATAGATTAGCCTAATGTCGGCATTTTAAGGGACGGATTCAATCTTTCTCCCCCTTGTTTTTTAAGCAACTCGAATATAAAATATATTATCCGACTGGATGAGGTCCTTTACTACCGAACCACATTTGACAATTCCCTTATCTTGTTTTTTTTATATACATACTCTTTGTTCGTGATAGTTTTTTTTTTATGGGATAGGCTCATTATGTACCTCTTACTAGGTGCATGTTTTACTTATATTGTTTTATTCAATAAAATCTTTTTCGTATCATCTTGATTTACCAAATAAATAAATAATTAAATAAGATTGGCCTCACAAGTTTCTTACAATGGAGATACTGATTTTATGTCAACTAATTAACCATATGAATAAAACCACCCCAACAAAAATGACATACAAAATTTTCATCTAAACTCAAGAAATATGGGGTAACCTTGACCATTAACGGCCCCAGCCAGCCAAAACTGTCGGCCTCAGGGTCCTGCATACAGTGATCTGCTAATGATCAGTTAGATGATTTGGGTGGGTGGTTTCACTTAGCTCTCTCAGTTGAATGTACATTGCATCGATGAAAGATGTTGTCTCTTGTAATGGTTCCTCCATAGCTTGCTTCAGCTTGTTCAGTGTAATGCAATATGCTTCCTGTCCATTCAATATATATAGTCATGTTTTTTGCAAATTAAGCAAGATATTCATAGAATTGATCTTCTCTATGCCATATTTATTTGCAGTCTAATATGATTGCAAACCTATCACAATGATATATTAAAATTTGTAAACCTTCAAATTTAACCATCCATTTACTTCTAATTCAAACATTCAAAAGATTAAACGTATACATTAGCAGTGAAAACTAAGAAACCTAGCAATAAATAAGAAGTGTCTTTTGCAACCCAAAAGATTTAGTGAATAAGTGACCGAGGAGGCGGAAAATATGATTATGAATGAGGTGTCACAATTATCATCATGCATGTCATGGGTGGGTGCAAGCGTGCTGGTCTCATGAAACTTTGAACAGATCAGGAAAGATGTACAAAAATTAAATGAGGCATCATACCATGAAACGATCAAGTTCTGGAGAAGTTGGAGTGGTAACTTGGAGATTGAAACTGGCTTGGTTGGCTGTGTTTGTTTTGCCAACTTCATCAATGTCACCTAAACCCACCTGACATATATCAAATGCTGGTCAGTGAGATCAGACTAAGGAAAAATGTAGGCTTTTTCTATTTGCTTACCTAACCTGACTGATCTCTCTATCTATCCAAAACAACTAAGAAGAAGAAATCGATTATTTAAAGTAACAAAGAAACAACTTGATCGTTGGTCTTCCAATTTATCAAGCCGTTGCAAATTGTGATTTATTCTCTAAATTAAAAACAGTTTTTGTTTTGAGCATAGAAGTTTGAATCGTGACAACATCCATCTTTTAGTATATTTCCATATATGTGAGTGCGTACTTTTTATGGATAGTCCATTCCATCTATACAAAATTAGTAAGAAAGGACTCCCCTATAAATGGTCCAAATCAAAGCTTTGGTTTCTGATCCTCGACCAGACTATATATATATATATATAGAGAGAGAGAGAGAGAGAGAGAGTTTGTACAAACACAGAACAGAACAGAACATGTTAGTAGCTATATATATACAAAGAAAAATAATAAATAAATGCATAAACTGAACAAAAACAAAGCATGGACAGGGAAGAGCATATGTATACCTTCAAACAATTCAAATGAGTCTCAATCAAAAGGCCATACAAAGGGTGGCTTGAGATTCTCCTCTTCAGAATCTCTTCATCTTCTTCATCATCAACATCATCTACAAACCCCACATTTTCATTCTCTTTAGTTTTATCATTCTCAACACAACTGTTAGCTTCTTCCATCTTTCCTCTCTCTCTCTCTCTCTCTCTCTCTCTCTCTTTCTCTCTACCACTATTTTATATACAAAACACACATGCAAACATGTGGGTCGGCTGGGGGTGTATATATAAATAAGAGCTAATTATAACCATCTTCCCTAAGGTTTTACGAATTACAAGTGGAATCAATTTTACCCTTAATGAACAAAGATCTCCCCAGCCATTAATTAACTTTAGTCAAACTTAATAAGTACAGGGGTATTTTCATCTTTTTATACTTTTTAAATTTTATTTTATTAAATAAAAATTAAAAAATTAAGAAAAAAATTTCATCCCTCTATCTTTAAGATGAAAGACGGTTATGATTTATTTAAAAAAATTTTAAAAAATAATAATAATAAAAATAATCTTAATGGACGGTGGAGATCCAATCTGAAAATTATAAATAGAAGAACCCATAAAGACAGAGGAGATATAAACTTTTTTTTTATTTAATAATTTTAAATATTATTTTAGAGGTATTTTGATCTTTTTAACGATTAAATTTAGTCAACCGTTAACTCTAATGGAAGTGAACTAAAGGCAGGGAAGATCTTTGTCTATTAGGCCCTGTCTGGTACGCGGGATTGGATTGGACTATTTTATGGAATTACATTGGAAAGAGATTGGATGGATTAGATTGGATTAAATATAGTACTATCTATTGTTTGGTGTAACATGGGGCATGACTAAAATAGTTCAATCCTATGTTTGGGATGATTTGGAATTAAACTTAAAATAATGTGATAAAATATTTATTATATAAGTTATAAGTTAATAATTTTAAATATAATTGGTCTATTAAAATAGAGATATATGAATTGTAATTAAATTAAAATTAAAAAATAATTGAAAAAATATAAATTTTATTTTTTAAAAATAAAATAATATAAAAAATTAGTTTAAATTATATTAATCTATTATAAATTTAATTTTAAAAAAGGTTATAAATTAAAAAAAAAAAGAGATTTAATCAAGATGAAAAGAGAGAGAGAGAGAGAGAGAGAGAGAGAGAGAGAGAGGAAGAAAATAGAAAGGAAATGTTATCTGATGGGAGAGGAGAAAGGGTGGAGTAATAAATATGTGGTGGGTCCTATTAAAAAAAGGTGGTGGACCATTATTTTTTTTTAGTTAAGGATTAGTAGGGTGGGGGGTTGAGTTTGTGTAATTTGGTTAGTGGGGGATTAAATTAATACTTGGTATTGTGAATTTTATTTCATAGTGCGATATCTTAACACTGGATAAGAATAAAAATAATCTAATTTCGAGTTAGTTCTTTGTGCCAAATATAACCTTAAGGATAAAATTGATTTCGTTTATAGTTGAAGAAGATGAACGTAATTAGCTCAGTAAATATAGACACTGCAATCTGCTAACAAGTATACGTACGGAAGCATACTTACATATACTTTTTTCTGTGTTTGGAAGCAAATTAGTCAGTATAGTGTGCATGCATGATGATGTTTAAAGAAGTAATCAGAACTGAGATATCAGAGAAGAGGCTCTGCAATGGGGACACGCAATAATAAACCAAGCTTTTTCTGCTTCCTGTATTTATTTTTTGCCCCGAAAAGTACTTCTCAGCGGTTTTTTTATCTTCTCTTCTCGATAACCGAGCATTAAATTTTCATGAAGTTGGAATTAGAACATTTTGTATCTTTAACTAGAGAGAATTACACATAACTCCCCGACTATTAATAAAATGCCAAATCAAACCATCAAATTTAAAAACTCAGCTAACACCCCCTACCACTGATTGACTCTTAATTGATTTTTGATTAAATCTAAAGAAATACCATTATTTAGGTGCTTAGATCTTTTACTATATAACTGAATAAAAAAAATAATAAAAGTAAAATTAATTTTTATGAAATATATTATGAATAACTAATAGAATCTTTAAAATAAAAAAGAAGTAAAAATAAAAACTATAAAAATATTTAATAGATAATAGGAATAAACCTATGGATTTACAAGATGAATATGTGTCTTTGAACATCTCCTCATATATTTTTTAACTTTTTTTTGTGATTTTATTATTTAGTTATATATTTATATTAATAGATTTTTTAAAAATATTTTTATTTTTAATATATATACATATATATTCTAAAGATGTGATAATATATTTTGGTTGTTTATTATTATTTATTTTATTTACATAATAAATTACTAGGATAATTATATTGTGTAAATTAATTATCAAAATCAACTGTTTTCAAATCAAAAAGTTTGATTTGACATTTCATCAAATATAGGGGGTTATTAAAACTTCTCCCTTTTTAACTCAATAAGTAAAGTTAATATATACCTTAAAACAAAAATAAAATAGCTAATTCATATTTATGTTTTTATTAATTTTTTCAATATTTAAAATTATATGCAACATTTAAAAAAAATAAAAAATAAAAAATAAAAGACACATAGCTTTCAATGATTTTACTGTTCCTAAATGGACCTTTCTATGCGATTCTATCATTGTTTCAGCAGCATGATCCGATCTTCTATTGCCTTTTTGCGTGAAAACTGCCCATACAGTCTTTTGACCATCATAGCTTTAGCTATAGTCGTAGGTAGTGAGAATGGCCACACAATGCCATTATTTGCATGCCTATTTATTCCACTCACACTGCAAAATCAATTACTTAATCCTCCAACAAATATCTTTTCCTAATGTGATCACACAGGACAGAATAGGTTAACATAAATACTCTAATAATATTCCTCTCTGCTGATTCAGTTTTTGATCCTCGCGGCCCTTCAAAAATATCAGTAATTAAATGTCCTAAAAAAGTGATGTTGATGTTCAATAGAAAGAGCATGCATGCATATACGTCAATTGGTCAAGTCTTTTTCATGAGATGTTTGATTTAGGACATATCAATCTCTCAATTAATTAGGGGCCTCATTAAGACAAGACTGTGTAACATTCCATATCATATTCTCACTTTATAAGCAAAACATACTAATCCATCCACCTACCCCATTTCCTGAGTGAATCCTTTCATAAACACAAATTCAATAGAGGGGGGTATTTGCACAAATATTTTCAAATTGTTTTTGATCAATAAAATAAATATTAGTTAGAAAATAAAAAAATTGAATCATCTCCTTCTTTATTTTTATCGTCATCATTTTTTATCTTTATCATCCAAATAAAAATTATTATTAATTAAAAAATAGGATCAAATCTAAATTTATTAAATTAAAAATAAAAAACTATATTTTCATTACCCATCAAATACCCAACTATATCTTCATCACCCACTAATATTCAACTTCATCATCACTAAATCAAATACCCAACTTTATCTCATCATCTATTAAATATCCAACTTCATCGTTCATTACTTGAATTAAACAAAAAATAAAATAAAATTTTCATCATTCATCAAATACCCAATTTTATCACTTAAAATAAATAATTTGATTGAAGAAAAAATTAATTTTTTTAATTAATTAATTATTAAATAAATCAAATAACTAAAAATAAATAATAAAATATATATGATGGACATTTTGGACCCTTTACATAAAAAAGAGAGTCAACGGTTAATTTAACTGTTGACAACTAACGCTAGGGGATGTTGTGTTAATTTTGAAAAAAATATCTATATACATGCACTTAGGCCTAAATTTTGGGATGTTTGTGCAATTACCCTTACAATAAAAATTCGCTATAATTACAGACGATTAAAATGATAATATTGTATATTCACTCATAGTTTAAGTGATTAATGCACATCTCTTTCATCTTAGTAGTGAGGTTCAAGTCTCACAATATACATTTATCGGTAGTTTTCTTCCATTATTATGAGAATAGATATCTTCCGTCGTGAAAGTAGATATCTGAGCGTATTTAGTGATTGATCTCGGTAGGTCCCATCAGAGTTATAATTAATCTTATAATTACACAATTAAAATCATAATAATAATACTGTTATCAATAGATTATTATTATTATTTGTTGTAAATTCGTATTAAATGATGTGACAGTAACTTGTAACTACGTACTAGGTGATCTCATAATACATATAGTAATTATAAATTACATAATATTAAATTTAAGACTAGTATTTCAGTAAAGAGTTTAGAGTAAGAGGTATATTAATCTTATCAAGTGTTGACAAGATAAGGTTGATCCAGTAGTATACCTCTCATACTTATACATAGAGGTTGTGACTTCGAATCGCTTTTCCTCCACTAAATTTCTAATTAAATTGTAATTGCTAAAAAAGAAAAAATTTCTTATCAAGTGTTTCTTTTTTTTAAAAAAAAAGTGTAATCCTCATCTTATGCCATTAGTCCCTCCCGTAGGCAACATAAAAGGATAATAAATGTAGACCCATTAATTTTTAATTTTTTAAAAAACCTTAAATACGTTGAACATTTCATCTAGGCGACCAATTTCTTTATTTTTTTTTTAACTTTCATTTGTTATGTTTTGTATTCTTGTATTTTCATTTTTATCTTCCTTATATTTTTATATTAATATATAGATGATTTTTATTTTTTTTAGTAATACTGTTTTTACAATATTTTATTCTTTTTTAAACTTTAAATAATTTATTTACTTTGAAGTAAAGGTATATTATCTTTTTAATGGTTAATCTTAGCCACATTTAGGGGTATGGGACGGATCAAATTCATTAGCTTTTCCATCATCCAAATATGAGCCAATCCAATTCGATCAAAAAAATTACAATCCAATTCGATACGATTCAATCCTAGAATAAAATCCGATCTAATCCGATTCAATAATTCTTAAGTTCACTTGGATTCAATTAAATAAAATTATTTGTGATGAGCTAAAACACCAATAAAATTAACAACTATTAATATAAAACAACCGAATACCAACACTCATTCTACTAAAGATGACTTCATTTCAAAGCTTCAAATCCAAATATTCTGACAAGTGAAACATAACTTGATTTAAAGCCCAAACACAAAAATATAGTTAAACCCAACAAGTCTGAATAAAAATATAGTCATTAGCCAAGTCTTAAACCATAATCACTAAGGGTGGATTTGATGCACGAGATTAGATTGAACTATTTTTATGGAATTAGATTGGATTGAATATGATTGGATTAGACTAATAAGTAATGTTATGTGTTTGGTACAGTAAGAATTGGATTCGACTATTTTTATTTATATAATTTTAAACTTTTTTACTCTATACCCCCTAAGTATTATATTTTATTATGTTGGCCCCTCCAAGTACAATTTTCTGGCACTGCCCCTGTTGAGAAACAAATAATTTGTCAATTCTATTTGTTAAATGGGATATTAACACCGCTCTATAATAGCAAGTAATGAACGTAGTGATCTTGAACGTGTGATGCGAGATGGTGAAAGCATGATTTGGTTGGCACAAGAAAGTCCAAAGAAAGAACATAAAAGTAAAGAAAAATAAACCTGATTTAGTATGTTAGAGTTGGACCAATAGTCCATAAATTAAAATTAAAAATAATATATAGGCCTTGAAATTATGACGGATCAATGGATTTAGTGGATTTTTATATGAGAAACTTCATCCAAACTAATCCAATTGATTTTTAAAATGCGGAGTATGGAGGATAATCCTCCATCCAAACAATCTGTTAATTTACAGACAGAGCAAGTTTAGCTAAGTGACGAGTCACTCTATTGGTTGTTCTGCAAACATGCGAGAACGAGAAGATGAAAGTGTTAACAATCTAAATAATTTAAGATGAACAATTGAGAGAGAATAACGGGTGTTTTCATTAATGTTAAAGAAGAAGTGAAATAGGTTATAATAGAAAGAATATATACTTCCTAATGAAAAGACTAAACTAACCCTATATAAATAATAAATTACATAAATAATATATAACTCTAATATCCCCCCACAAATTCATGATGCGGCTGCAGAAAGTATCAAGAGTTTGCCGACAAGAAAATGAAAACGTAAAATAGTATGCGACTTGGTAAAGAAATCGGCAAGCTGTAATGAAGAAGGAACAAAAGGCAATGTAATAGTGTCATGCTTAAGATGGTAGCGAGTAAGATGACAATCAATCTCAATGTGCTTGGTCCGTTCATGGAAAACTGAGTTATGAGCAATCTAAATAGAACTTTGGTTGTCACAATACATAGGAGTGGGATGAGAAAGAGACACCCATATCAGCCAGTAACCAGCATAACCAAACAATCTCTGTGGTAGTAGACGTCATGGCACGATACTTTGCTTCGGTAGAAGATTTAGAAACAACAGTTTGTTTCTTACTCTTCCATGAGATAAGAGAATCACCCAAAAAGATACAGAAACCAGTAACAGATTTGAGATCAGTGGAATCATGGCCCTAATTAGCATCAGAGTAGGCACGCAGATCTAAGGACTAGGTGGACGGAAGCAAAAAACTCTGAAAGATAGTATCCCAAAGATACCGTAAAATATGAAGGACCGCTGCCCAGTGAATGGTAGTAGGAGAAGCAACAAACTGACTGACAATATGAATAACATAGGCAATATCTGGACGAGTGATAGTGAGGTAGACTAGATTGCCGACAATGATGCGATACAATGTAGGATCTGATAAGGGAGTACCATCAAAAGGAGAGTACCAAACATTGAGCTCAGAAGCAGTATCAACAGTTTTAGTATTAGTGAGATGAGCTTGCTCAAGGATATCAGTGGTGTACTTGGACTGAGAGAGAAGATAACCTTTTGGAGAAATTGCAACTTCAATACCCAGAAAGTACCGTAGAGAACCCAAATCCTTCATTTCAAATTGACGGGCTAATTCGGACTTCAGCACTGCAATCCCACCAACATCAGCACCAGTAATAATCATATTATCGACATACAAAGAGAGCAAAATATGACCTGCATTGGTACATTTGATAAAGAGAGCCGAGTTATGATTATTGAAAGAAAACCCAAGAGAAGTGATCACAGCAGAAAGCTTCTCAAACCAAGCCCGATGAGCTTGTTTGAGACCATATAAGGATTTCTTAAACTTGCAAACTCTCCAGTATTATGGGAGACAACGGGTGGTGGAGCCATGTAAACTTCTTCATGCAAATCACCATTTAAGAAAGCATTTTTGACATCCATATAAGAAATTGCCACTAACGGACAAATGCAACTGCAATAAGAGTACGAACAGTAGTAATCTTTACAACAGGAGCAAAAGTCTCCTCATAGTCCATACCATACTGTTGAGAGAACCCCTTTAGACATCGAGGTACCAGTATTTGCAAAACTAACCGTGCAAGCCTTATGAGAATAATGAAGTGGAAAAGGAACTATAGGAGCAATAGATGAGTCATAATCTGTGTTAGAAGGAACCTGTGGAGAGAAACTATCAGTATGATAAGAAAAATGCTCAATAAGAATAAGATCAGATTTGGTGACATTGTGAGTAGCAACATGAGTAGAAAAGAAAGAGATATGTTCAAGAACATATAACATGACGAGACACATATAGCTTTTTGGGAACAGGATCAAAACAACGATATCCGTTTTGTCCCTCACCATAACCAAGGAACACACAAATGGCAGAGCAAAACGATAATTTTGTTCGCTCTACACGAGGGCGAAGGACAAAACAAGTAGAGCCAAAAACTCTCAAGAGAGAATAATCAGGAGCATGCCCATAGAATTTTTCAAAAGGAGACACCCTGAAATATGAGACAATGAAATTTTATTAATGACATGGACTGCAGTAAGAACTGCTTCTCCCCAGAACTTACTAGGAACAAAAGAAGACAACAAAAGAGAACGAGCAGTTTCAATAATGTGTCTATATTTTCTTTTAGCAACATCATTTTGTTTAGGAGTGTCTGTACAAAAAGTTTGGTAAACAATTCCATCCAAAACAAGTAATTCACAGAACTTATTGGAGGTATATTAACCACCTAAGTCACATCTACAACACTTAATAATAGTCGAGTGATTTTTTACAAGAGCTCGAAACTTACTATAAATGCTAAAAAAGTCAAAACGATATTTTATAAGATAAGCCCAATAAAAGTGAGTGCAATCATCAATAAACGAAACATAATATTGAGACCCCCCTTTTGTAGCAATTGGAGAAGGTCACATACATCAAAGTGAATTAAGTCAAAAGGTGCAAGATAATAAGAAGTACTTCGATTAAAAGGTAAAGTAGAAAATTTTGCAAGTTTACAACCACTACAATCTGAAATATCACGAGTTTGTAAATTTTCTAAGGTTCCCGTTGAAGTTAAGAATCTCAAACGGGAAGCCGAAACATGACCAAGATGAGAATGCCATAAATAAAAACTAGAAGACGAATGACACAAGCGAAATGAAGATAAGTCAACACTGGGAGCTGCAAATACTGGTAATTTCAGCTCGTCTATGACATATAATCCCCCACTTCTACGGCCTATCCCAATCAGCTTCTTGGATTGTAGATCCTGTACATGACAAGAAGTAAAAGTAAAGGACACTGAGTAACCAGAATTACACAATTGACTAACAGAAACAAGATTCATTGTAAGTTTAGGAATGTGATAGACATTAGAAAAAGATAAATGAGATGTAACAATAGAACCAACTCCTGCTAATAGCATAAAAGTGCCATCAGCAGTCATAACAGAAGTAGATGATACAAGATACAAAGAAATAAAAGATGTCGAATCAGGAGACATATGATGTGAGGCTCTAGAATCTAAAACCCATATGGAGGAAGACATACCTGAAGAACTAGAAGGCAACTGACCTATCGGAGAGGAGGCAGACATAACATGGGATTGTGTAGCAATAAGCTTCTGAAGTTGCTCAGAAAAGGATGCAAGTGTGGGAATTGAGGATAAGGATCCAAATCCAAGGGAGTCTAGTGGTGGCACAACTGCTATAGTGTTAAACTATGGAGGTCGATATGGTCGTGGTTGTGATTGGTTGACAGATTGTGGAGGCTTGAACTGATGTTTTTGCTGTTATGGTTGCAGTGCTCTATTGACCAATTTAAAACATTGAGACTTCAAGTGACCCTTTGCCTACAAAAACCGCATTCATCAAACTCGACTCTGGATGGTTTGTCATATAAGGTATGAGGTCTAGATGGAACTGCTAAAACTAACTGGTTTGGTATCGGGAGAATTCCTTTTCCTGCCTGAGACTTTAGGTGTATCTCATCAGCCAAGTGCCCACTCACTACCGAATCAACAAAAGGAAACGGACTACAATGTAGAATTGAATCACGAAGGCCCTCAAAATCATCACAAAGTGCCATCAAGAACTGAACCAAGCGTTGCTCTTCTCTATTGGCGATATAAGGTGCACACGCTCGCAGTTCTGCAGATTCTGTAAGAGCCAATTAATCCTAAAAATCTAATATTGCAGAATAGAACTCTTGAATGCTCATATCCTTTTGCTGAAGAGCTCGAATATTAGATTCTAACTGGTATTTCTTTGCAAAGTTAGACTGCGTATACAGTCTGAACAAATGTTCCCAAACCTCCTTAGCAATGTCATACTTTTCCAATTGTGTACCCACTGAGTGTTCAACAGAATTGTTTATCCAGGTGATAATTTTTGAATTATCAACCTGCCAATTTTCTACAAGCTGTGCATAATTCTATGCCTTATCATTGATATGTTTAATAGAGTTGCCAGAAATATGAGTCCACTTCTTTTTCCCTATCAGAAAATTCTTCATAACATAAATCCAATACGAATAATTTCTTCCATCTAACTTTACACTAATAGACTGAAGCGAATTATCTATATATCCATTGCAAAATCACAACAATCTAACGAAAATTCCAAAGATGCAGAATATAACAAAACCCCCAATTGCAAAATCTGTCAAACCCTAGAAACTGCAGTTCACACGAAAATTCAGAAAATAACAAAATCAATGAGAAGCGGAAAGAATACTAGTACGATGCAATGCGAAAAAAAAACTAACCCGTTCCGATTTTGCGAAAAAACTCCAGAAAAAATTGAGAGAGAATAACTGGTGTTTTCATTAATATTAAAGAAGAAGTGAAATAGGTTACAATAGAAAGAGTATATACTTCCTAATGAAAAGACTAAGCTAACCCTATATAAATAATAAATTACATAAATAATATATAACTATAATAGAAAGACCGATCATGGAGAAAAGAACGAATATCTTGAATTAAAAAATCAATTTCACTAAGAGGAACAGAAGAGCCATGGACTAACAACCACACTATCAGCATCTCTCTCCAAAGAAACAAACTTGAAACCAGCATCTGAAGCCACATGGAGGCCAAAGATAACGCCCAAAGACTCAGCAATTTCAGGTGAAAAGTTACCAGCTAGAGATTTCACACAAGAAAGCATGACCTTGCCTCTCCAATCCCGAACAATAATGCCCAACCCTACCATACCACTAGCAAGGATTTATATATACGCTCATCCAATAAATTTTTTTGTGCATTGGATATTGTTAAATTCTTATTATGTTGAGTAAAAAACAGTAATTTAAGACTGGTTGTTTGTTTGTTTGTTTTTTTTTTTTTTTTTGGTGAATACTAAATAAAATTAATGTTACTAAAGATTGAAGGGTAAATTGCAATGTAGTACCTTAACAATTGGTTTATTGTAATAAACCGTATTTTTACGTAAACTACAACTTAATACCTAAGATGATTATCAATTTGGTCTCTAAATTATTTAGAAATATCACTTTCTAAGCTGTTTTTACTTTTTTAACTTACATGGTCCCTAACTTCTCTAAAATACATGAATTTAATTTCTATGACAAAAATTTAAAGGTTAAACCTGACATAAAACATAAATTGACTATTTTATCAGTTTTTTATTAAATTATTAAATTAGAAAGACGATTTTACCCTTTAACGTTTTTTATATTTTAACAATTTTACATATTTAGATAGTCCAATAAAAAAATAATATGTATTATGAAAACTTAATTTATTTTTCTTATAAAAAAACACTTTAAAAAGGATTAAATAAAAAACAATATGATAAAATTTACTAAACCTTAAAAATAAATCTTAAAAGTAACATCATTTATATATATATAAAAAAAAAATCAAGATTGAATACTTATAAAACTTAAAACTTAGTTTAAAAATCTAATATGTTAAAATATTATATATATATATATATATACACATATTTTAGAGTATATTATATAGTATATAAACATTATATATATATATATATTATAAATTTATTATTATTATATTATAAACATAAAGATATTGTAATAAAACTGTAATATATATATATATATATGTATTATTAAAAAGTTAAACGGTAAAATTGTCATTCTAATTTAAAATTTTAATAAAAAAATGGTAAAATGGTCAATTTATATTTTATGTCAAGTTTAACAGTCAAAATTTTAATCATATAGTAACTAAATTGATATATTTTGAAAAAGTTAGAAACCATGTAATTTAAAAAAGTAAAAATAGCTTAAAAAGTGATATTAGAGATCAAATTGATAATTATTCGAGATATTAAATTGTAGTTTAAATAAAAGTACAGTTTTGTAGTAATATAATCAAATATTAGGGTATATCATTGTAATTTATTAAAAATCTAGTGACATGTCTTTTTATTTTTATTTAACTGAAAACTGAAAACCGAATATAAGTGTTGAGGTATTTGTTTTTTAAGTTAGAAATACCTAATAACAAATATTTTTTTTACATCTATACCCTTTTAATTTTTAATTGTTATATATTTATGAGTAATGTTAAACTCCTCAAATTATTTACCCAAAATTATGCCTAAATAATGTGGAAAATGAGTTGTAACCAACACATCATTTCATTATTTATATGGCAGTTATAACCCACATATCACAATAATTAGGTGTGATCTTAGACAAAAAAAAAAAAAAAAATTGGGTAGTTTGGCGTTTTTCTTTACTTATATTTCAATAATCTAAAAATAACTGAATGTAAGTATAAATACGATCCTAAATGCGGAATAAAACTTAAATAAGGATCAAAAATTAAGAATGCCTAGAAAACATACCTCCTGCCATTGATGCAATCTAGCTGTTTTCTTTCTGATTTTGGTTCTTTCGGAACTCTGATAACTCAAAATTGATGGTGTAACACTGTAATATGTTGATTATCGAGCTTGGGGACCAAAATTATATATATAGCCGAGCTTGGCCGGGGCTCCTATCAAACACACGGCCAAGACTCGATCATTCTATTGCTTGTTCGTGGGTCACGTTCCCTATCCTTAGGGAACGTGATGAAAACGGTTTAGAGTGTTGGACCACTCTTTTTGTGTGCTCCTATATAATGGAGGAGGAGTTTGAGACTCGTTCAACATTGTTCCATTTGGTCCACACTTCTAAATTAATGTCTTATTTTAAACCCATCAAAAATCTGTATTAAGTAACAAATACATGAATCAAGACGATAAGTCCTCTAAATAACGAGTATTACCTTTCATGTATTACTTTGTATTTATTTCTTAAGTATTATGCTTTATATGGAAACAATTTCTTAATAAATAAATCATATGTTTATTCTGGTCCTACACAGATGAATTTTCTTAAAATTAAATTAAGGTGCACATAAATATGAGAAAAACATCATAATAATTAGAGTTTTATTAAATAACATTGTCCATACAATGAAAAAACTACATAATGGAACCAAGTCCCATATTCACTACATGATCCTTGAATTTTAATGGTGACAAGCTCTTAGTTAAAGGATCAGCGATCATCAACTCAGTGCTAATGTAATTAATGACTACTTTCTTTTCTTTAACACGTTCCCTTATAGCTAAATACTTAATGTCGATGTGTTTATTTCGACTCCTACTTTTGTTGTTCTTAGTCATAAAAACAACAGTTGAAATGTCACAATACATTCTCAATAGCCTAAAAATCGAATCCATAATTCTAAACCTAGATATGAAACTTTTAAGCCATATACCATGCAAAATAGCCTCAAAACAAGAAACAAATTCGGCTTCCATAGTGGAAGTGGTAGTCAAGGTCTGCTTGGCACTCTTCCATGATACAACTCCACCGACCATCATAAAAATGTCACCTGATATTGATTTGCGTGAATCAACACGACCAGCATAATCAGAATATGAGTAGCCAATTACCTCCAGATTGTCCGTCCGTCTATACATACGTATATAGTCTTTGGTTCCTTGAAGGTTACTCATCACTTTTTTTTGCAACTCTCCAGTGGTCTAAACCTATATCACTATGATATCGTCCCAATATTCCTACAGCAAATGCAATGTCAGGTCTTGTACAGACTTGAGCATACATTAGACTTCCGATAGAAGAATCATATGAAATGTTCTTCATTTATTCCCTTTTAAGGTTATTCTTCGGGCATTGGTTCAAATTGAACCTATCACTTTTCACATTAGGAGCAACACTTGATGAACAATCCTTCATCTGAAATCTCTCTAAAACCTTATTGATATAGGTTTCCTAAGACAAACCCAAGATACCTTCGAAATCTATCTCTATGAATCTTAATGCCAATGACATAAGATGTCTCACCTATATCCTTATATTAAAATATTTTATAGAGAAATTGTTTCACCTCATGCAGCAAACCCTTATCATTATTTGCTAACAAAATGTCATCTATAAATAAATCAAGAAAACAGATTTTACTCCCACTGACCTTTTGGTATATACATTGATCCATAATATTTTATACAAAACCGAATGAAGAAATTACATTATGGAATTTCAAATACCATTGGCGAGATGAAATTAGATTATGGAATTTCAAATACCATTGGCGAGATACTTGTTTTAAACTGTATATAGATTTCTTGAGCTTGCAAACCAGTTGCTCACCATCACTAAAGGGTAATCCTTCAGGTTGTTTCATGTAAACCTCATCCTCAAGATCTTCATTAAGAAATGTTGTTTTCACATCCATTTGTTGCAACTCCAAGTCAAAATAGGCTACTTATGCCAAAATAACTCGCAAGGAACCTTTCTTATAAGGTCTCCGCGTAATCGATTCCTTCATTATGAGTGAATTCCTAAGCAACGAGTCTTGCCTTGTATCTCTAATGTTGCCTAATGAGTATTTCTTTATCTTAAAGACTCATTTACAACCAATGGCTTTTGCACCATTAGGTAACTTAACAAGGTCTCAAACTCCGTTACTCTTCATGGAACTCATCTCATCAATCATTGCATTGTACCATAATTCTTATTCTTTGCAACTCATGGCTTGTGAAAGGACTCGGGACCATTCTCGGTTCTAATGTTGTAGTCAGATTCTTACAGATATACAATATAATCACTAGGAATTGATGACCTTTTAGTTCTAGCAGGTCTTCTTAATGTCACACCAACATTTTCTTGGGAAGTGTATGGTTTAATTTATTGTTCAGAAGTCTCAGGCAACTCTTGAACAACCTAATCTGCTGGAATGTTGTCAATAGCTTGTAGAACTTCAATGATTAATTGTTCAACACAAGTTTGTACTTGAGAGGCGGTGTGAACAATAATCAATCTATCACCTGAAGTGGAAGGTTAAGATACTAAATGATCATTTTCAGAAACTATGTTCCTTATTTGATCGCTTCCACTGACCAGGTTATATTCAAGAAACATTGCAATTCTTGATTCCACAATTCTAGTGTTGTGAGATGGATAATAAAATATGTAGTCCTTAGACCTTTCAACATATCCAATGAAATACTCACTAATGGTCCTTGGGTCCAGCTTCTTCTTTTGTGGATTATATATTCTTACTTCAGACGGGCATCCCCAAATGCGCATATGTCGCAAACTCGGTTTCTAACCTTTCCATAATTCAAATGGAGTTTTAGGAATAGCCTTGGTTAGAACTCGGTTTAATGTATACACTGCCGTCTTAAGTGCTTCAGCCTACAAAGATTTAGAAAGATTAGAGCTACTAAGCATACTCCGCACCATGTCCAATAAGTACGGTTTCTTTGTCTTGCTACACCATTCAGGTCCGGTTAATCTGGCATGGTATATTGAGCAACAATTTCATGCTCTTGAAGAAACCTCACAAATGGCACAGGTGCTTGTACACTCTCGATGTATCTACCATAATATTCTTCACCTCTATCTGATCTCACGATCTTAATTTACTTCTCGCATTGTTTCTCTACTTCAGCCTTAAAGATCTTAAATGCATCGAATACTTCGTTCTTGTTATGAAGCAAGTAGATATATATATATATATATATATATATATATATTGTGGGTAATCATCTATAGAAGAGATGAAGTATTTCTGGCCATGTGAGTCCATGTCTGGACTACATATATCAGTATGTATGATCTCCAATATGACCGAACTCCTAATAGCATCTTTTTTTGACTCGTTGGTATGCTTTCCCTTTATGTAGTCCACACAAGTCTCAAAATCAGTAAAATTCAAAGTACTAAATACTCCATCATTTACTAATCTTTTAATTCTTTCTATGGAGATATGGCCTAATCTCTGGTGCCATAATTTAGAAGAATCCTCATTAATAACACTTCTTTTAGTGCTATTTTGATCATGCATTGAATTATAAGTGGCATTATTTTGTATATTAATATAGTAAAAACTATCAGACAAAGTACCATTCCCAACACAATCAAATTTAAAAAATAAAATGAAAAATATTTCTGGAAAATTAAAGGAATATCCAACAGGTACAAGTCTTGAAATTGAAATCAATTTTCTTAAAAAACTTGGAACATAAAAGGTTTTTTCTAACTCTAAAATAAAAGTTAAATAATATGTCCCAATAGCCTCCACATATGAGCCCATCTTGTTTCCGGATAAGATGTTTTGCTCACTTCCCACTGGCTTCCTTAGGTTTTGCAAATCCTACAAGGAATTCAAAATGTGGATTGTTGATTCAGAATCAATCCACTATGTGTTAATATTTACATTAGCCATATTGTATTCAAAACAAATAAATGAGATTTGATTACGTTTATAAGCCATATCTTAAATTTTGCGCATTCCTTATTCACGTGTCCCTTATTTATATAAAAGAAACACTTGGATTCCTTGTTAATATCAGTTTGGGGAGATATTTTACCTCTTTTTTTTCTAATTGGCTTGAGTCTTGCCTTTTCCTCACGTAGCCAACATGGCACTCTCACCGAGATTCATCACAAGCCTTCCTTATTCTTGAACACTCATGGTCATTAATTCATTAATTGACCATTTATCTTTATGTGTGTTGTACGAGATTTTGATTGGCCCGTATTGTTGTGGGAGGGTGTTTAGGATATAGTGCACAAGGAAAGATTCAGACATCTCAACCTCCAATTTCTTTAATTGAGCCACAATGTCCCGTATTTACATGATATCCACGTGCACACCTTTGACACTGGTGAGCCTTAGGGATGAAAACTTCATAATTAGAGTGCTTGCTAATACCTTTTCTAAAGTGACAAATTGCTCATCAATGACTTTTAGCAAGTCTCAAACATCGTCCTTCTGATCCACAAAACCACGAATACCAACGCAGATTTTGGTCTTAATGAACATCACGTTGAGGCGATTAGATCGCTCCCATCATTCATAAAGCGCGATGTCCGCTGTAGAGCTGGTAGCAGTAATTGCAGGCGGTTCATCTTTCCTAATAGCATAGTCAATGTCCATTCACCCTAAGTGAATGAGAATTCTCTCATTTCTATACTTTATAGTTATCACTATTTAATTCAAAAATATCACATCGAATATTACAAAAATTTGCAGGTTGTGAAGCTGCAAAAAATTAATGTTAAAAATTAAAGTCTAAATAAAAATTCACATTTTACTAATATAAATCATGTTTAAAAATGAATCTAATACATAAAAATTGCATGTGGGCTAAAATTTTAATTCAATAAGATTCATTATTCTTTAGCATAGAGTTTATCAAATTATTTATTTAATTAATAATTCTTAAGGATACATTATGATTATAATTTGATATTTTCTATCTTTTATTAAATTTTATAATAAAATTATCAAATTATTTACTTATTTCATAATTCCTGTGTAACACCCCCTGACCCAACCCGACTGGATCGACCTAGGGAGCGTTACCGGGTTTTCCAAACTTTCTAAATTCTCGTTATTCATTTCAAACCATTTAAAATCATATCACTTTGTAATTTAAAAATGTTTTTCTAGTGAGCCCATCAAAAATTCAGTTTTAAAAATTTCGGCAGAGTTCCCTCTGTTTTTCTGATTTCCCAAAACCTGTTTCAAATTAAACTCAATTCAAATATAATTCACAACATTTCAAATATCATTTCATCCAAACGCGCACTCTGCTGTTTAGTGCGACTTTCCAACAGTTTTTAAAATAATTCAGAATTCAATAGTTACAAACCTTTTGAAATAAAAACAAACAGAAATCATAAATTATTTACAAAACATATATAAAATCATCGAATTACAGACTTTTGTATATGCATGCTTACAAAATATATCATACAAAACTATATCACTACCCAATAAATGCAGTGACTCTGAACTCCAAGCTGCAGGTATCTCCTCTCTACTCTTTATCTGCCTCATTATCCCTGTGACCTACGCGCGATAAAAACCGACGCGCTAAGCATATAGCTTAGTGGGTGTACACTAAACTCATTTATAAAAATCATAATATAATTGACATACTCTAAATCTCAATGTAATTAAATAAAACAATACCATATTCAATTCAATTATGAATTTAAATCATATGAAATCAATGTCAAAAACAACTAAATAAATTGAATAATTCATACTAAAGAAAATTCTCACGTTCTTTTACAATCACTACAACTTTCTTTTACAATCAATTTCACTTACTATATTAAACGTATAAATAAAATTAATGTCTAACTTCACTTATAAACATAGTATTCAATTCATTTTAATTTTGGCCCTCTGGAATACTCAACATAAACCAGGACTAGAATATGGGTCGTACGACCACAGTGGCTGTCTGTCGCACATAACTCCCACCCTAGGACGAATCCTAAGAGTGGTACGTATCTCCCTACCCTAGGACTGAGGGTTCGGACCCTAGAGAGGTACATATCTCCCTATCCAAGGAACGAATCCTTAGGAAGATACGTGTCTCCCTACCCCAGGATGAATCCATGAGGAGGTACGTGTCTCCCTACCCCTGGACGAATCCATGAGGAGGTACATGATAAATTATCAATATCAATCTCAATATCGGTGCAGTACTGCTAACAGAACCAGTTGGTATACCAACCTCCTATATCCATTTCTATGTCCAAGTATCCTATGGCCGTTTCGATATAATATTTTCAAATAATAACTGTAATTTATAAATCCACGGTCAACTCAATAAATATACAATTCAAACGATATTCTTAAAATATACATATATGATTTCATGAAAAGTAAACAATATTCATACAATGTTCTAACACTAGTAATTTCAATAAAATCGTAATAATTGAAATACGATCAAAAATAAAATCATTCCAAGGAAAATAATATAAACACATAATAACTAAATTCTTCAAATAAATCGCAGATTCAGACTAAAAATACTTAATACTTTTTGTAAAGATTTCGAAAACGGGTGTACACCAACCTGGATACCGTTTCCTTTCGACTATCGCGTTTCTAGGTTTTCTTTTTCCTCTCCTTTCTCTTTCTCTTTTCTTTTTTTTCTTCCTCTTCCTCTTCTCCTTCTCCTTCTTCTTCTTCTTCTTCTTCTTCTTCTTCTTCTTCTTCTTTCTCCTCTTCTTCTTCTTTCTCTTCTTTCTTTCTTCTCTTTCTTTTTCTCTTGGTCTATCCCTCTCTATTCTTCTGTCTGACTTTTTCGTGAAGCTTCCTCGACAAGCTTATTTTTTTTATAATCTTTCGGTCGTCGCGACCTGTGGTCGCCCCACCAGGTCGCGTTGCTCACTGGAGCAACTCCACCGCCTTCATCGCGATCACCCATCGCGGTACCCTGGTCGCGCTGGTGGTCGCGTTGCTCACTGCCAGAATTTCACTTTTTTATTGCGAGCCAGTCAGCGCGATCTGTGGTCGCGGTGACCAGGTCGCGTTGCTCACTGCCCGAAAATGCTATTTTTTCGCCGCGAGCAGCTTATCGCGATCCGTGGTCGCGGTGAGGGGTCGCGGTACACACTGCCCCAGTTTTTCACTCCTTTTTCTTCATGCATCATTTCTGGACCATTCCATCTGGTTCACCTGGAAACCATAAAAATAAACATACATTTAATTACGTTTACACCCCTTAACTCACAAAGATTTTATATCCACATATTCAAAATTAATTATTTGAAATTTGGGATGTTACATCCTGTGGGTAAGTTACGAACAATTTGATACTTTATCATAATTAATTGTCTAAATATAATAAAAATTCCCGTGAGATAAAATTTATTATCTTAAGAATAATTAATTAAACAATTAATATCTAAATTTTCTTTATGTGATCCTCATTAGTCATCATATATAATTTTATTTAATTAAAGATGTTGTGGATATTCTCTAATTAACTAAAATTATATGAATCACTTAGACATTGTTTTATTCTATGCTTAAAATTTTTAACTTTTATGAAAATATTCCTATATTTTATAGTTTAATCATAATTTAATGTATATTATGTTAATCCTATGCACTTAATTATTCTCATAATAAAACTTTTTTTTTTGAAGGGGTACAATTACAACATTAATAACTACAGGGACCTGCCGAGATAAATCACTAAACGCGTAGTCCGAATATCTACTCCCATAACGGGAGATATCTATTCCCACAATAAGGGAAGAAAACTACCCACACATGATGGTAAATATGCGTGGTAGGAATTGAACACTCACCTACTGAGGTGAGAGGGAGGTGCACAAACCACTTTACTATAAGTGGATGTGCCTCATAATAGAACTTAATAATTACATAATTAAACATAATATTATGCAAAATAATATTTCAAGCATAAAAAGAATAATTTAATATGAGAATAATATATTTCATAAAAATAACTAAAACTAACATGTTATTATTATGCATAATCAGTCCCATAATTTTAAGCACAAAATTGCATAAACTATAAATTTATACAATTTAATTTATCTTACTATTGCATATGTTATTCTAAATATCCATAAATAACATATGCAAAATCAAAATAGGCATAAAACATAATAAAAGTCCAAGAATTAAATTATGCAAAAATTTTACAAAAAAAAAAACTTTTGTTTCTAAAAAACTGGATGCAAAACAGTGTCATTTTTGTAAAAAGTAGGAAAAATGGTATTTTTAAAAAATGGTAGAAGAAAAATAGCATTTTTGCAAAACTAAGGAGAAAATGGTAGTTTTGCAAAATTGATAAAAGTAAAGGTAATTTTAGCAAAACTGACAAAAGTAAAGGGCCTTGCTGCAAAACAGGCACAAAAAAAGCTATTTCAAAATGACAGAATATGTTGCGTTTTGGAAAATAAAATCATCTTTAACCTTCAACCGGGCACACAGACCCGATTCCAACCTGCAGACCCGAAAGCCAAAATTCGGTCGTAAGACACTATTTCGACAGTCGAAAATATCATTTTCAATTACAAAATTCTTAAAAAATCAATATCTTAAGGATTTCTAACAATATTTTGCATTAAAAACAACTAAAAAAACAAACTCCAATTTTTTTAAAAATTTTCGGCCATGAAACAAAGATGAACAGAGCAATATACAAAAACACCAAGGCAGAGATTTAAGCATGCTCTCATACTAAATGTAAGTATAAATGCAATCCTACATGTGGAATAAACTTAAATAAGAATCGAAAATTAAGAATGCCCAAAAAAATACCTCTTGCCATTGATGCAATCTCACTATTTTCTTTCTGGTTTTGGTTCTTCCAGAACTCTGATAACTCAAAATTGGTGGTGTAACACTGTAATATGCTGATTATCGAATTTGGGGACCAAAATTATATATATATATATATATATATATATATATATATATATATATATATATATATATATATAGAGCTGAGCTTGGCCGAGGCTCCCATCAAACACACGGCTAAGACTCGATCATTCCGTTGCTACTTCGTAGGTCACGTTCCCTATCCTTAGGGAACGTGATAAAGCCGATTTGAAGTGTTGGACCACTCTTTTTTTGTGCTCCTAGAATAATGGAGGAGGAGTTTGAGACCCGTTCAACACTAAAAACAAATGGTTTAATTGATTCTAAAATAAAATTATTTAGTTATTGATAATATTTTTAAATCTTATGACTAATATAATGCCATTTAAAATTTTATTTGATTTTATAACTAGAAAAATAACATTATATTAAAGAGATTAAACAGTCGTCATATATTTTTTATGAGAATTTTACATGTGTTAGTTCAAGTAGATAGGAGAAGAATAGATGTGCTAGGGTTTAGGGGTATGATGAAATTATACATAGATAGTTTTGAAAGTAAATATCTCACGTGCAATTTTGTGTACTTCTCTAACAAGTAAGAAATCGTAATTTTTTACTTTTTAAATTAAGTGATTTTAGGGGTCATTTTAAATCTTTCATCACTTAAAAAAAAAACAAGCAGAATCACTTAATATCATTAAAACAACAAACAATCCTCAAGAGGTATTTGCATAGACAATCTGTAGCAACCTTCAAGTAAATTAAATGGGTTACTTTTTGGTATTATTTGGAGTGCTTATATTAAAATTTAGACATTTAATTCTTAAGTATGTGCTTAAGTTCTTTGGGCTTGCACCCTTTCAAAAATTGTGGTCTCTAATAAAATAATGTGGATGGTCGCAGGCAATACATATCAACAAATTTGAAATTCCCCTCTCATGTCAAAAATAAAATAAAATGACATGAAAGTTCACTTGTGCCTAAAACTCTATATAGCAACTTTTAGAGGAAATAATTGATATGAAACTTTTCAGAGTCCTTTTTTTTTTTTTTTTTTAAATCTGACATCTTTCGGGTCAGAGGACTACCGGAACTAACAGAGATTAAATCATACGAGTACGGTCCGGACAACTACTCCCAGTAATGGGAGACGAGAACTACCTGGACCAACGGCCCGGACTACTACTCCCAGCAACGGGAGGGGTCTACCCACACGATTGCGTTTTTATAGACAATGGTGGGACAAAATATTTACATATACTAGGTGTTGAATCTTGGTGGCTTGAAGGGATTGGAGCCTCCAACCACCAAGGCAAGTGGCCTGCGTAAACTTTTCAGAGTTATATTTACAAATTTTGAAATTTGCATCTTCCTATTATATATAATTTGTATAATTATTGGGTGGTTACTAAAGAAATTTATTTTTTCATCTCCTTATAAATTTATAATTCAATATGCATTAATTGCTCAGATTGTATCTATACAATAGGTATTAACAAATCTGTAACAAGTGACGGATATAGGGGTTGGTGGGCACCATGGCTCCCGACCCATTCCTACAAAATATTTAATATTGCAAATTACTCCAAGTACCAATGTGAAAATGCCATGTGGCACTGGTCAAGGAGCAACATGGTCAAATTAACCAATTTGATCAAGTTTTACTAAGGACTCCTCGGAAATAAATAGTAAAAATAACGAATTAAACTTCTCAATCAGGATAATATGTGTCACCAGATTGAACTATTGAAGGAACAACACAACACAAGGACCCTATATAGGGTAATTTTCATTTTGGTCCCAAAATTTTGGAGAATTATAAATTTTTTAAACCAGATTCGTTTATTAGTATCATTGGACCCTTACTTTTTGGAAACGTATAAATTTGGTCTCTCTGACCAAATTCATGCCAGTCAAACTTAATAGAATTGGTAAAAATACTGTTTTACCCTTGACTCTATTTAAATGAGTTAAAATTATAATTTTAACTTTAAATTTTTAAGAAATTATTAATAATTAGAAGGGTAATATGATCATTTCATTTTAATATTTAAAAAATATTTTTAATGAATCTCTACCGTTCATCAATCTTGATGTACAGTGAAAATTATATTGAAATTTTTTTAAAAAATAAAAGAAAAAATTAATGGATGCTACCGTCCATCAACAATAATGGACGCTGGATCTGCACCAAGAAAAGTAAAAATAAAAAAATAAAAAAATATATATTTCTGAGGTTAAAGATCTCGGTTCATTGAAGACAAGATCTAATCTAGATCTCCACCAAGAACATCAAGTTTTAAACTTTTATTTTTTATGAAGAGCGAAAAAAAAATTTAATTTTATAATTTTCATTTTTTAAAAAACTTTTCAATAAAATCTCTACCGACCATCAATTTTGATGGACAGTGGAGATTTTCATTTAATTTTTTAATTTATTTAATTTTTAATTATGGGTAGGTTAAAAGATAAAAATACCCCTAGAACAGTTAAGTTTGACTAACGGTTGACTCACAGAAGGACCAAATTGATACATTTCTAGAAAGTTAGAGCCCAAGGATACAATAAACGAAACTGATTTAAAAAATTGATAATTTTCTAAAAGTTAAGGACTAAAATGAAAGTCACCCCTATATAAAGCAAAAATCAACCAGATAGAAGTAAAATTTTCCATTTAGAATAAAAGGATTCAATACATTTTCTCATTCGGATCTTTATTCTTTCTTTTATTTTTATATTACTGACTTGATTATCGGAGGATGGTAGTCGACAACCTGTTGACACCCCTTCTAACCTTTCGAAGCATTCAGAGAATAAGCAAAGAAAAGCCCAAACAATATTAAAAATATCTTTTAAAGTTTATATATTTAATATTTAATGTTGCAACAATTTTACTTCCTCGAATATAGTATTTTAGTACGTTAGCCTCTCCAATAGGTCCAAGATAGTATCACCTTTGAAATTTTTGTTTCAACAAGAGTAATGAATTTTGGATCATAGTTCCTTAGAGGGTTCCTTATCGGGCGAGGAAGTAGATGGCCTTCACTGTTGCACCTTACGTGCTCTTGCAAAAGCTCCAAAATAGGACAATATAAATGGAGGACAGCAAAAGGAATCTAGCTGATATTGAACAGATAACACCATTTTGGAATACATATATAATTGTATATAATTATTGACAATTAATTCTAATTACACAGTTTGTGGAATATTGGATTCATTCACTTTGGATTTTGACATTTTTTCCGGCGTTGTTTCTCAAGTGCATTTATATATATGTCAAACATGTATTAATCTCAATGCATATCAATTCTCTAGAAAATTGCTTTTTCCTGCTGATCTTATATTAAATTACTCATGTTGTCAGGTTTGGAGAAATATCAAAGGAATGTGCTAAATAAGTTTTTAAAAAAATGCACAGTATGCGAAACTAGCCTCTTGTCTCTTTATATTTAAAAGTTAACTTAACCCCTAAGGATAGATCTACCGAGATCTAAATCTATAGAGGTCAATAGCCTACATACACAATTTAAATATTTAGTCCTCGAGAGCAAACCAGTTAGAGATCTATTGGTATATAAATCTATTAAAATCAATCACTATATGTACGATTCAGATATCTACTTTTATAAATAAGAGACATATACTCCTATAATATGGAAAAAAAAACTTTCATATATACTGATAAATATATATGGTGTAACTTGAACCACCACCACTAATTTGGATAGTGAGATGTGAACCGCATAAGGATGAGAGGAGATGTGCAAACTAGTCTTGTCTTGATAAGAATTGAATTAGAATTATGAAAAATTTGGTCAGGTAGGTTAGATATTTTTTGTTCATAATATTGTTGATAAGAGATAAGCTAATTTTATGCATTGAAAGTGATGTTGAGGTATGTTTTTGTCATGAAGCAGAGAGAATGGTTATATATAATAATTAATAAAGAATAACAAAGCTGAAAGGAATAGAAGTTAACAATTACAACCACATAGGAAAGTGGATAGATATAAATATTTATATAAGTTGCGAAGAATACAAAAGCAAATCGACAATGGAAGTTTTTTTTCATATTCCTAATTTTGTAAGGACTTGTGTATTAGGTCAGGGACGTCACTGATGATCAAGACTCCAATTATAATATTCTTGATTTTGTAATGACTTTCTATTGGGTTAAAATCAGGCATATATATCCAACTCTGACATTGTTATTGAAAACTAATGCTACTGCTTGTCACGTCATCGTCCCTACTCGAGTGCAGCAATTTTTAAACATTATCCTGTTTAGTTTTGAATAGTAAATTAAATTAAATATTATATTATTATAATTTATAAATTCCTTTTAAAAGAGATTTTTTAAAATATTATTTCGACAAATAGAATTTTTTTAAAAAATATACTCTTATTTGGGTTATTAATTTAAAAAATTATTTAAAATAATATGATTACCTAAAAGAATAAAGTGGCTCGTGCACGGTGATGATAATTCAATTCATTCATCACTTAAGTGGTTAATGTATCAGCTCAAATGGTTAGTGTACTTCCCTTCCATTTCAGTGGTAAGAGTTCAATTCTCACCATACACACTTACCAGTATATGTGAGTAATTTCTTTCTTTTATACTAGGAGTAAATATCTCCCATTATGGGAGTAGATATCCGAACTGCGCGTTTAATAATTGATCTTAGTAAGTTCCAACAGTTATTAATCTTATAATTGTACCTTTTTCAAAACTAAAAAAGTTGAAAGTCTTTATAAAATTAATAAAATATAATAGGTTTAGATTAAATATTTTAATAATTTTAAAAGTTTAAAAAGATGTATTTAAAAAATTTTAAAATTTAAATTTTTCACAGTAAATATAAAATAATTTTTTTAATCGTTGAAAAACTTAAGTAGAGTGACAACTAAACGATACATAATAAATTAAAATGAAGTTTTAAAATTAAAAAAGCTATTTTAGTTTGGTAGATAAACTCTTCTAATTAAATACATAAGTAATAAAAACATCTTTTGAATCAAACACAGAAACACTTCAAGGAATAAGTTATATTTTTCAAGAATATTATTGACCAAACAAAGGGAAAAAAAACAACTTTTAACATAAAAAAATATGAAAATAATAATAAATAAATAAACGTGAAGAATATATTTAACAAAGAATACACACTTTTTTGACCAGCAGCTGAAATTGAAAAATTGAATGACTGGTGGTAACTTTGCATCATCTACAAAGTTATTAGCCGATGTACATGCAATGCATGTAGACTTCGATTTGACTATTCGTTTTGTGGACAATAATAATTAGAATATATGATAATGAGGCACAAAATTGATGAACAAATCACAGTCAATTATCACCAAAATTGTTATGCTCCAGTGAGAGTGAGTGCAATGAAAGTGAGTGATTAATTTCTCTTCTTCTTTTCATTTGCTACCACCATTCAAACAAATATTTTTAGGAATGTACATATTTAAATTATATTATTTAAATTACTCGTATTAATTCATAATAAATATGCAAAAATTTTAAATTTTTAATTATAAAGTTTAAGTTTTTTACCGTACATATTCCGTAATAAAAAGATTTTTACAACAGTTTTTATCTGCTATAAATTTTTTTATTACTGCAGTATTTACAGCAACTTTTATCACGGATTATAGTATATTTTCTCCGCGTTAAAAGATCATTTTTTCTTTTGTAGTGAAACTACCTTTTATTTTTTTTCAACACTAATTAAGAAGATCAACTATGCTTTTATTTAGTTACTAAAAAGATATCAAATTTTATAAACAATTTAAAAAAGTCATATAATTTAATTTTAAAAAAAATTAAATTACTTTTTAATTTTAAAAATATAATCATCGTGCATAAAATGATTGACTAGAAAATATGTTAAATACTTAATTTATATTAAATATTTCCTTCTAATTCAAGATTTTTACACAATATTAAAGGAATAAATAACAATCTTCTCGAGTGTAGGAATTTTTAAACATTATCCTTTATACTATAAAAAAAAAAAAACCATTGAAAGAGTTAAATAAATTTTTTTTACAATAATTTAATACACTTTTGTGTAAAAGAAAAAATTGTAAACAACGATTGATTTTTTTTCAAATGTTTAATTTATTTTTTCAATTTACTTTCAATTTTTTTTTCATCTCTTTCTGTTTGTTTTTTTTAATGTCTATTGCTTTCTAACATTCAACTAAAAAAAAAAAAGAAAAAAAGAACATTAAAATATCAACAACAGTTCAATGGTTTTATATTTGTTAAAGTGTTTTAAATGTGAAAAGTAAAAAATATTAATTATGATCAAGGGTTGTGAGAGAAGACAAAATAAAAAATAGATAAAATTATTAATGATAATTTAGAAAATAAAAATATGTAACCACTTGATCTATATATATATATATATATATATATATATATATATGAATTTGGATAAAAAGTAAAAAGATACTATTCATATTAAAATGAGTGATTATAGTTGTTACAGCAAGCATTTGATTCAGTTTGATAGTAATTGTAGTTAGTTAAATTCAGTTACAATATAACTAGATATTATTAGAGTGTAGTTAAATTAACCTTAGTTAATTAACTGCAGTTGATTTGTTAACCATACATATATATTAAAGTTGTTACTGTTGGTATCAGATAACAAATATCTGATTAACATTTCATCTCTCTCTCTCTCTCGAATTCTCTTCTCCTTCTTCTAGGGTTCCCTGTTTCTCTCTGTTCTTACCATTGTTTCATGGTATCAAAGCCTCGATCAGAGGCAAAATGGAATCACTAGCTTCTCTACCTTCTTTACCAGCCTCTCCAATTCCTCCTTCAAAGCATAATCCCTCTGGAACCTTCAATCGAACACCAAAACTCACTCGAAAACAAAGAGAGAATTAATCTCAACTTATTTCCAAAAATCTCAACTTCAACCTTCCTATCAAGCTAGATGACAACAATTTCATCTACTGGAAGACTCAGATCTTGCCAGTAGTCAGAGCCTTTGACCTTGAAGACTTCATATTTGGAGCTACAACCTATCCACCAAAGTTCGTTAGTTCTGTTGATGAAGAATCAGGTGAACAGATCCAGTGCTACAATGATGATTATATGGTCTGGAAAAAGATCGATCAACTTCTTACAAGCTGGTTGATGTCAACACTTACTGAATCTGTACTAGGAAGAGTCACTCAGTGTATCACTTCATGTGAGGTATGGCTCACAGTGACGAATATGTTCTCTCAACAGTCCATGGCGAGGATCATGCATCTTCGATCTCAACTCCAGACACTGAAGAAAGGCTCTATGAAGATAAGTGAATACATTCTTAAAATTAAAGGAGTAGCTGATGCTTTGATGGCAGCAGGACAGACAATGACTGAACAGGATCTGGTCGCCTACATCGTGGGAGGATTAGGGCTCGAGTTTGATCCTATTATCTGTAATATTGCTTCTAAGAAGGAAGAAATTACTCTTCAAGATGCTCAATTCCTGCTGATGGGATACGAGTCAAGATTAGAGCAGTATCATGCTTCTACCACCATAGATATCAGTCAAGCTACAGCTAATCTGTCAGCCAAGACAGCAAACTTTGCAAGAGGAGGAAATCAATTTCAGAACAACAACAGAGGCAGATCGCGAGGAGGTAGACGAGGAGGCAGAGGTGGTCGCTATTTCAATCAGAGGCTTGTTTGTCAATTGTGTGGCAAACCTGGGCATTTCTCTGGTATCTGTTATCATCGTTTTGATCAGACCTTTGCTGGAACATTAGGCAAGCAATACCAACAACATCCACAATCTGTCTCAAATTATCCTATGCAAGGGAATTTTGCACAGCAACAGCAGATGGAGTATTATCTCAATTCCTCTTATCCTCATCAGTCAGGTACAACTGCATATTTTGCTACACCTACCTCTGTAGGAGATCCCAGTTGGTACATGGACAGTGGAGCTACACATCATATTACTCCAGATTTCTCTAATCTCAACATCAACAATGAGTATAAAGGGAATGATCAACTTGCAGTAGGTAATGGTCATCTACTCCCTATCTCTCATATAGGCAGTAGAATGATATCCACTGATCACAATCCACACTCACATCTCACTATGAACAAGATACTGTTTGTGCCACAAATAAAAAAGAATCTGATGAGTATTTCACAACTTACTCACGATAATAATATAATTGTGATTTTTGATGATAAATCATGTTTTGTCAAGGACAAAACTACGGGGAGAACACTGCTCCAAGGAGTTCTGAAGGCTGGCCTCTACAATCTCACCCTTCCAAGGGCTGAGAAGCTTATGAACAAGTTTCATTCTAACATTGTTTCTGCTTCTGCTAATAATGTTGCTATACATTTTAATTCATGTAATTCCTCAACTGATTACTTCCAGCAGCCTTATTTTTCTGCACGTAGGGCATCTGAATGTAATACTTTTAGTGTAGAAAAAGGATTATTACCTGCTCCTGTTAATGTTCTTGCTACTGCTTGGCATCAAAAGTTAGGCCATCCCTCTGCTAAGATTCTTCATCAGGTGTTACTGTAATATCCCGGATTTCGGGTAATTAATTTTATATATGTGAAAATGAATTTTACTATTTGAGGGGGTATAAATGTAATTAAATGTATGTTTATTTTATGATTTCCAGTGGACCGGATTGTACAGTGAAAAAATGAAAAAAAAAATAAAAATTGAAAAACTGAACCAGAGAGCATCGCGACCTGGTCACCGCGACCACAGGTCGCGATAGCTCGCTCGCGGTGAAAATGGAAAAACCTGGCAGTGAGCATCGCGACCAGCCACCGCGACCACAGGTCGCGATGGACTGCTCGCGATGAAAGTGTCAAAAACGGGCAGAGAGCAGCGCGACCACTCGCGCGACCAAGGCGCGCTCGCGAGGAAGGCGGTGCGCGCACTCCAGTGAGCATCGCGACCTGGTGCCGCGACCACAAGTCGCGACGGCGGTCGCGGTAGCGAAAAAAATATAAAAAAAAGAAGAAGTTTCTCGCAGAAGCGAGAAAACAGAACAGAAGAGAAAGAGAGAGAAAGAGCGAGAAAGAAGAAAAAAAAAGAAAAGAAAAAGAAGGAGAAGAAAGAGAAGAAAGAAAAAGGAAGAAGAAGAAGAAGAAAGAGAGAGAAGAGAAAAGGAAGTGTAGGTGGAAAGGAAAGGAAAGACGAACTCGTAGAACCAACGAAAAATACGGATTCGAGGTTGGTGTACGTTTGTTTTCGGTTGCGTTATCGTTTTTGTTTTCGTTTCCGTTTTCGTTTTTGATTTCGTTGGAAGATTTTCGTTTTCGATTATTAGTATGAAAATTGTTTATAGTATATGAAATATCGATGTTTGATATCTTTATTGTTGATTCTGGAATGATTTTGTGATAGATCGTATTTCAATTTCGTTTTCGTTTCGTTTTCGATTTCGTTAAAAGTTTTCGATTTCGATTATTCGTATGAAAAGTGTTTATTTTATATGTACAATCGATGATTTGTAGATCTATGGTTGATTTCGGACCGATTTTATGATAGATTATATTTCGATTGTATTTTCGAACATTTCGATTTCGTTAAAATACTTGATTTTGATTTTCGTAAAATTATTGAATATGTTTCTTGAAGAATATTATGTGATTTGTATGTTTATTGAGTAATTATTGTTATTGAGTAATTATTGCGACATTTCTTGCGAATTTGGTTTATCGAAAACGGCCCTAGGATACGTAGACCTAGAAATGGATATAGGAGGTTGGTATACCAGCTGGGTTTTACTGAGCAGTACTGCGCCGATATTGATTGATTGATATTGATGATACTGATGTACCTCCTCTTGGATTCGTCCAGAGGCTGGGAGATACGTACCTCCTCAGGATTCGTCCTGGGGGTTGGAGTTAATGTACCTTCCCAAGGATTCGTTCCTGGGATAGGGAGCTATGTACCTCTCTAGGTTCCGTACCTACGGTCCTAGAGTTGGGAGACACGTACCTCCTCAGAATTCGTTCTGGGGGTTGGGAGCTTGACCCATATTCCAGTCCGTATATGTTTAGTATTCTAGTGGGCCAGAATTGATTGGAATTGAAAAGTGAACCGAATGATTCTGTTGATAGCATTCGTATATTGACTGCAGTATTGAAATTAAAGTGATTGAAATTGTTTAAGGAATTGAATTTTGAAATTTAATCGTTTTGAAATGGAATGGAATATATATTGTGGTTTATTTATTCTTAATAGATATTTATATTGTGATTTATTTAATTGAGTTTTTAGTACACCCACTAAGCTTTATGCTTAGCGTGTTAGTTTGTTTCTAACGCGTAGGTACCAGAAATCCAGAGGAGGCTAGAGACTGAAGGAAGAGCAAATTGCAGACCGAGTCACAGGATTTGTACAGTTGGGTAGCTATATTTTTGTTATGTGTATATATATTCCGAAAGCATGCATATACAGGGAATTTGTAAATACGTTTTGTAAAATGTTTTGTAATTAACTAGTTTATGACTTCTGTATTTTATTATCAAAATGATTGTAAATGTTTAAGTTCGATTTATTTTATTTTATAAACTGTTTTGATAAGTCGCACTAAACGGCAGAGTGCGCAACTGATTGAAAGTGATAGAAGTGTTTGTGAAAAATGTGAATTTTTGAATTAAATTGTGTAAAAACAGGTTTTGGAAAGTCCGAAAAACAAACGGTACTCTGCCGGATTTTTGTAGAAAGTTTGTATTGTTATGGGCTCACTCGAAAAACGATTTTTAAACTATAATTTATATGGTTTTCTGTTTACGAAATGAATTTCGAAAGTTTTGAAAGTCCGAGTAGCGCTTCCCGAGTCGGTCCGCCCGGATCGGGTCGGGGGGGTGCTACAATTTACAATTGTTAAATGTTAGAATTAAGGGTGTTGACCTTGTGAATGAGTGTGATGCTTGTAAGGTTGGTAAACTGCATAGATTACCGTTTGAAAAGTCTGAGTTTAAGGCCACTGCTCCTTTATAACTTATTTGTTGTGATGTGTGGGGACCTTCACCTATAGTTTCTACTCAAGGGTATCGGTACTATGTCAGCTTTGTGGACTCTTTCACTAGATACTGCTGGATATATCCATTAGTCACTAAGTCTCAGGTTAGGAATATTTTTCCTATATTTCATAGACTTGTTGAAAGGCTATTCAACACCAAAATTAGGATTCTCCAAAGTGACAATGGAGGTGAATTTAAAGCCTTAACTCCCTATCTCTTGCAATATGGGATTAGTCCTAGATATTCATGTCCATATGTTCATCAATAAAATGGACTTGTTGAAAGAAAACATAGGAGCATAGTTGAGATGGGTTTGACATTTCTTGCTCAGGCTGGTATGCCTTTGAAGTTCTGGTGGGAAGCGTTTCAGACTGCTGTTTTCACCATTAACAGACTTCCTACAGCTATTTTACACTTGAAGTCTCCCTATTCAATCGCTTTTCATCGAAAGCCTCATTATATAGATCTGAAAACTTTTGGGACAACATGTTTTCCTTGGCTTAGGTCATACAACAGACACAAATTCAGTTTTCATTCTTCAAAATGTCTGTTTATCGGCTATAGTGACAGTCACAAAGGATATAAGTGTCTTCATCCTTCTGGTCGAATCTACATCACTAGACATGTTCTATTTCATGAAGGAGAATTTCCTTATTCTCAGTTATTTCCTTCTGAAGCTTCCATTCCCTCACTGTCACAGTCACAGTGTTTACAGCCTGCAGTGCAGCTCTCTCCTACACCTCTGTCTTCTTCTCAGCTGCAACACACTCCTGTACATATTATCTCTCCAATTTCTGCTTCCAGGACAGTATCCTCTCATCCTATGGTTACTCGATCTCAAAATGGGATTTTTAAGCCTAAATCCCTCAACAGTGCAGTTTCTGTTTCTGCTATTGATGTCCCTAAATCTGTTACAGCAGCCATCAGTGATCCAGATTGGAGTGCTGCAATGCAATCTGAATTTGATGCTCTTAAAAGGAATAAGACTTGGAGCTTAGTTCCTTTTTCTGATAGTATGAATGTAGTTGGGTGCAAATGGATTTTTCGTGTCAAATACAAATCTGATGGTAGTGTTGAGCGATACAAGGCTCGACTTGTGGCTAAAGGGTTTCATCAAACCCCGGGTTTAGACTTTAAGGAGACTTTCAGTCCTGTAGTTAAATCCTCCATAATTAGGATTATTCTTGCTTTGGCGGTTTCTTCTAATTGGGATATTCAACACATAGATATTAATAATGCATTTCTGAATGGTGATCTTCAAGAGGCTGTCTACATGAGTCAGCCTGAAGGTTTTGTTCATTCCTCACAGCCCTCCATGGTCTGCAAACTTCACAAGTCTCTCTATGGTCTTAAACAAGCTCCTCGGGCTTGGTCTGATAAACTAAAGACTGCTCTGTTGCAGTGGGGATTCAGCAACTCTAAGGCAGATTCTTCTTTATTTTTCTTCAAATCATCTAAAGCTATTTTGCTGGTTCTCATATATGTTGATGATATATTGGTCACTGGTGACAGTCCTCCATTAATAGCTAAAGTCATTCATGATCTGAACTGTCAATTCTCTCTCAAGTCCTTGGGATCTCTGCAGTATTTTCTAGGTTTTGAGGCATATCGCACAGCTGCTGGCCTCTCTCTTACTCAGTCAAAGTATGCTTGGGATCTTTTAGTCAAAACCAACATGACTGACTCTAAAACTTGCCCAACTCCTCTGCCACCAGCATGTAAAATTTCAGCATCTGATGGGGCAGCCTTTGATGATCCTACTCTATATAGAAGCACTGTGGGTGCTCTGCAATATCTCACCTTGACAAGACCAGATTTATCCTATGCTGTTAATAGGTTAAGTCAGTTTCTTGCTTCTCCCACTCAAATTCATTGGCAAGCAGTGAAACGTGTACTTCGTTATATTAGAGGTACTCTCTCCTATGGTCTGTATTTTACACCTTCCAAATCCATCACATTGGAGGGCTTTGCTGATGCTGACTGGGCAAGCAATCCCGATGATCGAAAATCCACTGGTGGTCACTGTATTTATTTAGGTGGGAATCTCATTTGCTGGTCGTCTAAAAAACAACGAGTGGTAGCTCGTTCGAGCACAGAGGCTGAATACAGATCTCTGGCATCTGCAGCCACTGAATTTGTGTGGATTTAGTCCCTTCTCAATGAAATTCAGCTTCCTTTGGTTGGGGTTCCACTTCTGTGGTGTGACAATGTAAGTGCTAACTCATTAGCTCACAATCTGGTGTTCCATGCTCGTACCAAACATATTGAGATTGATGTCCATTTTCTTCGTGATCTTATTACCACAAATCAACTGGAAATTCGCTATGTTCCTACTGCTGCCCAGACAGCTGATCTTTTTACCAAATCACTGTCAATTTTCAGATTTAAGCTACTGTGTTCCAAGCTTATTTTTGACAGGGCTTAGCTGCATTTGAGGGGGAGTGAGTCTGCTGCTGTCTCTGCTGTATCAACCACACCAAATGCTGCTGCAGAAGATTCAAATGCACAGATTTCTAAACTCAGATTTCATATTACTGAATTAGAATAAGCTGCATTTGAGGAGGAGTGTTACAGCAAGCATTTGATTCAGTTTGATAGTAATTGTAGTTAGTTAAATTCAGTTACAATGTAACTAGATATTATTAGAGTGTAGTTAAATTAACCTTAGTTAATTAACTGCAGTTGATTTGTTAACCATACATATATATATTAAAGTTGTTACTGTTGGTATCAGATAACAAATATCTGATTAACATTTCATCTCTCTCTCTCTAATTCTCTTCTCCTTCTTCTAGGGTTCCCTGTTTCTCTCTGTTCTTACCATTGTTTCAACAGTAATAACTTAATTTTTTAAAAATATAGACGTACAAGTTGCTAAATTGTAGTGATGGGTGAGAATATGGATACCCTTAAAATAAACACTCAGTGCAGCCAAAAGTTGCGGCCTTTTGCAGCAGTAAGATTCGAAATCAAAGAGAAATGTCTTTTTATTTTTATTTTTTTCAAAGCAATAGAGAAATGGTTGTAATAAAAAAGTCACTTTTGACTTTTGAGTACCACCTGCCAATGATTTTTTACTTTTGATTTTGAATAATCCTTTGTATTTTTCTATATTTGCACTGCATAATTCGATGCATATTGATATAAAAACAAAAAAAGATTATGGAGAGCTACGATGAGCACTGGTCTAAAGAGCTCATGTTACATGATAAGAGAGGCAGGCATTGTCTTGTAATTATATCAATATTATAAATTTTCACTTGTTATGATTCGACACGTAAATAATGTCATTATCTATCATGCATGTGAAAGTGGACATTGATATAATTCACGTGTCGAATCTCTAAATTGCACGCCGCAGCTGCCTCCTTTGATATAATACACGTTTCGTATCATAATTGGAAGACTTGCATGAAGCTATCCATCCAGTGTGCAAGATTATGATGAACTCTTCAAACGCTTACTTTTTTATGGATTAATTAATTAATTAATATAAATATTATTTTAATTTCGTTGACCGGTCAAGTGTACTAACACATCCAACAACTTTTTTAATATCTAATTATTAAGCAAAGAATAATTAGTTATATTAAATTAATCAAAATTATATTTTAATAAAAGATAATGGATTATGTAGATTGAAGTTGGGACACCTACTATTGGTATGATTCATCTCCGAATAAGTTATTAAAACAAAATAAATATGCATATCAATCGAACAACCCAAAGTAGGCCACGTGGTGCACAATTAAATGGAGCATCATAGATTGTACTCGAAATATACTTTTGGAGGACAAGAGACGAACCACCCAACCCAACTAAGAAAACTCCAATTAAGATTCGGAGTAGTAGCGGGAAAAATCAATTCAATTTCATATAAAGTAATTCGTATATAAAATTATAATTGTCATGACTATCCAGGAAGATAATAACAGTACATTCAAGTCAAATTATAAGGTATAAAAGAGTCAAAACATGTATTGAGGAGGTAAGATTTTTATATTAGCAAAATCATAATTTAAAATCAGTTGTTTGAAACACAATCAACAATAATAAAAAGAGTAGCATGCAATATATAAACTGGAAAAAACAGTAGTTCCGAAATTCTCGAATTCTATAATACAACAACAATAATAATTATTGAAGTTCTATTCTGTTGAGGAACTGAAATCAAACCACAAAAAAACCCTAGAAGATAGATTTTCTAGGATGCCAATCAGGTAAGAGAAAAGAGTATTCTCTGAATTTTTATTTTTTCTGAATAATTACAAACTATTTCATTTACATATTTATAGCTAGTAATACTTAGCAATAATCAGTCTCTAACTGATTCACTAACAGGCGGGAAAGATTGTTACACTCTAACAACTTTTTCCTTCAAAATTAACTACTTCCTAACTGATTTGATGCGTCGATTTATCCATGATCATGACTTTCTTCTCCTTTCTTCTTGCTGTGAGTATTACCAGACTCTATCTTTAATGTGTTAGTGTTGGAAGTAGATAGTTGCCCATTAGGTGTTTGATGATATGTCTGTGTAGAAGTGTCACCAACTACTCGACCAAATGCCTAACTAGAACTGGTGCTAACAGACTTCACCAAACTCTTGGTTGAACTGTGCTCAGTCATAGGTAGATTAGCTACATCACTAATATCCCCCCTCAAACTCAGTGGGAAAGGAAGGACAGTGAGTTTGTGCTTCGAATATTGAAACCGTGGAGTGGACAAGGCCTTGGTAAAGATGTCAGCAAGTTGATCCATAGAGGGAACGTGATTGATTTGAATCTCTTTTTGAACCACTTTGTCACGCACAAAATAGAGATCAAGCTCTATATGCTTTGTCCTAGCATGAAGCACCGGATTGCTAGACATAGCAATTGTAGACAGGTTATCACACCACACTGTAGACACCATAGGTTAAGGAATGTCCAACTCTTGAAGAAGAGATTCAAACCAAGTAAGTTCTGCCACTGCAGCTGCAAGACTGCGATACTCAGCTTCGGTGGAGGATTGCGAAATGGTGTGTTGCTTTTTAACACTCCAAGTAATAAGATTTTGCCCTAGAAAAATACAAAAATGACTAGTAGACTTGCGATCATCAGGGTTAGATGTCTAGTCAGCATCCGAATAAGCCACCAAATGTAGAGGCTGTGCAGGATTAGAGGGGCGAGTGAACTGTAGACCAGCTGAGGAAGTGCTCATTAGATATCGCTAGATATCGCAAAATATGCTTGACAGCCTTCCAATGTTCATCCAATAGGTTTTGCATGAATTGACAGGCCCTATTAACAGAATATGAGATGTCTGGTCTCGTAATAGTAGCATATTGCAAAGCCCCAACAACTGACCTATATTCAATAGCATTAGGAACGGGCAACCCTCTGTAAGTAGACAAGGAGTGACCAGCAGCTGTCACCATCAGGGGAGTAAAGGGCTTGGCAGTAAGCATATTGGTTTTGTGTAGAAGATCAGCAATATATTTTTGCTGAGGGAGATGCAAGCCAACAACATTATTCTGGACTTTAATGCCTAGAAAATAGTGCAAGGGTCCCAAATCCTTGAGAGCAAAGACTTTGTGAAGCTGAAGAACAAGCTGATCAATGGCCATTGAAGAGCTGCTAGTGATGATAATGTCATCAACATAGACTAGGATGTAAGTACAATGTTTAGATAAAAATCTGCAAAAAAGAGAGTGGTCAGCCCTGGATGAGTGAAAACCCAAACCAACCAATGCTTGCTTTAATTTGTCAAACTATACCCTTGGGGCATGCTTTAAGCCATATAAGGCATTATGTAATTTACATACAAGTGTAGAATCCGAATTTATAAAGCCAGAAGGCTGATGCATAAATATATCCTTGGCCATCTCATCGTTGAGAAATGCATTATTAACATCCAATTGTCTCAAAGGCCAATGCTTGGCCAAGGCAAGAGTCAAAATAATCCGAATAGTGGCTGGTTTGGCAACATAACTAAATGTCTCATGAAAATCGAAGCCTTCTATTTGATAAAATCCCTTTGCTACAAGACGTGTCTTGTACTTAGAGATATAACCATTAGGATTTCTCTCAATTCGGAAAACTCATTTGCAGCCAATAATTCTTCTACCTGCAGGAGAGGTGACAAAAGTCCGGTTTTGTTCCTTTGAAGGGCTTGAAACTCTTCATTCATAGCCAAAATCTACTTGGGATCTTGAAGAGCTTGAGAAACAGTGTGAGGTTCAGTCTTCAAACCCTCAACAATCAGTATTTTTGGCAACATAGGATGATTATTAGTGATAGAATCAACAAGAACATGAACTGATACAGTAGGCACAACAATAGCAGTAGAACTCATTGAACCACTAGCAACTGTAGGAGAACCCAAGTCAATAGAACTAATAGAAGTAGATGATACAACTGGTGAACCTGAAATTACTGCAGTAGGTGTAGCAAAAAGTGGAACAGCAGTAACATGAAACAGTGGTTGAGAGTGAGACTTAACCAACGAGGGAAATAAACTCACTTGATTAGAGATGTGAGGGCTAGGAGGCACTGGATGAGACTTAGCGTAAGGGAAAATGTGTTCATCAAAAATAGCATGCCTTGTAACATACAACTTGCATGTGGAACTCAAACATTTGTAACCCTTAAACTGTGAGCTATAGCCAACAAAAATGCAAGGTGAACTTCTAAACTGCAACTTATGTTTATTATATGGCCTCAAATAGGGAAAAACCAAGCACCCAAAAACCCTTAGTGAGTTGTAATCAAGCTCCATACCAAACAGTTTGTTGTAGGAAGACTTATCATATAAAACCTTTGTAGGCATTCTGTTAACAAGATAGGTGGCTGTAATGAATGCCTCATCCCAAAACCTTAAGAGCATAGAAGCATGAGCAAGAAGACTTAAATCTGTTTCCATTAAATGTCGATGCTTGCGTTCAACCAATCCATTTTGCTCATGCACATATGGACAACTATGCCTTAGGATGATTCTACAACTAGTCAAGTAAGGTTTTAAAACAAGAAACTCCTTGCCACAATCAGTTTGCAATGTCTTAATTTTATGAGAGAAAAACAATTCAACGTTAGTCTTGAATTCTATAATGACTCTATGAACATCACTCTTAGCTTTTAGGAGAAATATCCAAGTATATCTAGTAAAGACATTTAGAAAACTCACATAGTATTTGAAACCTTTAGAGGATAAGATGGGAGCTGATTCCCAAACATCAGCAACAATAAGTTCAATGGGCTGTTTATATGTAGTTTTGGAAGCTGAAAATGGCAACTTATGAGATTTGTTTAATTGACAAGCATGGCAAAGCAAAGTAGCAGAATTAGAAAATAAAACTTTGCATTGATTTAGAATTTACTGTACAATTTAAGAGGATGGGATGACCCAACCTCTTATGCCAAAGTTGCAAAGTAAGAACAGTATTTATGTTCAACATTGTTGGCAGAAAAGCTAGAAGTATTTACAGTAGAAAAACAACACTTTCGATTTAAAGCAGAACATAACTAAGAAACAGAACTTAGAAAATGAGAGGTGAGTGGTAGGTCAAAAACATATAACCCATGCTTAAGAACCCCTTGAAGAAGAATCTTCTTCGTAGTTTGATCATTCACAATGTAAAAGTAAGGATGAAACTCAATAAAAATATTGTTTTCTCTCACAAATTTAGACACTTAATAATTTTTTTTATTTGTGGAATATGTAGGATATTTCTCAATTGGAAAACAAAACATGACTATTGTGTGTAAAAGTGTTATGTCCAATTGAAGATATAGAGAGTCCCTTACCATTAACATGTAGATTCTCTCGGTTCCTTAGAAATCAGCCTTGTTTTGTAGGTTGCTGCAATCAGGTGTGCAATGATTGGTGGCACTACTGTCAGGATACCAAGAGGGGTCCATGATAGTGTTAGGTGAGGCTACCATGGCAGTCATTTGCCCTTGATTTCCTTGACCATTTCCTGCATTGTTAGGTCCATTAAACTGAGGAGTATAGAACTGATCATACCTATAGTAGTAACGAAAAGCTCCATGTCCAGAACGGTGACAAATCTAACATGTTGGCCTGTTATTGGAGTTGAAATTCCTGCCTCTTCCTCTGCTTTTCCTTCCATCATTGTTGTTGTTATTTTGCCCTTAATTAGATAACCTGTTGCCTCGATTATTCTGCTGATTTCCTCTTTCATAACTTCCTTGAACTTAACCAGTTCCATAACCACCTTGACCTGACCTATTCCATTTGCCTTCTTATTTGCAGCCATATTCACAGTAAGATTGTCTGATTGATAGTGTTGCTCTATTTTTGCTTCGTGTGTCAACAAAAGAGATGAAATTTCAGATATAGTGTATAAATGTTGCACCAAGGTAATTGGTATGACAAATGAGTCATACTCAGCAGTTAGACCTCCAAGAATTGCCATCATTTTATCATCATTGCTTAAAGGATGTCTAGCAAAAGAGAGTGCATCCATGACACTCTTTTTCTTTAAGAGATATTCTGCCATTGACAAACCACTTTTCTTCAAAGTTTGCAGCTGTACCTTTAGCTGCCTCACATTAGCTCTAGACTGTGAGGCAAAGAGCTGCTCTACTGATTTCCAAACTTCACAAGCTGTCAAACAGCCAACAAACTCAGGGAGAAGATCTTGACTATTAGAGGATAGAATCCAATACAGCAAACTCTGATCTTGCTACTCCCAATCGAGATATATTTCACTCATAGAACCATCTATATTGAGTTGAGGTGGAGGCTGGATTGTTGAATCAATGAAGGAAGAGAGACGATTTCCCTTGTTTATAGCCATCATTTATTGCCTCCATAAAAGGAAGTTGTTATTGTCCAGTTTAATTGTCAATACAAGCTTCATTGGAGTCAAGGTCTTTGTACTCATGCTCAAAGTGAGTTGTGAGGCATCACTACCTCTAACATTCAAAGCAGAAGTTGCGGTCTCATGTTGCTCTAATACTATATTAAAGTTCTACTTTGTTAAGGAACTGAAATCAAACCAGAAAAAACACTAGAAGATAGATTTTCTGGGACACCAAACAGGTAAGAGAAAAGAGTATTCTCTGAATTTTATTTCTGTTTTTCTGAATAATTACAAGCTACTTCATTTACATATTTATAGCTAGCAATATTTAGCAATAATCAGTCTCTAACTGATTTACTAACATGCGGGAAAAATTGTTATACTCTAACAACTTTTCTTTCAAAATTAATTACTTCCTAACTGATTTGATGAGTCGGTTTATCCATGATCATCATGGTGATGATTATGATGACTTTTTTCTCCTTTTTTCTTGATGTGAGTATCACCAGACTCTATCTTTAATGTGTTAGTGTTGGAAGTAGATAGTTGCTCATTAGGTGTTTGATGATATGTCTATATAGAAGTGTCACCAACTAATCGACCAAATGCCTGACTAGCACTGGTGCCAACAAACTTTACCAAATTGTTGGTTGAACTGTGCTCAGTCACATGTAGATTAACTACATCACTAATAATAGTAAAATAATAAAGCAATAAACAAAAACGGACTTGTATAATGTATTCGTAATTCTAAAGATAGAGACTTGTATACGCAATGTCCTAAAGCCAGTAATTTCACCCATTTTTATGTGCTTAAAGTTCAACAGGTGACTATCTCCCAAGATACAACTATTTATATTGAGGTCTTTGCACTAAAACTTTGAATTCTAGCGAACTTTTATATTTTTCTTCTCGAACAACTTTTATGCATAATGATAGATAATCAAAACGTTTATTTTTTAAATGAATTCCCATCTTATTTATAAACTATGCTATATCTTTTGGTAAGATCACAACTATTTGAAATGTTGCACCTTTAGTGGAAATGACATTAACTCTGGGTAAAGACATAACTCTTAGTAAAGGCACAACTCTTAGAAAGGACACAACTCTTGGAAAGAGTGTACCTTTTAATAAAAAGACATAACTCTTGAACTAAAAGAAATTAAGTTTAAATTAAAATAAAATCCTAAACTTTCTAATGTGAGATTTGATATTCATGTTATTTCAATCAAACTTCCATCAATACCCCACATTTGAATTGAAATTCAAGACCCCACATTTATGCTGTGACCTTAAACTACTAAATGAGTATAAATGCATATGAGAGGAAACCGAAGTGTTATACATCAGGAGAAGTGTCTTTTGGACTTGAACTTATCCTAGTGAAAACATATTGGATTCACTTGCTAATGCAGTGGATACAAACTATTCACTGCTCTAGTAAATCAAGCCAATACTCACACATAATACAACTTAATATACTATGTTTTTGTTTGCAATAGTCCTTAACATATCTTGACTTTCATTATAGTTTTAGAGAATTTATTATTTCTCTTTCTCATAAATACGACCCCACATTTACTATCATATAGGTGACACCAATTAAAAGTTTTCTGCTTAAAATCCTCTTGATAGCAATACATTAATGTCATTAAATGCAAAACATATCCTACAAATCAATATACAACACACCATTCATTGTAGGAAAGAGTTAAGGGCCCGTTTGTTTCATGGGATTGAATTGGATTATTTTTATGAGATTGGATTAGGACTGGACTAATTAGTACTGTGATGTGTTTGGTATAATATGGATAAGATTAAAAATAATATTGTCCCTTGTTTGGTGTAGAATGTGATTGAATACAATTAAATTTGGTTAAATTAATTTCATGTAAAATAAAATTATTTTTAAATATCATATAATTAAAATAAAATTATTTAAAAGAAATCTAAATAAAATTTAAATATATTTATATTAAATATTTTAAAATTAATTATAAATAAAATATATTATATTAATTAATTAATATTAAAAAAATTTAAAAGAGATACAAGTATTATTCATTGTTCGCTATTGTATTAGGTTGGACGTAAAATAATTATATTTAATGTCTAAGACAATATAAAATTGATATATCTTTAAATAAAATAAAATTATATAATTTAATTTAATAAAATAAAATTATTTAAATTCAATTTTAATAAAAATAAAATTATTTAAATTAAAATAAATTTAGTTAAAAAATTGTTTAAATTAAATAAAATATTTAAATTAATCAATTAATCAATTTTTAAATTAATATTCAAATATATTATTTTTAATATTAGAATAAAATTTATTAAAGTAATTTTGATATTTTATATATAAATAATTATAATAATAATATAAAAAAACTGTGTTAAAAAAAAGTTTGTTTTAAAAAATAAAGGTTGTGTTTTTTTTTTAAAAAAAAGGTTGTTAAAAAAAAAGATGACAAATTTGTCTTGCCACAGCCACTTAAGCAAGTGACACCGGATTGGACTTTGCCCAGTCTGGTGTCACACCAAACATTGGATTGGATAAAAAATTGTCCAATCCAATCCCTAACTGGCGTGCCAAACGCGCTCTAATTGTGTGTTTACTATTTAAGTCTTAACACAACCAGTTTGCCTATTAAACCTAAACCATGGGTTATTCAATCAACTAGGTTAGGTTGTCCAACTCAACTCATTGACTTATCTTTAAACCCATTTCCTTTGATATAAATTTAATTTGCTCTTTAGGTATGCCTTTTGTCAAAGGATATGTAATCTTTTCCTTTAATTTCACATATTCAATGAGTATAACTTCATTTGGAGATCAACTACTTAATAGTATTATCTCTACACCTACGCCTGATATAACTTGACTCGACATTGTATGTGCTATTTTTGGCTATTGCTTGTGTAGTCGTACTATCACAATGTATACATATTGATGTCATCGGTTTAGGTCACTATGGAATGTCCTTTAGGAAATTTTTTAGCCACTCTGCCACTTTAGTAGCTTTATCTAGGGATATAAATTCTGATTCCATTATAGATCATGCTATACACATCTTCTTGAAGGAATTCTATAAGACTATATCTCCACCAAAAGTGAAAATATATCCACTAGTTGATTTAATTTTTGTGCCATCAGAAAGCCATTATCATCACTATATCCTTATAATACTGGTAGATAATTTATATAGTATAGTCCATAATCTAAGGTGCATTTTAAATATCTTAAAACTTTGATTAATGTTTCTCACTGATCATGACCAGGATTACTTGTATCTACTAAGTTTGCTTACTGAATAAGCAAGATCTAGTTTAGTAGCATTCATTAAGTACATCAAGCTACCAGTGATCCGAGAATATTCAAATTGACTAATTGATTTTCTCATATGTTTATGTAATTTACAATTTACGTCAAAATGAGTTGCAATAGGTTTGCAATCAGATTGACTAAACTTCTCTAATATCTTTTATGCATAATAAGATTGAGCGAGAATGTCTTCGTCACTATTTCGTTTGATTTGAATTCCTAAAATAACATCAGCTTGACCTAAGTTTTTCATTTCAAAATTTGAATTCAACATTTTCTTAGTGGAATTTATAGTATCTTTACTCATTGCCAATATTAATATATCAACAACGTATAAGCACACAAGTATACAATAATTTTTGTTATTCTTTATGTATACACACTTATCACACTCATTGATCTTAGATATGTTTGCTATCATTGTATGATCAAACGTTTCATGCCATTATTTTGGTGTTTAATTGGTGCTTGTTTAAGCTCATACAAAGACTTAACAAATCTATAGACTTTGTTTATCTTTTACCACAAAATCTTCTGATTGTTCCATATATATTTCTTCATTTAATTCTCCACTTAAGAATGTTGTTTTTATATACATTTGATGTAGTTTTTATATACATTTGATGCATGTCCGTATTGTATACAATAACTATCACAATTAACATCCTAATAGATGTTATTCTCGATAGTGGAGAATAAGTGTCGAAATTGTCAAATCCATCATTTGTCGATATCCTTTAGCAATCAAACATGCCTTATGCTTATTTATAGTACTATCGGCTTTTAGCTTCCTTCTAAAAATCCATTTATAACTTATTGGTTTATTGTCTGCTAGTAAGTCAACCAATTCCTATGTACGATTGTATAAAATGGATTTGATGTTACTATTAATTGTTTCCTTCCATAAAAGGAGCCTTAAGTGAAGTCATGGCTTCTTTATAGGTTTGTGGTTCTACTTCTGTCAAGTAACTAACAAAATTTTGACCAAAACTCTTTGAAATTTTCGTTATTTTTCCCTTTCTTGGTTCCAAGTTCTGTCATTAGACATTTGAGGTGGATGGTTAATTATTACTTTTATCATGAGTTTTCTTTTTGTTTGAACCGGACCGACCTTCCTCAAAAAATTCAACATCAAGAGATTCTATAATAATATTAATTTGTATATCATATACATCATATTTAATAACTAAAAACTTATATGTTGAACTGGTGTTTTGCAAATCCTATGAAAACATAGTCAATTATTTTAGGTCATAGTTTGGTTCTCTTTGGTAAATAAACTTCAACTTTTGCAAGGCAATTTAAAGATTCTATGAGTTGGCATCCGTCCTTTCACACTTCATAAGGAGATTGCTTAATTTTCTTACGTGGAATTCTATTCAAAATGTGATTTGCAGTAAGGGTTCATCTCTCAAATTATATAGAAGACTCAAACTATTTAACATGAAATTTATCATATTTTTAAAAGTTCTACATTTTGTTTATGCTACACAAATTTGTTGTGGCGTATAAGGTATAGTTGTTTGATGAATAATTTCATATGTTGTACAAAATTCAGAAAATACAGTGGATTCATATTCACCATCTTTATCTGACCTAAGTACTTTGATTTTTCTTTTAAGTTGATTTTCAACTTTTGTCGTTTATGTCTTCAACATTTTTAAGGCTTCATCTTTGCTATAACAATAATTACTGTAATCATTTATGAATTATACATAATAATTTTTCCACCACATGCTGATGATGATTTAATCACAAAAATCACTATGAACTAATTCGAATAATTCATTTGACCTTCCAAGAAACAAATTTATAACTCTGCCTAAAACAATTTGATTTTATATATGTTTCACACTTATGATTGAAATATATATTTAAATTTGACAATAAACATAGTTTACCATTCTATGCAATGATAAAAAAATTTATATCCTAATCTAGAATGTCAAATATTTGAAGAATTAATAAAGTAAATAGAAACCTTATTAATTTTATTAATAATCAAAAATTAAGTTTGAATAAGCTATCTGCCAAATAACCCTTTCCCACATGCATTCCTCCTTTTGTTAAGACAAATGCTTCACATCTCCTTTGCCTTCCCTAGTAGGCACAAAAGCATCTCCCATGTTGAGCTTTTAACCATTAGCAATCTTATTGTTCTCTTAAAATATTTTTTTTCACTACAGATGTGTCAGGTAGCACCTGTATTTATCCACCAGCCTTTAACATCCGAAACCATATTAGTCTCGAAAACAGTAGCAGCAAGATAGTCATCAGATTCAGTGGCATTTACCTAATATTTTTTTTAGCATTCTGGTCCTTCTGGTGGCGGATGCCTTGTGTCTTGACTTCCCCTAAACCTAACAACAAAATAGCACCAAAACCAACTCATTTTGTGGGAGTAAATGAAGTTATTAAACATTTGATAAATAATACCATTTTAGATAGAAACCCCATTTGACCCTTGTAAAGTGATTTTTGTCATATTCAAACTCATTTATTGTGATCTTATGTTCATTTCTTTTTAGTTGAGTTATCTAAGTTATTTTTTTTTATCTCTCATTCAAGAGTTCTTTCCTTTGAACGAACATATTTTTCTCTCTATAAGTTTCCCACTAATCTCTCTTTATATGTCTTTGAAAAAATTAAAAAGGAAGTGGGCATTACATAAATAAGGAAGACAGACTCATAGGGAAGTCATTGAGAGATCATTTTTTTTTAATTTAGAAATAGATCTACTTTGATTTGAGAAGTCTAATTATATAGATATTGTGTTATGTAAGTTATTGAATGAGTTAGTTAAGTAGATTCCACTATTTTAGAGTTTTAAACATGCATTGCTTTTAACTGTGTAACTTATTTTTTGTTGCTAATTTGCTTTGGTCGTGATATAATTTTGATTTGGATGTGATCTAATTTTGCTTTAGTCGTGATTTATTTGTTTTGGTCATGATCTAATTTTATTTTGGCCGTGATCTATTTTCTTTGGTTGTGATCTATTTGTTTTGGCTGTAATCTATTTTCTTTGGCGTGATCTAATTTTGCTTTGTCCGTGATATAATGTTCTTTTAGCCATGATCTAATTTACTTTGGTCGTGATCTAATTTTGTTTTGCCTGTAACTAATTTTTCTTCGGTCATTATCTATTTGTTTTGACCGTGATATATTTCTTTTAGTCGTGATCTATTTTCTTTGGCCGTGATCTAATTTTGCTTTAACCGTGATCTAATTTTACTTTAGCCGTGATCTAATTTTACTTTGGCCGTGATCTAATTTTACTTTGGTCGTGATCTATTTGTTTTGGCCGTAATCTATTTCCTTTGGTCGTGATTTATGCGCTTTGGCCGTGATCTAATTTTGCTTTGACCGTAATCTAATTTTGCTTTTGCCGCGATTTAATTTTGATTTGGCCGTAATCTATTTGCTTTGGCCGCAATCTATTTCTTTTGATTGTGATCTATTTGCTTTGACCGTGATTTATTTCTTTTACCGTGATCTATTTCCTTTGGCCGGATCTATTCCCTTTAATTGTGACCTATTTCCTTTTGGTAACGGCCAAAGGGTCTGTGACCCATGACCGTGATCTAATTAGATCACAGCCAAAAGAACCGTCCTCACTTGTTGTTGCCAATTTGTGGTCGCTGTATTGTTGTTGTCGCCGGTCGTTGCTTGGATCTTTACTTCAAACACCTGTCTCACTTGTTTCACTTCTTGTTTTTTGCTTTTTGTTTTCTTTCTCAAAGTCTATTATTTGATAAGTATTCAAATTGTTTCTCTTTCTTATTTGCCTTTTGTTTTCTTTGTGAGTTACTTTTTTGACTTGTCATTTTCATTTTGCTTTTGTTTCATTTGGTTTCAGACTTTATAGAGGGGTATTTTAGTTCAAATTCTCATTTAATTGCATTTTTCACCAAATTTAATAAGTTGGTGCTACTTCCATAAAGTGAACACTACTTAGTGCCATAAAAAAAGAACTCAATGATTTATAGACTTTAATATATATTATTAAGAAATAAACAATATTAAATTTTTTTTTTGTCAATTACTTTTATTTTTCAAATAAAAAATATAGGATTAACAATTAAGATGTTTTGTTATCTTATTGTAATAAATTAAAAATAATTTTTAAAGTGGTAGCAGTTATAACCTAGTGATAACCACGACTCTCAACGAAGTTGATATCCAGAGTTCGAATCATCATCTCCCACTAAATAATAATAATAATAATTCTTTTTTTAAAGGGGGTACAATTATATGATTAATAACAATCAGGACTTGTCGAGATCAATCATTAAACGCGCTACTCGAATATCTACTCCTATAATAATAATAAATTTAAAAAATGTGTATTGGATATATATATATATATATATATATATATATATATATATATATATCATGAATCACGTTTCATGTTTCATGATTCATGTTTATTGTTTCATACTTCATGTTTCATGTCTCATGTTTCATGTTTATTGTTTCCAGTTTCAGGTTTCATGTCTCATGTTTCATGTTTACTGTTTCCTGTTTCATGTTTCATGTTTATTGTTTCATGTTTCATGCTTCATATCTCATGTTTCATGTTTATTGTTTCTAGTTTCGGTTTTCATGTCTCATGTTTCATCTCTACTATTTCCTGTTTCATTATATATATATATATATATATATATATATATATATATATGAATAAAAACAAACAATGGGAACTACAACCGAAAACGAGCATCCTTTGAAACCAGAGGGGCAATACTTGAAGGAATATCCTCCATCCAAAACAAATCACCAGAAGCTTTCAAAGCTAATTTTGCAAGACTATGAGCTACCATATTGGCCTCCATAGAAACAAAATTGATATTAACGAAAGAAAAACTATCAAGCTTAGAAATTATGCCATCAGTAAAAATGTTAACTTTAGACAGGATCACTCTCTAGGATCGAACTATGTTGACGACAATCGCCGAGTCAGACTCCACAACAAAAGGTTTGATTCCCATATCCAAAGCCAACTCAACTCCTCTTAAGATTGCTAAGGCTTCGGCCTCTACAATTGAAAGATTAGAATCAACATGACTAGCACCAGCAGCCACAACCAGCCCTACTGAATCCCAAAGCACAAAACCCAAACCCACAGCTGAAGCATCAGGTGCCATCGCTGTGTTTGTGTGGAGCTTGTAGCAGCCATTTTGAGGAGTAGACCATCATATCACCTTATGACCTGGAGTAGCAAGGCGAGTAGCTTTAGATTGCTTGAAATCAGAAAGATAGGATTTCGACCGGCTGACTGAAGGAAAAAAATATGATTTGATAAGACGCAACGAAAGTATTTAGGTTTTAAAGTTTTTCCTTTTTGTTGAAAACCCTTTTCATAATCGGTTTGTTGTATATATGAGAATAGAATACAAGAATGTAATACCTTTTAAGCTTTTCTTGACACTTTGATTTCTTGAATCACTACCAAGTCTTCTGCGTTATAACCCGTAGTCTAATAACGCATGTGTGAGTATGTTACGAATGAAGAGATGGAGGAGAAGGGCAAGCGAAGAAGACAACACCTTTGTCTTCTCCTATGGTCGGCCGCACCTGAAAGGAAGAAAGATGAAAACAATTTGTTTTTCTTTGTGTTGGCCGAACCTCTCTTTTTGCCTAGGGTTTGCTTGCTTTTTACTGATATAGTAACTCTTTTATATCAGTCTCTAGGGTTAAGGTTTGACCAGGTCAAATAGAATTCTAAATTTTATTTAATTTAGTCACCTGTAGAGATTTGACCTCTTGACCTCTAGGGACATTAAAATAATCTAATTATTTAATCGTCCCTTTTTATTTTGTCAAGGTTCGATATTGCAACTTCCTATTTAATAATAAAAATTAATTAATAATATTTATTTAATCGTTAAATCATTAATTAAATAATCATATTATTTAATTAATTCTTTTTAATTAAACCATGTAACTTTCGTAATACAATTAATTGGACTATCCAATTAATTTACCGTGAGCCTCATTACCAACAACCATAAGGGTTAGTAAGGGGACCTAATGGACCTACAGTTTTAACCTCCAATAATACTTAGAAATATTAATTAAAACTCTTAAATTAATATCCCATGATTATTAACTTCGGAGTTACTACACTAAAAACCCGAGGCTGAATTCTCGAAACTGCAGATGTTTTATACAATCTGAAATTTCAGTGTCCATCATTATAGCTATTTATATATGGTACGGTCCTTCACAAGTAGTTCATAATTAGAGCTGATCATAAAGTCCGTTATACCCCTCTAATTATATCTTTTCCTTTAAGCGCCGTTGATTCTCTAATGAACAAGTAAATTTTATCTTCCTCACGGAAGAAGGAGAGATCTCATAATTGTTCATGCCCCGAATCAACCTTTAAGGGAACTACTCATCTACTTCGTTTAAGAAGGAGTGGATTTCGGTATTGTGTTCAGACCTTTCTAGCCGCTAGCCAAACCGCAACTCCAAGATACGGAGGTATTAATCGAGAAAACTACATTCGACCTCACTAATGGTAAATCGAAAGCTACAATCTAACCTGAAGGAGTCGATAAGACACTCAGGATTAAGAACGTCCATAAATAGCCATCATTTGTCGATATATATGAATCTAATCTACTAACGGATCTTGATGAGAGGTTCATATAAATCGTGGCTCAGTCCTATATGATCTCATCATATAAGATGTCTTCATTCTCATGTCAACTATATGAGCAGTCTATGATAAGACCACCGTAAACTACAGAATGGACCGCGGCAGTAGATCAACCATAAATAAAGCACCCTGCTTTGTTTGCTATCTACAGACTCTTTAGATTGCAAGTATCAAAATGAATACTCATATATATGACTTTCATATACTCAATTTGAGATTACATATTGCAATCTTGGATGTCACGCGAACATTATATAAAAGTATGAACATGAATAAAAACACTTTTATTTGAATGAAGAACAATTACTTTTATTAATATTTAAATACATTTACATTTTACAAGCTTTAGGGCATAAATTCCAGAGCTAACAATATTCTCAACCGGCATAGAAATACCATAATGAGCGATGTGATTTCAACGATACCAAACTCTCCACAAGATAATAACCAATTCCTCAAACTCAGAATTATGGAGCAAGGAACGGCAAAAAAAAGAGGAAATCTAGAAGATGAACGTTAGCTTGATTAAAGGAATTCTTGAAAAAGTTAAGAGTATTTTGAATAACCTTGAGATCAGAACAACCCCAAAGTACATGAAGAGTCACAAAGTGTATTGGATGTATTTCCATTGTTACCATTTTCTAGCATCGTTTTCAATATATAGTAGCATATGCCTTTTCAAATTCTAAATAGAAGTTACCGAATAGCCTGTATATGCAAGTTTGGTAAGAACAATAAATATAATCAATCCCCTCTCTAGTTTAATGTAAGTGAGACTTAAATTCAAAAACAAGTGATAATAAAATTAAAAAGTATCCAAAATAAATGAAATTTAAAAAAATAAAATGAGAAAAATAAGAAACATCATGTTGATCATCATTCAAATCATAATTTGTGATAGGTCATTTTTACTTATTTAGGATTATACTACCATAGAGATTAATATTTTTAGAACTAATTGCATTGATCTCAATTGAGATTTTGCCAACTACAAGCGGAGTCAACTTTATCATTTATTGATAAACACCTCTCGTTCCTTAATAAACTTTGCTCAAATATAACAGGTGACCAAGGGAGTCTATGTCAAAAAACCTAAAAGTTGACTAACAGGAGATGAGGTCTTTGTCAATAAACCCAAAAATTGACTCTACCTGTAATTGAACAAATCTTATGGGATGTAGGCATTATTTACTCATATTTTTATCAAATCAACTAATAATTAATATTCTTCAAATATGATCCTCCACTTATCATGATTCTTTCATTTCTTTTCCCTCTTAATAAATCTAAAATTGACATTTTTATAATTAAATTATAAATGTGATTAAAAAGAACTTATTATTAATTCATGACCGTTCTTTCTCCCCTTTTTTTAATAGCTAATACATATAATGGATAAAATAGGATTATCTTAATATATTGCCCTAAAGATCTACATTTGAATTAAAAAAAAAGGTAAATACGTTGATGTACCCTAAAGTTTGATATAAAGACACTTGAGGAGCAAATTTGAGTTTATCTACTCAAACCTCCCCAATAGTCAGCCTTCATTGATAGTTTCATCACGATGACTATGGTTGACTTATGAAAGGACCAAATTAGTCTTAAGTTACAGGGAACAAATTAATATTTTTATTGTTAAAAGAAAATAGTGTGTGAAGATGGCCTCCCATCACTTGAATTTTTATGAGGAGAGCCAATAATGGAGATTTGAACCTCCCCTGTTTCATTGAAGGCTTCTGTGAGCCTCCCCGGTGGTCGAAAATGAAGGAGGTTATGAGCCTCCACCATAATCAGATCTACGAGCTTTTTTTTTTATACCTAATCCTTTATTTATTTATTTTTGAAAAAAAATTCATATAAGTCCTACTTTTTTTTATGATTTGTCACATTTATAAATGTCTTTAGTCCCTTTTTTTTTTCTTCCAAAATCCATCACTTTGATCCTTTATCAGTCAATCGTAAGTCAAAGATAACAAATTGAAAGGTATTTTAGTTTTAATACATTAGAATAGGGCCCTGAGCCAAAAAAAAATATTGGGCCCTCAAAAAAGGAAATGTTGGACCCTCAAGATTATTAAGAAAAAAAAATGTTATATATATAAGAATATATATTGGGCAAGATTGTTGGCCCTCAAAATTATATATATATATATATATATATATATATATATATATATATATATATATATATATATCACTGTTGGGCCCTCAAGATTAATAATATGTACTCAATATTGTTGGGCCTTTGGCGATTGTCCTATTTACCCTGGGCCAGCACTGGACCTGCATTAGAACCATTAGTATATTAACACATGTAAAGTAAAAAAAAAAATTTAAAAAAAGGTGACATTTAAAAATAATATACACCTGTCAAACTAAAAAAATAAAAATAATTATATATATAAAAATAAAAGGACAATTATCAATTTAGTCCCTAAGTTTTGATGAATTATAAGTTTTTTAACATAGTTTGTTTTATTGGTACCTGTCGACCTTAAGTTTTTATAAATATATCAAATAAGTCCTTTTGTGAGTTAAAATTTAGTCAAACTTGACGGTTTCAGTGGTATTTTTGTCTTTAAACCTATCCACGTGTCAGCTATAATTTTTTAACTTAAAAAATTTTGTGAATGAAGAATTAAAAAAAAATTATTGTGATGGATCTCCATCGTCCATCAATCTTGATAGACAATAAAGATAATATTAAAAATATTTAATAATTTTTTTAAAAAAATAATTAAATATTTTTTTATGTTCTTAGTGGAATGAAGATCCAATCTCGTGACCTTTAGTGGTCTTCAGCAATGGAGTCGGGGTCTCCATCACTGGAGACCCTTCGATCTCCAACGATGGAGACTGGGTCTCCGTCGCTGGAGGTCGCTCATCTCCAGCGATGGAGACTGGATCTACGTTGTTAGAGGTCGCTCATCTCCAGCGATAAAAATCTATTTCCATAACTGGAGATTAGAGCTTCTATTTTTTATTTATTTTGGTTGCTGTTCTTAATTTGTTGGGTTTGAAGAAGTTGTTGTTCTTGGTTTACTGGGTTTGGAGATCATTCGAGCTTCATTTTTTTTTTCTTTTGGTTGTTGTTCTTGGTTTGCTGGGTTTGGAGATCCAATCTAGATCGATGGACGATGGAGATTCATTTATTTTTTTAAAATTTATGTTCAAAAAATGAATATAAAATGATCATATTACCCTTCTAATTAATAAATAATTAATATAATCTTTTCAAAAGTTTGAGGGTAAAATTGTAGTTTTAACTCTTTTGATAGAATCAAGAGCAAACTGTCTTTTTAACATTTTCTGTGAGTTTGACTATTAAAAAATTGGTCAGAGGGATCAAATTGATATATTTACGAAAACTTAAGAGCCATGGGTACCAATAAAAGAAACTACTTTAAAATACTCATAATTCGTCAAAACTTACGGACTAAATTTATAATTGTTCAAAATAAAATAATATATTTATAAATTAATTATTTTTTTAAAGAAAAAAAAAATAGTGGAGGGCACCATTGAAGGTGGTCTCCGCTTGATGAAGTCGCGTCTTCGTCCAATGATTGTAGGAAGCCGCAACTTCCTTCAACGATATGAGGAAATCACAACTTCCTCCAGATTGAATGTGGAGGAAACGGTTCCTCCGGATCAGATCAAGTCAATAGGATGAACTAAAAAAAAAAGAGTTATGTACAATGAACTTTGTATCACGGATAAATTCAACTTTCTCAAGATCAACGGCGGAACCGCCGGCTTCCTCTAATAAGAGAAAGTCGACAGTTCCTCCTCTGATTTGGAGGAAGTTATTGTTTCCTCCAAATACAAGAGGAGGCCATGGTCACAGTTGACTATTAATATTTGATCAAGGAGACCAAAATGATGCTTTTTTTTTTTTTTTTATAAAATAAGGACTAAAAGTGCTAATACGGTAAAGACATTAAAAAAGATGACAAATCATGACAAAGGTGAGACATATGTAAATTTTTGCCTTCATAAGCATTATTTACTTCTTTTTTGTTCTATTTTTAATTTTACCTTTTTTAATTATATACCATCTCAAACATCAAAAATGCCCTTCCATCATTACTAATACTAATGAACGGATTGAGGTTAATGACTAGGAGGTTTGAGTAGATAAACTCAAATTTGCTTTCAAACTACCTTTATTCCAAAGTTTAGGGGGGTCTTAGTATGTTTACTGTATATAAGAACGATATTATTTAAAGGCAAATTGCACTAAAGTACCTTAATTGGTATATAGATATAAATAATGTCAATTTTGATGTAATGACATAAAATTACCTTAATTACGTTGACTTCGTTAAAAATAATTAGTTGACCAATCTTTGTAAAATGTCCATATTGCTTTCATTTAATTTTTTTTTATTAATTATTATAATATTATTTATTAAAATTAAATTTAGTAACTGCAACAAATTTTAAACTAAGAAATTTAAAAAAAAATATGTCATCCAAAATTGAGGAGATCATGGTTTGATGATCTCCATTTTGGAAGATATCGATTTGTCTCTCTTTTTTTAATTAGATATCCTCAAAATGAAGGAAATTTGGATTTTATTTGTTTTGTTTTTATTTTATTAAATTATTTTAAATTTTTTGAATGATATGATATATTTTGATTGAACATTATTTTTTATTAATTTATTTATTTTTGAGTAAATAATGCCTACATCCTTTAAGGTTTGCTCAGTTACATTTTATTTGTTTTGTTTTGTTTTTATTTTATTAAATTATTTTAAAAAATTTGAATGATATGGTATGTTTTGATTGAACATTATTTTTTTATTTATTAATTTATTTTGAGTAAATAATATTTATCTCTCTTGAGGTTTGCTCAATTACAGATGAAATTAAGTTTTGGGTTTATTGACAAAGATCTCCTCTTCCATTAATAAACTTTTGGATTTTTTTTTATAAAGATCTCCCCTGAATAACTATTATATTTGACCAAATTTTATTAAAAATAGTGGATATATTTATAAATACCACTGCACATACAAAAAATTATTGCTCTTAAACTATTAAAACCACCATCAACACTGTCAAGAATACCTATGTGCCATTAAAATCAAACTGACATTATTATATTAAAATATCTTGAAGTTATATATATATATATATATTGGCAGAGACTAAATATTTGTCATTTTAACACTAAAGCATTAGTAGCTTAATCATCAACTGTTAAATTGAATAGCCAATCAATCAAATACAGTAATGTTGTGTGTAAAATTACACAGGCCCAAACAGGCCCAAAAATACTGAAAATCTCTAAATAAGGCCCAATGCACGCAGCGCCAGAGAATCGTTACTGGACCAAATGGGTCTTACGTCCAATGGACCACACAGAGAGGAACAGTAAAGGAGTTGAAGTATAACACCTCGCTAAATTGACCACCTAAGAAACAGCCCGTAGCTTACCAACTACAAGGTTCGCAGCTCGCAATCTGAAATTATAATTTAAGGAAGAATTCCAAGAATACAGGGATTATACTCGATCAACTAAACAGACTCTTAATCAATCTCAAATTCCATACAATCAGCTATTACATTTAGATTAAACCACGTCTATTAAGAGATAGAATTTCACCTTTAAAACATGTAATTAGATTCTATGTTAAATAGGATGACTCCCGTCCCTTCATACTATAAAAGGAGCGGGGCACCCCTGTTACAAAGGTTACTAATTTTTTCAGAAAATATAAGCATAAGCGAGCTCTGCATTCACACCCAGTGAGCTCGAATTAAATACAAAAAACAGTGGATGTAGATATTCCTTAAAGTCGAATCACTTTAAAAATCTTCTTATTTTTGTCTTTTTATGGTTACAATTCTTTAAATTTCGAATATTCACTAATTTACTATGTTGATCGGATTCGCATATTAACAAGTAATATATTCAAAATTACCCATATTTTTAATTAAAAAAATTTAAAAATATATATTTTAAACCCAAAAATTTCAAAAAATCTAAATCTACTCCTTTGTTTTTATTTGTGGTTTTTATTGTTCATGGTAGATTTTGATTGTGGCGTTTGTGATGGAAGAAGATGATAGTGACATGATGAAATGTGAACCGTTTGATTAAGAAACTTGATTGTCGGTTTTAATTTTGGAGTTTCACTATATTTAGCTGGTCAATTATTAAATTTAATACTTAAATAATTAAATTAGTGGTACTTTTTAATACTAAAATGAAAAAGGTTTATTATATATCTACCTATAGTAAAGTGGTTAGTACACCTTCCTTCTGTTTTAATAGTAAGGGGTTCAATTCCTAATATACATATCAATATATATAAATAATTTTTTTCGCAATAATTATTAATATTATAATTATAATTTTTTCAAAAATAAAAAAGGTTTATTCGGCGAATACATATCCACAAGACAACTATCCATTATACCAATCGTGAGGAAACTTCAAAGTAATTTGCCCACTGTTCAGCGAAGAAGAGTTTAAAACTCATTAATTTTGGGTCCCACTCGCACATGTAAAAAGTAAATGATTGCCAAGAGTTGACTTATTTTAACTTTATCTTCTTATCAGTTATCACGCTCCCTTGCCCGTACATCCTAGTTAACGTAAGGCTGTTCGTACACAATCAGTCCTCCTCATTTCGCTCTTCTCCTCTTTCAGCTCTATCCTTATAAACATTGTCGTGCTACCCCAGCCGTCGGATCAAGGTTTCAAATCCTAGATTCAGTGGGCCATCGACGTGGACAAAATAATTAAATATTGAATTTTAATAAAAAACCTTATCTTTTTTTCTCTCAAGGGAGACTCTGCTGTGGAATGGACGTTTGCCGACTCTTTGGCAATTGTCTTTTCCATCTCAAAATTCAAAACCAGAAAACCAAAGCGAAAAGGACACGTGTGTTCTTCACAGTCCTCCACGTATGTGCCAGAGACATTTATCCGTGCTTATCCACTTAATTGCCTGTTTTATAATTTTATTTTGTAAATTAAAAGTGGGTTATGTGAGGGAGTGGGTCCCACAGGGATGTCGTGGAGGATAAGTCAATGTGACGTCCAGCTGTTGTTGGTGAATAATAACTAAGTGACGGCTCCAAAACCAACAAAGGGGCCAGTTGTAAATTTTATAATACCATCACCAGGCTTATCGGCCCGATATTTTGTTGTGCCTGTTGATGTTGAAGTGACAGGACATATATCCCAATTTTCATATCCCCATGCCATTTGCTCACCGAAACCCCGCCTACCCATTTTTCTTAGGATGAATAATTTTATATTAATAATAACTAATTAAATATTTAAAATTATTATTATTTAATTAATTATTAATATTTAACTTTACAAAAAAAATGAAGATATTACATGATAAATAATTATATGAGTATTTAAATTAAATATATAATTTTAAAGATCAAATTTAAGAAAAGTTTAGTATATACGATTTCTCTCTTACTCAATCGAAATTATTCTTATTATATATTCTAATTTTTTTTAATTAAAAAAGAGAGAAAAAGAATGCAAGCTAGGTAGCATTTTGACTGACAAATGATTCTAATTTTTGTTTATTTATTTTATTTTTATCTCTCTCTCTTCCGAGTTTTGTAGGCAAACAGCAAACTCAGGAGCAGGAACATCTGAACCCGAGTTTCGAATCTTAACAACACTATTACTAGGGTACGTACGCTTGTCTGAAACCCGATATTTATATTTATGTTTATAAAAATTTAATACGATAAATCGGTCAAAACCAGACACGTATCTCGAGCTTCCATTTCTTTGCTGTCAATGAAGCGTGGATACAACGCCACGTAGCAGACCCGAAACAGGTAAACTCGAATCGGTAAAAGACACGTGGCATGTCAAAGGAGACAGCTCATTTCAGTTTCAGACAAAGGCCCCTTCCATCTTTTGTGGGTCCCACTGCTCCCGCATGATGCCTCCGCCTCGTTGGCTTTGGGGACTCACCGAAGGAGAAATGATAAAAGGATAATAACGAGTTGATATCACGAAATATCTCACTGGTGTACGTCCTCCACTGACTCTCCACCGTTGGATTAAGAGACCTAGGCTTATCCAACGGTCCTAAGATTTCCCATTTCGAAGACGTTATATTTTTTTCGACGACCCACAAAAATTCCAAAAATTCAACACATTATTTTACATTTTTCTCACTACTGGGAACACTTTTTAAGCTGATTTTAGATCACTGAGAAGATAGCTTCGACAAAGCTAAATTTTTTTTTTTATTTTTTTTTTCTGTTCTGCTACAGTTTTAGTTTATCTGGGTCCTAGCTCATTTGGTGGAATTCAATTTTGCAAAGAAAATACAAAGTGGAAATCCATTTTCATTTAACTGGTAATTTCTTCAACTGTTATTGATTTTTTTTTTTTTTTTTATAAAAATCCTGATTAGTGGATGTTTACTTTCTTTCACTTCAATTTTTCAATTTTTTAAATAGTGCATATGGTGAGCAATATCTAGTGGAAATATATTTGGTTGCAGTATATGTCTTAGCTGTGAGTAATCTTGAATCTATTCCCATTCCATTTTTTCTCCTTTTATCTAGATAGCAAGAAACTTCATCTTCTAAGCTTATCCAACCTCCTTTGTTTTATTGTCATCACAGAAATTTCCTTGTCTTTTTCTATTCTTTTTTTTTTAATTCTCTGAATTGTTGTAATATCATTCTGCAACCCATCAGTTCAACTCTGTCTTTGTAGTCCTTTTGCTGTATCTTTTTGGCAAAACCTGGCTGGTGACCTTGTTATTGAGTAAGTTGAAAAGGGTAGTTTCTAATTGTGATTTTTTTTTTTTTTTGTGTAATGTGAGTTTATGTTCTATTTATGCATAGTGAAAGAGGTGTTTGATTAGGTTAGGTTATAGAAAAAATAAAAAAAATGGTATCTAGATCGTATTCTAATCTATTGGAGCTTGCCTCTGGCGAGACTCCATCATTTGACCGATTGAGCAGGCGAATTCCCCGAATTATGACAGTCGCTGGGATCATTTCTGACCTGGATAATGACCTGTCGGAGAGCGTGTGCTCTGACCCTTCATCGTCTGTCCAAAGGGAACGAATCATAATTGTGGCTAATCAGTTGCCTATCAGGGCACAACGAAAATCGGATGGTAGGGGCTGGATTTTCAGTTGGGATGAGAATTCACTTCTCCTCCAGCTGAGAGATGGGTTAGGAGATGATGAGATTGATGTTATTTATGTTGGTTGTTTGAAGGAAGAGATTCATGTAAATGAGCAAGATGAGGTTTCACATATACTTTTAGAGTCCTTCAAATGCGTTCCAACTTTTCTCCCACCGGATCTTTTTAGCCGGTATTATCATGAGTTTTGTAAACAGCAATTGTGGCCATTGTTTCATTATATGTTACCTTTGTCCCCGGATCTTGGGGGTCGATTTAACCGGTCCTTATGGCAAGCATATGTTTCAGTTAATAAGATTTTTGCGGATAGGATTATGGAAGTGATTAACCCAGAAGATGATTTTGTGTGGGTGCATGATTATCATCTGATGGTGTTACCAACTTTCTTGAGGAAGAGATTCAATAGGGTCAAGCTTGGGTTTTTTCTGCACAGCCCGTTTCCTTCGTCGGAGATTTACAAGACATTGCCTATTCGGGAAGAGCTTCTGCGGGCTCTGTTGAATTCCGATTTAATTGGCTTCCATACCTTTGATTATGCACGGCATTTCTTGTCCTGCTGTAGTCGAATGCTAGGTCTTACCTATGAATCTAAGAGAGGCTATATAGGCCTCGAGTATTATGGCAGGACTGTTAGCATCAAGATACTTCCGGTGGGTATTCACATGGGTCAGCTTCAGTCAGTTTTGAGCTTGACGGAGACTGAGGCAAAGGTTGCAGAGCTTATCAAGCAATTCCGCGACCAAGGTAAGATAATGTTGCTTGGGGTAGATGATATGGATATATTCAAGGGTATAAGTTTGAAGTTATTGGCAATGGAGCAGTTACTTGTGCAACACCCTGAGTGGCAGGGAAAGGTGGTGCTGGTGCAGATAGCAAATCCTGCCAGGGGCCGGGGAAGAGATGTGAGAGAAGTGCAGGCTGAGACATACTCAACTGTAGAGCGGATCAACCAAACATTTGGGAGACCTGGATATGATCCCATTGTCTTGATTGATGAACCACTTAAGTTTTATGAGAGAATTGCATATTATGTGGTTGCAGAATGTTGTTTGGTCACTGCAGTTAGGGATGGCATGAATCTGATACCATATGAATACATAATCAGTCGCCAAGGAAATGAGAAATTGGATAAGGTCCTGGGTTTGGAACCATCTTCCCCGAAGAAGAGTATGTTGGTCGTGTCTGAGTTCATTGGCTGCTCCCCATCTTTGAGTGGAGCAATTCGAGTGAACCCATGGAATATTGATGCGGTGGCGGATGCAATGGACTGTGCTTTGGAAATGGCAGACCAAGAAAAACAACTGAGGCACGAGAAACATTATAGATATGTCAGCACACATGATGTTGGGTATTGGGCTCGTAGTTTCCTTCAAGATTTGGAGAGGACTTGTCGTGAACATGTGCGTCGAAGGTGCTGGGGCATCGGATTTGGGTTAAGTTTTAGAGTTGTGGCACTTGATCCAAACTTCAAAAAGCTCTCGATGGAGCACATTGTGTCAGCTTACAAGCAAACTACTAAAAGAGCAATTCTTCTAGACTATGATGGTACTTTGATGCCTCAGGGCTCCATTGATAAGAGCCCAAATACCAAAACCATTGACATCCTTAATAGTTTGTGTAGAGATAAGAACAACATGGTTTTTCTTGTCAGTGCCAGAAGTCGAAGTAAACTTGCAGAATGGTTTTCTCCCTGTGAGAAGCTTGGAATTGCTGCAGAGCATGGCTACTTTCTAAGGTACATTGGATACTACTTTAGCCTATTTTTAACTTTTAGGTATAGTAATATAAGAGAGGTTTTACTTGACGCTGACAATTGTACCGTTTCAGGCTAAGGCGAGATACAGAATGGGAAACATGCATACCAGTGGCAGACTGTAGTTGGAAGCAAATCGCGGAGCCTGTGATGAAGCTATACACTGAAACAACTGATGGATCAACCATTGAAGATAAAGAAACTGCACTTGTCTGGTGTTATGAGGATGCGGATCCAGATTTCGGATCATGTCAGGCTAAGGAACTTCTTGATCATCTTGAAAGCGTGCTTGCCAATGAACCAGTTACCGTCAAAAGTGGGCAGAATCTTGTGGAGGTTAAGCCACAGGTTTGAATTACATGTCCCTTTATCATCTTATACTGCTAGATTCACATTTTGCTTGTTTAGGCTTAAATTGAAGTCAAATGTATCATTTGAACACATCTATATTTAAACATGTACTTACATAGATCCGTAACTTTAGCCAAGTTGGGTAGAGATTGAACTGTGTTTGGGTTGCAATATAATAGTTGAATTAGTTTCTTTCTGTCCAATCTGACCAAAACTTCGGTTTGGGAGCTGGAAACGAGATTGTTTTTATTGCTTGTGTTGAAAAAATTCTTCTTACAGTCTTAACCTTTTTACATTTTAACATCTGTCCTTAATGAAATCCTGTCAGTGTCACCAAACTAATTAGTAGGAATTTGCCAATAAATACCTCAAAGGAGGAGAGAGAAAAAAAAAATTATGTTATGGAATGCTTTCAATCAGATTGATGAAAATTTGACATTAGATTGACACCCTATTATGGGAAGTTGATCGTAATTAGGGTCCAAAGATTTGCGAAAAAATACAGCTACCTACTTCTTATTCAAGAAATCTAAAAATATGCTGGTGTATATGCAGGGTGTAAGCAAGGGACTTGTGGCCAAACGTCTACTTACCACGATGCAAGAAAGGGGAATGTCACCAGATTTCGTTCTGTGCATAGGAGATGACCGATCTGACGAGGATATGTTTGAGGTGATCACCAGTTCCATGACAGGCCCAACCATCGCCCCCAGTGCCGAAGTTTTTGCATGTACAGTTGGTAAGAAACCCAGTAAGGCCAAGTATTATCTGGACGATACGGTAGAAATCTTTCGGTTGATGCAGGGCTTGGCTTCTGTTGCGGAACAAATGGTCACTATGTAGGGTTAAACAAAAGATAAAGCAAAGGTGCATCCCTTTCTAACTTCCTTTATATCCAAGTGCAAGGATATCAGCTGAGCTGGGTGCTTTTGGCTTTTGTTGTTTCTTCCATTATGTATATTATTTGATTATGACCAAGAGAAATTCTGCAACTGGAAAACTAGTGTCCCGGTGTGTTTGATAAATTTTCTAGTAAAGCTGTATATACATGTTTGTGTCTTGAAATCTGAGCTTCAAATGGTTGGTGATGTGGATTCTTTTGCTAGTAAATTATCTATTTGTTTATGTCAATCATGCAGTTTCAATTGAATGTCTCATCCACGTTGAAGGTTTGTTTTCCACTGCAACAGATTCAACTAATATGCACCTTGCTGTTCTAAGGGGACAAAAGGCAAATCATGTCACTGATTTTATTTGTTACAGAAAGTGTTTTTGTCAGATTTTATCTCTTAAGCCGCATTTCAATAACGTCTCCACCTGATTAAATACATTTAATCAATTTCGCATTCCATGTTTTAGGGTGGTTTTTGACAAATTGTAGATGACTATTGAAAATTGAAAGAAGGCTCCAACGAAATGCGATCAAATTACATTGATATTATGTATTGTAGGTTGTCTGCAGACGTATTCTGTACTTTAGATGTCAAAATGACTTGGTTTTTGGCCTATGATTTTATGATATTGTAATTATGTTGAATCTATATAGTAGTGTGAACTAACTGGAGTTGGAGTTGTATAATTAATGAATTCTGAAGAAGATTTGTAATACTATCAGAATTTGGAAATTTTGAAATCACATAGGTTGTATGTATTTGATTGGGAATATATATAGAGAAAGTAGGTTAAAGAAATTAATCTTAATATAAAGTGTTTTTTTTTTTTTGAAGGAAAACTGAAATTCATTAATCAACATAAGCTAAATTCAATTATTCTTAAGACAGTTTATATAGCCAAGAAGGAAAAGAAGAAAACCAAAAATTAGATATCTTAGGCAACCCATTTTAGACAACCGTCCACATCTGTGGCCATTATCCCAAAACTATATAACCCTTTATTTGTTTAAAGCAACATCAACATTAATTTGAAACCCCTCACAGGAGGCCTCCGGGATTGAACTTTAGCCACGGGGGCATTGGAAGAGCAATCATATTGTTTTCCACCACAAAAATTATCAATGAACTTCCCAGCTCTCATCCAAAGGTCCATGGAAGCCCCCCTATCGCCTCCATCAACCCTATGGATGGTAGTGGATTGGGTTCGGGCGGATTTTGTCAAATCCACACCTGCACTCGGATCCCTTTTGACATTACACCCGTGCAAACCCTCGAAATTATTTGGGTCTAAAATAAAAAAAAAATACTAAAAATATTTAATAACCAAATAATTTTTTAATTATATATTTTTTAAGGGGGTATAATTATAAACCCTCACCACTGAGATGGAAGGAACATGTACTAACCAGTTGAGCTTTGAGTTGATGTGCAATTTATTAGTTTTATATATATCAATATAAATTGAAGAAAAAAATAAATAAGCTTTAAGTTATACCATATTCAAGACCATAATAACAAAATAAAATATCAGCAATAGTAGGAGTCCATAATAATCTTTAAGTTATATTATAAGCCCATAAAAATTATCAAGTTTTTACATCATAAGTTCATATTTAAGCAAAAAAAAAAAAGGGTGAATTGCACTCAAGTACCCTGACTTTTATCATAATTGCACGTTTAATGTCAGTTTTGTCATAATTACACTCTAATACCCTGTAATCCGTTGACCACCGTTAGAGTAATGGTTGACCAAACGGATTCAGGCAAAATGACGAGAATGCCCCTCAAAGGAAAAAAAAAAAATTGAAAATCAGATCTTCGAACCCAGATGAACTGGGTTCGCGATCGAACCCAGCTGGGTTAGATCGCAAACCCAGTTGCTGGGTTGGCGATCGAACCCAGTTTCTGGGTTCGATCGCGAACCCAGCAACTGGGTTCGCGTTCGAACCCAGAAACTGGGTTCGACCACGAACCCAGTTTCTGGGTTTGTGCTCGAAGAACACGAACCCAGATTTCTGGGTTCGTGTTCTTCGAAAAAAAATTTCAAATTTTTTTTTTTTTGTTGATTTTGTTTTTTAAAAAATATTTTTTTAAATTAATTAAAATATGACGTGGCATGTTCTTATTGGTTGGATGATTTTTTAAATTTTTAAAAAATAAATTTAAACGTAAAAGACCATTTTACCCCTGAATCTGTTTGGTCAACCGTTACTCTAACGGTGGTCAACGGATTACAGGGTATTAGAGTGCAATTATGATAAAACTGGCATTAAACGTGCAATTATGATAAAAGTCAGGGTACTTGAGTGCAATTCACCCAAAAAAAATCATAAGTTCATAAAATAGCAAAAATACACATAACATAAATATATAAATACACAATACAATTTTAAAAATATATATTATTTTTTAATTTATACAGGTTTATGGGTTTATCGGGTTTTAATTTTAGTATTCATACCCGCTCATGAACCCGATTAGTAACATTCACACCCATCCATTGCAGGTGGGCATCCGCTGGTATGTAGGAGGAATTGCCCTCCCTAATGAACCCCTCAAGTTTCCTTACCCGCCACACCATCCATGTAGCCACAACAAATTGAACCACACCTTTGCACCTGCAGAGGAGGAAACCCAGATGAATCTTTCAAGACAATTATCTACACGAAAGCTGTTAAGATTTGCATAAAAGGGACAATCATTCAACACCACAGTTACAGGTTTGCATCCCCATAAAGCATGATCTCTTCCACAAAGAAAGCAAAATGGTGATTCAATAATTCCCCTTTTAAACAAAAGAAACCTGGCTAGCAGAATCCTTTTGCATGCTATTCAACATAAGATTTTGATTTTGGGAGGGAGGGAGGGAGGGAGGTCTAGATTCCACATCTTCTTCTACCAAGGCAATGGTTCACTCGAGGATGAAGCCCCAACCACATCATTGTAGTCAATGGTCACTCTATAAGTACTTTTTATCATAGTGTGTAGTAAAGGTGCCTAGCAGCAAGTGGAATGTACAGAATAAGCTCTGCCTCCTCTTCCTAACCAGATTTTCACTCCACCGTCTATGGTATCAAACCTACCACTGTAAATGATGGAAATATAATAGAAAATCAGATTTATGACACATCGAAAAAATTGTCTTCCGTAAGATTGTAGAATCCTACCACTTAATCTTTCTTGACTAAAACCTTTAAATAATTTATCATTTATTTATTTATATTATCATTTAAATAATTTAATAATTATCAATATAATTACTATAATAATTATTTAAAAAATAATCTAAAACCTTTAAGTTCATTATTAATTTAAATAATCATCCATATAATTATTAAAAAATAATCTGTAACCCATAAAATAAAATTCTATGCATACTAATGAGTATTGAATCTTTGATCTGCTGGTTGAATAATTTATAATTAATTTTTAACCCTTTGTTGTTATTAGGACTCGAACTTATAACCTCTGGTTCCAATAGTAATTCAATAATTATTAATTAAAACATTAGTAATTTATTAATTTAAATAATTAATATTATTCAATTAATTATGCCAACATCATGATTGGACATTCCAGTTATTTGGATTCATAACTTATTTCCTATAATGTCATGAGCTAAGGGAATCAAATAGGCCTACAGTTTGAGCTTTAATAATATCAGAATTATTAATTAAACTCTTTAATCGATAATTCACCATTATTAGCTTTAATGTTACTCCACTAAAAAATTTAAGGTTGTACTCTTACAGCTGTAGATATTTTATATAAAATAATTTCAGTGTCCATCAATTTAATCACATACAGTTTGATCATCTACGAGTAGTTCATATTTAGTGTCAGGTCATAAGGTCCGCTTTACCTTTCTAATTATTTCTTGTTACTAAAAGTATAATTGATTCTGTAATGAACAATATATTCATAATGACTTATGGATTTATCTTTCTGTTTATATAAACAGAAAGTTGAGCGTTCTAATTATTCAAGTACTGAATCAACCTTTAAGGGAATTACTCATATACTTCTCGCAAGAAAGAGTGGATTCCAATATTGAGTAGAACGTTCTTAGCTACATGCCATATTGTATCTCTAAAATACGAAGTTATTGATTGGGAATACTATACCAATCTCACCCATATAAAATCAAGAGACACGACTATACATGCAGGAATCCTTAAAAACATTCGTAATTAAGATTAGTCCATAAATGATCATCTATTTGAAAATTATGTATTTATTTTATTTAACGGATCTTCTAAAGAGATTTATTTTTATCATGACTGGTCCTATATAATTCTATTATATAAGGTGTCTCTATTTTCATGTTACCATACTATCGTATGTACGAAATGACCTGCAGTTGTAGTTTACTACAAACAAAGTACCCAATTTTGTTTGTTCTCTACGGACTCTTTAGATTACTGCTCAAATTAAATTCTCTTGCATATGACATTCACATACTCAGTTTAAGACTACATGAGTAATCATAAATTTTTCTAACATTTATAAATTACAAACTAAATAATAACGAATGAATAATACATGTTTTTATTAATATTTACAACATTTACATATTATTACAAGCTCTTACGGTAAAAACATTAACAATAAATCTATCTGGAAGTAATATAGGAGACACAACCTTGAAGAAAGAGGACCTTGAGATCCATTGGTCATCATATATAAAGATATTTTTACTATCCTCAACTCCCCACCTAGTCCTTCTGCACAAACATCCATTCCCCACAAGGTACTTTGCCACACAAAGGATGATCTCCACCCAATACAAGAACTCAAAAAGAACAAATTCGGAAAACATCTAGTTTTTGGAACCTTAGACACAAGAGGACGAAGGTTAATATAAACCATCATATGCATCATATGCAAGCAAACAAGGCATCATATCTTAATATAAAGTGTTAATATTTATAGAAAAGTTTTTCAAACCATCATATGCATTGTTTGCTTACACAAAATTAAATTACGGAACTCCTTTTAAGGACTTCTTTAGTTAGACCCCTTAATGTATTATAATAAGTACCTTATTCAAATGTTGTTACTAAAAAACTTTTTTTTTTTAATCTAATTGATCCAATGACTTTAAATTTATTCAAGGGCCCTTATTAAATAGTATTTATTATAATAAATTAAGGGAGTGGTGACTTTATATACGCTCACGTTGAAGATGTATTTTAAAAGCTAAATTTGTCAAATTTAATCATCCAAGTTTTCATTTTTTATTTTTATTTTTTCAGTTCACTTTTAATTTATAATCAACTAGAAATATTTAATTTTAAGAAATAACCAGAAAAATTCAAAATGCCCCTAAGCAAACTTCATTTTCTTCCTCTCACTTTCTTTCTCACCTCTTCAAGTTTTCTTTTTCATTACCAAATCGTTTTAATACACAAAATCAACTCATAAAGTGGTAATAAACAAGATATGAGGAAAATTTGCTCCACTGGTGACCCAACAACAATTTCAATCCATAGATCTCGTTGTTTGAAGTTTATATATATTTATCTCTTACTAAAATGCACTTATAATCTTTGTAATATGATACATTTTATGGGTTTTTGATTGTATATTTCACTCTTTTGTGTATGCACATGCATTGTTAATTTTTTCGATGAAAGTTGGATTTGCGTATTTAAATGTTTGATAATTTTTCATTATACATGTTTAATTTACCATCATACATGTACAATAGTTTTTGTGATATATATTAAGTAATTTTCATTGATGCATCTTCATTGGTAATTATAATAAATGTAACTTAGTTTATTCATCAAGTATAAAAGGAAAACGTTCGCATGTATTGGAGGAGTTCGCTATTTTCTGTAGGTGGAAAGGAAGTACTTTTAAAAGCGGTTGTTTAGGCGCTCCTGACCATGATAATAAAGGGATTTACACTGTTAAAAGAGATTACAAACTTACTTCCTCATCTATCTCAGCTATGATCTCTCGCTCCTCAAATCCATGTTCTTGGTAAATGTTCGAATTTTCTTATGGAGGGGGTGCAATAATATTTTCCTACTCGTTACAATCTTTATCGGTGAAAGATATCCACATCTTCAATGTGCCTTTGCTGTGGTGATGAAATTGAAATTTGGTACATGTGCTTATTTTTTTTTCACTTCACCGAAGCTGTCTGGTTGTCCCTTGGCTGGTGTCTTATGTTATGTTTGGCAGCTTGCTCTCGGTTTCAATTTATCCTGAATCAACTGTATAGGAATCTTTAAATCACTGTATCGTAAGTGATATATATATATAAAAAAAAAAATTCAGACAATGTAACAGTTGACTTTTAGATAATTAATAATCACAATAATAGATTAATATGTTATTAGTTATGATGAATTGTTAATCATTATTAATTTTTTTATTTCCAATATCCGATCAAATCTGAGTTTCATTTTCCACTGTAAGTAGTTAATCATCTAATAACATACTATTTGATTTCAATAAATAAATAAAAGTAACGTATATAACTAAAGTAAATAAATAAATGAAATAGTGTTACTCATCTAATCATTCGATTTGCTATAAAGTAAATGAGTAGTGTCTTAATAAAAGAAATAAATTATTACAGATGAATACATTAAAGCGAACTCCAAATTTCCAAATTAAAGCTGGTCCCCATCCCATCCAGTGTGAAAGCCTGTCAAAAACCTTAAGGTTTTGAATTTTTATACATTCAATAAACCTTAAAGTGCACGTAAAGCACATTTTCAACCCAGTTAAATTATATTTAATTTAATATACAATATTTATCTCATCTTTTATAATATAAGTAGTTAAGAAGAATATATTTAGACGTACTAAAATATTTTTCTAATGTTTAAGTGCATCACGATTATTGAAATGAGTCTCACACACACACACACACACACACACACACATATATATATATATATATTTATAATATTCTTTTAGTTGAAATCATTTTATGTCCATATCTTTTATATTTATATAAAGTGTTAATTTTATAGAAATATTAATAAGACTTTTTATATGAATATATATATATAAAATAAAACATACTTGAGAAAAGAATTTGAAAGGTTTTTGGACATGGGACCAATTTTTTTTTTTTTTTCCATTTTCTCTATATATGTTTACCCATTTGCTTTTAATGTTAATTAATAACACAGTTGGAAAAAAAAAAAAAAAGTTCCTCCAATCAAAATAATTTGAAAATTTCCTATAACTATATTTTATTTTTCTTATGGTAAAAGGTTTGAATAATGTGAATATAAAAAGATTTGCACTTAAGAATATATGTAGAAAAATATTTATAAATTGCCCTCTGAAAGTTTTCAGAGAAAACTTGAGAGAAAATTTCATTGAGAGAGAAACTAATTTCATAAATAATCAAAAAAGTGATTCTCGGCGCATATATATTTGCTAGCTCTTCACTAAACTAATTAACAACTATTGTGATTTGTTAATTGATTGTTGACCTGGATATTCTACTCTAACTACTTGGAATCACAAAACATCTTCAAGCAACAATATTTGAATATTTTATCGAAATCTACCGTTAAACTTGACTAACTGTTGGCTAATAAAAGGACTAAACTGATTGATTTTGTAAAGATTAGCGACCACAAGATTCAAAATATTAAATATTTGTCAACAATTGATAATTAAAAAAAAGATGAGGACCAAAATGATTTTCGCCATATTATATATTAATACCTATTGTTAAAGTTTTAGTATTTATTCTAAATTAAGTTTTAGTTTTATTTTTTTTTACTTTTGATATTTTCATAATTTTTATTAAATTTTTTTATATTTTTATGAAACCATAATGTCTATTTTGAAGTTTCCCCATAGAAAATTAAAATGTCCAATACAAATTTAATATTGATATGAATAATTGAGATGGGTCACATTAATAACTTAAATTTTTTACTAAATGTTATAATTTTAAAATCCAAAAGTATTAGTCTACTTTAATGTGCAATTACTAATAAAGTTTTATTGAAAAGAAACTTAATTCCTTAGGTGAAAAGAAAATCGAGTTCCTAATTTAATTTTTAATTTGTGTGTGGGCCGTGGAATCCACATAATAAGTTTTATTTATCTCATTAGGAATTTTATTAGTAAAAGCGTGCCTAACTTATAACTCTTTTACACACTTAAATTTAAAATAAATGGATAAATATATATTAAAGTTAGAATTTTAAATTAATATAATGATTATAATCTCAGCTCAAGTTATGATGATGAATATTAGATTGATCATCAACCTTTAATTTCCTGATGGGGAAATTTAAAAATATCCAATTGAGATTACATAATGATTGTTGACTCATTTGATAATTTGCTGGAAATTCATTTGAGGATGATTTGATTACTATAACTATTAGACAAGAATTCAAGAGGCTTAAAAAAAGAGGGATAAATTAAATAAAATAAAATAAAAGAAATAGAAATTTCGTACTACTACTCTACTAGCTACTAGCTGTGTGGACACGTTACCATTGCATCACCATTAATAATAAAATCAACTCATAAAGTGGTAATAAACAATATATGAGCAAAATACCCAACAACACTTTCAATCCATAGATCTCGTTATTTAAAGTTTATGTATATTTATCTCTTACTAAAATGCGCTTGTAATCTTTGTAATACTATACATTTCATGGGTTTTTGATTGTGTATTGCACTCTTTTATGTATACAAATGCATTGTTAATTTTTTCAATAAAAATTGAATTTGCGTATTAAAATGTTCGATAATTTTTCATTATACATGTTTAATTCACCGTGATACATGTTCAATAGTTTTTGTAATCTACATTCAGTAATTTTCATTGATGCATCTTCATTGGTAATTATAATAGGTGTATTTATACACACATCAACCTCAAACTTAGTTTATTCATCAAGTATAAAAGGAAAACGTTATGTATTTTTTCAATAAAACTTAGTTTATTGGTTTACAGGTCTATTGAAACCTTTTGAATTTTAAAACATGTACTCAATAATAATACACACACATTTTTTGAGTTTTTTTTTTAGCCTAGTGGGAGCTTAAGACCCCACCGGACCTCATGTAGATCCGCCCTTGATCTCAGCTATGATCTCTCGCTCCTCAAATCCATGTTCTTGGTGGAAGGTCCTTTGGGATCTTTGGCTCCTACTAAATTTTCGAATTTTCTAATGGAAGGGGGGCAATAATATTCTTCTTACTCGTGACAACCTATATGGGAGAAAGATATCCACATCTTCAATGTGCCTTTGCTGTGGTGATGAAATTGAAATTTGGTACATGTGCTTATTTTTTTGTCACTTCACCGAAGCTGCCTGGTTGTCCCTTGGCTGGTGTCATATGGTCTGTTTGGCAGCTTGCTCCTGGCTTCAATTTATCCTGAATCGACTGAATAGGAATCGTCAAGTTACCGCACTGTAAATGGTACATAAAAATAATAATAATAATTCAGACAATGTAACAGTAGACTTTTAGATAATTAATAATCACAATAATAGATTAATATGTTATTAGTTATGATGAATTGTTAATCACTATTAATTTTTTTATTTCCATTATCCGATCAAATCTGAGTTTCATTTTCCACTGTAAGTAGTTAATCATCTAATAACATACTATTTGATTTCAATAAATAAATAAAAATAAATGAAATAGTGTTAGTCATCGGTTTGCTATGAAGTAAATGAGTAGTGTCTTAATAAAACAAATAAATTATGACAGACGATAAAGAGAACTCCACAATTTCCAAATTAAAGCTGGTCCCAATCCCATCCAGTGTGAAAGCCTGTCAAAAACCTTAAGGTTTTGAATTTTTATACATTCAATAAAGTCTGGTCGGGTTCACAAGGTCCATGTTCGTAACGTAAGGTACATTTTGAACCCTATTAAATTATATCATGTTAATTAATAACACAGTTGGAAAAAAAAAAAATAGTTTGAAAATTTCCCATGACAATATTTTGTTTTTCTTATGGTAAAAGGTTTGAATAATGTGAATATAAAAAGATTTGCACTTAAGAATATATGTAGAAAAATATTTATAAATTGCCCTCTGAAAGTTTTCAGAGAAAACTTGAGGGAAAATTTCATTGAGAGAGAAACTGATTTCATAAATAATAAAAAAAGTGATACTCGGTGCATATATATTTGCTAGCTCTTCACTATACTAACTAACAACTATTGTGACTTATTAATTGATTGCTGACCTGGACATTCTACTCTAACTACTTAGATTCACAAAATATCTTCAAGCAACAATATTTGAATATTTCATCAAAATCTACCGTTAAACTTGACTAACTGTTGGCTAATAGAAGGACTAAACTTATTGATTTTGGAAAGGTTAGCGACCACGAGATCCAAAATATTAAATATTTGTTAAAAATTGATAATTCAAAAATAGATGAGGACCAAAATGATTTTCGCCCTATTATATATTAATACCTATTGTTAAAGTTTTAGTATTTATTCTAAATTAAGTTTTAGTTTTATATTTTTTTTACTTTTGATATTTTCATAATTTTTATTAAAATTTTATTTGTTGTAGTTTGTATGTTTAGCTTTCAAATAGTAGTTTTAAATTTATTAAAGTTATTTTAGAATTTTTATAATTTATAATTTTTAAAATGTAACAAGAGTGATGTACCCTTACCATTAATATTGACCACCAAAATTTTAAATTAGTGACCAAAAAAGGTACATTTTAAAATTTGAAGGACCATTTTGGTCAATTTACAAACTTAGGGAAAACGACATTTTTATGAAACCATAATGTCTATTTTGAAGTTTCCCCCCATAGAAAATTAAAATGTCCAATACAAATCTAATATTGATATGAATAATTGAGATGGGTCACATTAATAACTTAAATTCTTGACTAAAAGTTATAATTTTAAAATCCAAAAGTATTAGTCTATATTACTGTGCGATTACTAATCAAGAATGAAAATTAAGTGCTATTGAAAAGAAACTTAATTCTTTAGGTGGAAAGAAAATCGAGTTCCTAATTTAATTTTTAATTTGTCCGTGGGCCATGGAGTCCACATAATAAGTTTCATTTATCTCATTAGGAATTTTATTAGTAAACGCCTACTTAACTTATAACTCTTTTACACACTTAAATTTAAAGTAAATCGATGAATTAATATTAAAGTCAGAATTTTAAGTTAATATAATGATTATAATCTCAGCTCAAGTTATGATGATGAATATTAGATTGATCATCAACCTTCAAATTCCTGATGGGGAAATTTCAAAATATCCAATTGAGATCACATAATAATTGTTGACTCATTTGATAATTTGCTAGAAATTCATTTGAGGATGATTTGGTTACTATATTAGACAAGAATTCAAGTAGCTTACTTTTATTACTAAATAATGTTCTAGTTACGGCAAAAGAATAGTAAAATGCTTTTCTCTCTAGAAAAGTTACTGTAGCAATCTTGAAACTCACTTTTGAAACTCTCTGCGGGTTGAGTGGCGGTGTTCTACGGCGAGCCTCCATGTACACAACAGCTCCGATCTTCGACAAAACTTGGGAATTGTGAGTTCCACAGCAGGATCGGCGACGAAAGCCGATCCAAGCACCGATCAGACCTACGGCCGAGGATCACGACAACGCGATCTCATTCTCTCTTCTTCGTCTGCGCGTGGAGGGGAGCGGCTTGCTCTTGCGCGCCACCTTTCCTCTCTGGAAATGGCTGGCGTCTTCTTCCAGTTTTCTGCTTAGGAAACATCGGCGAAGCAGATGACTGGCAGAAACGAGGCTGAGAACGAAGTTTTGGGCAACAAGCGACCTCGGGTAGAGGGTGACCGAATTGCAGCAGCTCAGAGCGGCGTGAGCTTCAAATCCAAGCTCATGAACTCGTCCAATCCTGACTCGTGGGTTGGATTTGGAGCAGGAAGGGAGAAATTGAAGATTAATCCAGGTGACTTCTAGTTCGAGGAGGGACCGAATGGCACCGAATTGTTGATGTTGTCCGATATCAAAGCACAACTCTGTAAGGCCTGATCCAATGCTCTGATCTTGAAGATTATGGGGAGGCCTCATACCCTTAATTACATGCTTCAGAAACTTAATCAGAAGTGGTCTCTTATCGGACAGTGGCAACTAACTGATTTGGAGGATAGATATTTTGTTGCCAGGTTTCAAATGGATGCAGATCTGGAATATGTATTGACAGGGGATTCGTGGATTATCTCGAATCAATACCTGGTTATTCAAAAGTGGCGGCCGAACTTCGTTCCAGGTGAGGAACCAATCAAGCGAATGCCAGTGTGGATTAGATTGTCAAAGCTGCCTATGGAATGGATCGATGTGGATGTGTTGAGAAACATTGGGAGCATACTAGGCAATGTTTGCAAGGTAGATTCTTTCACTGAAGCCCAATCGCGTGGTAGGTTTTCTCGGATATGTGTAGAACTTGATATCACTATGCCTTTGAAAAGTTCCTTAATAGCCGACAAGAGAACCATTAAAGTAGAATATGAGAGTTTGGAAATTATTTGCTTTGGTTGTGGCAGGGTGGGTCATGTTCAGGACAGTTGTAGAGAAGGTATGGTTACCCAAGAATTGACTGAAATGACTAGTAAGGGTCCTGTAGCTGGTGCAGCCCCTGTTTCGGTTGAAAATCAACAGGTCTCTTCGTATGGCCCTTGGATGCTAGTATCCCGTGGAAAGAATGGTAGGCCCGGACTTGGTGGTAGAATGAGTAGGCGAGGCAATTCTGGTAATGGTTTGGACCAAAATGGTCAAGAAAGATTGGTGTACAAAAGTGAAGAGATTAATAGAGATAGGGCTAAGAAAGTTTCTGATACTCATTTAAAGAAGCTTTTTGTAGTATCTAATGCAGATAAGGGTAGCAGTGTTAAGATATGTGGATCTTGTTTTGACATCCTTAATGATAAGTTGGATGAGGCGTTTGAGAACATACAAGCTCATAACAAAGGAAAGAATAAGGGGAAGGTACAGAGTGGCAAGGCGGTGATGACCTCGTCGAGGTCTGGAAAGAAGGTTGTAAATGATATCTCCAACAATCTGAAGTTGAAAGGTAGTCTTCCTAAAGGAAATTCAGCTTTGAGTAAAGTGATGGATTCGAGTTCGGGTGCGGACACAGTTAAACAAGACACTCAACTGAATGTGAAGCTGAATACTGACAAGGGCGGATGGCAGAGTAGCAAGGAGGTTGGCTCCGGAAAGCAACATGTGTTGCCCTCCCCTTCGCAGAATCTGGATGATGATATGGAGGAGAAGTTGGAAGACGCCCAGGTCCTCCAACTACTGCATCAGGACATGGTAGATTCTATGGCATCGGATGACCAGCCTCGGGAATTGATGGATGAAGAGTGTCCGACCGATGTTGGTCCTACATCTAAGACATCCTGTGTGGATATTTCAGCTGATGGTCCCTTTAAGGAAGTAGCCTCTCGTTTGAAGGAGGCTATGGATGTTACCTTGGACCAATAGTCCATGTCAGGTGCACTTCTCCTTCCTTATTTTATTTTTTTGATGATTTGTGTCTGGAATGTTAGAGGGGCTGGTAAGAAAGGATTCCATAGGATTATTTCTGACATTGAGAGAATCCATTCATTTGATATTGTTACTATTTTGGAGCCGCGTATTAGTGGTCATAAAGCTGCCAAAGTTATTAAAAGATTAGGCTTTTCAAACAGTTTTATAGTGGAAGCTGTTGGTTTCTCGGGAGGGATTTGGTTACTATGGAACAGTAATAAAGTTAGGCTTGAAGTTGTGGCTAGCTCCAAACACACCATTATTGCTATTGTTGCTACAAACCACAACTATTGGGTCTTCACTGTGATCTATGCTAATCCGAGTTTGTGTATCAGGAAAAGCCTTTGGGGCTATCTTAGTACGCTGAGAAGCTGCTTTTTAGGGCATTGGGTGGTGTTGAGAGATTTTAATGAAATCACTTGTAGTTCTAAAAAAAGAGGGGGCAGTTTTAGTTTCTCCAATTCTGGGTTCGCTGACTGGATTAGTGATAATAATCTGATTGATTTGGGATTTGTTGGCCAAAATTTTACTTGGATGAGCAGAAGAGGTTTTAGAGATGAGATCTGGTGTAGGCTTGACAGAGCCCTCTGTTCTATAAAGTGGAGAATGCTTTTCCCCGAAGGGTTTGTGAAGCACCTACCAAGAACTCACTCTGACCACTGCCCTATCATGCTTAAGCTCCATAGCAACCATATCCCGAGTAGCTTGCTTAAACCCTTTACATTTGAAGCTATGTGGTTGAAGCATGCTGAGTTCGATCGGATAGTCTCTGGGGAGTGGTTTGCTAGCGAGGGAAATGTTATTGACAAAATCCTTTCCCTTTCTAATATGTTGAAATCCTGGAACAAAGATAGTTTTGGTTGCATCTTTCAGAGGAAGAGGAGATTACTGGCCAGATTGCAAGGTATTTAAAAACACCTCAGTGTTGCTCACAGGCAAGGTTTAGTCACTCTTGAAGCTAAACTTATTGCTGAGTATAATTGTATTATTGATATGGAGGAGATATTTTAGCTCTAAAAGTCTAGGAATACTTAGCTTAAGGAAGGAGACCGTAACACCAAGTTCCTTCACCTTTTTACTTTGATTCGTCGCAGACATAATAAATTGGAAAGGTTGAAGGATGAGAATGGTTCATGGGTTGATAGTAAGGATGGGTTGAAGGCTATTGCTTTGAATTACTTCTAGAAGTTGTTTTCTTTTCTGCATTGTGACCTCAGTTATGCTGATTTTCCTAGACTTTTCCCCTCGGTCGATTTGGGAAGGCGTGAGCATTTGTGTATGGATATTTTTGAGGAGGATATTAGAGAAAGTTTGTTTGGGATTGGGAGCCTCAAAGCCCCGTGTTTTTTCAAAACAAGTGGAATGTCTGTAAAGAGGATATTGTGGAGTTTGTTAGGGAAAGTTTTGACAAAGCTTGCTTCCCTATTACTCTTAATAAAACTCTTATTACTCTCATTCCTAAGGTCCCTAGCCCATCAGACATGACACAACTAAGGCCTATTAGTCTTTGTAATACGTTGTATAAAGTTATTAGTAAAATCATAGTTCAAAGACTGAGACCGTTGCTTCCTGACATTATTAGTCCCAACCAGGTTACCTTTGACCCTGGGAGGCATATCCAGGATAATATTGTGGTGGCTCAGGAGGTGTTGTATAAGTTCAGAGTGTCCAAAGGTAGGAATGGCCTTGTAGCTTGGAAATTGAAAAATTGACCTTGCTAAGGCTTATGACAAAATTCAGTGGGGATTCATCAAGAACATCTTGTTGGAGGTTGGTTTGGACTTGAAGATGATTAATCTCATCATGTTCTGCATCTCTAGTGTGAATTATCAGGTGGTTGTTAATGGGGAAACTTCTGATTCTTTTGAGTCTGGTTGTGGCATTAGGCAGGGTGACCCTATCTTGCCTTACATTTTTGTCCTATGCATGGAGAAGCTCTCTTACCTGATAGTCAACAGTGTCAGTAAGGGATTATGGAAGCCTATTAGAATCTCTCGTGGAGGTCCCTTGATTTCTCACTTGTTTTTTGCTGACGATCTTATCTTGTTTGGCCATGCTTCCTTGCAGTAAGCTAATGCTATGAAGGATTGTCTTGACTTATTCTGTAGTTACTCGGGACAACAGGTAAGTTATCCTATATCTCGTGTCTGTTGTTCCCCTAATGTGAGTATGGGTGATGTCAGGTGTATTGTTAATATCTGCGGTTCTCCTATTACTAAGGATCTTGGTAAATACCTTGGTGTTCCCCTCATCTATGGGAGAATCAATAAGCACACCTATAGAGGGATTTTGGAGAAGGTGCATAATAGACTTGCTTCTTGGAAAAGCAGTACTCTTTCGATGGCAGGGAGAGTAACTCTTATTAAAGCAGTATCCTCAGCTATTCCCATTTATGCCATGCAAACTGTCAAACTTTCTAGTGACTTGTGTGTAAAATTGGATAAGGTTAATAGAGATTTTCTCTAGGGGCACTCTACCACCAAGAAACCTGTGCACCTTATCAACTGGGCCACTGTTTGTAAACCGAAATGCAGAGGTGGGCTTGGTATCAAGAAAACTAAATTTATGAATCAGGCTTTACTTGCCAAGGCCGGGTGGAGAATTTTGAAGCATGCTCATGGTGTTTGGTGTAAGCTGCTTAGAAACAAGTACCTTACCAAATCCGCGATTACTGATGGTGGTGGGCAGAAGCATGCGGCTTGTTCTAATGTGTGGAGAGGTATCCAGCATGGAGCTAGCCTAGTTGCTAAAGGCATTAGGTGAAGGTTTGGTAATGGCCATTCTATCATGTTTTGGTCTGATGTTTGGGTTGAGTCTTTGAGTCCTCTTCGTGATTATGCTATTGTTGATGTGTGTGATAACATTGTTTATTCCACTGTTAGTTCGTTTATTGTTGATAACAGATGGGACATCGAGAGACTTGCTGCTGTTCTTCCTTAGCAGGTAGTGCACCGGATCGCAGGTATTTTCATTAGCTCTGATGTGAATGTGGTTGATAGTGTGATTTGGGGCTGTGATGTAGCACCCCCCGACCCGACCCGGCCGGACCGAACCGGGGTGCGCTACTCGGACATTCAAAACTTTCTAAATTCATTTTGTAAACAGAAAACCATATAAATTATAGTTTAAAAATTGTTTTCGAGTGAGCCCATTCAATACAAACTTTTTACGAAAATTCGGCAGAGTACCGTTTGTTTTTCGGACTTTCCAAAACCTGTTTTTTTACACAATTCAATTCAAAACCAATTCTCAATAACACTTCAATATCTCATATTCAAACAGTTGCGCACTCTGCCGTTTAGTGCGACTTATCAAAACAGTTTATAAAATAAAACAAAACAGACTTTAATAGTTATACACATTTTTAATAATAAAAGACATAAATCATAAACTAATTAATTACAAAACATTTTACAAAACGTATTTACAAATTCCCTGTATATGCATGCTTTCAGAATATATATACACATAACAAAAATATAGCTACCTAACTGTACAATCTCTGTGACTCGGTCTGCAACTCGTTCTTCCTTCAGTCCTTAGGCTCTTCTGGATTCCTGGTACCTACGCGTTAGACACAAAACTAACGCGCTAAGCATATAGCTTAGTGGGTGTACTATAAACTCAATTAAGTAAACCACAATATAAATCACCTTTAAGACTAAATACACCACAATATATATAATTTATTTCGAATCAATTTCAAAACAAATAAATGTCAAAATCAGAGCATTAAACAAATTCGATCACTTTAATTTCCAAAATGAGATTATCATATGAATTCAGTCAATATAATCATTCGGTTTCCTTCTCAATTCAAATCAATACTGGCCCGCTAGAATACTAAACATACAAGGACTGGAATATGGGTCAACGTGACGTCCGGGGTTGCCCCGCAACAACAGTCACTGATATCAACGTGATTATCCGAGATTGCCCCGCAACAACAATCACTAGTATCACTGCGATTGTCCGAGATTGCCCCGCAACAACAATTGCTAAAATCGGTGTGATTGTCCGAGATTGCCCCGCAACAACAATCACACAATAATAACGGCGCAGTACTGCTTAGTAAAACCCAGCTGGTATACCAACCTCCTATATCCATTTCTATGTCTAAGTATCCTAGGGCCGTTACAATAAATAAATTTTCAAGTAATCACAATATATTACAAATCATAAACAATAATCCTATGAGCAGTATTTTTCACAAATCATAACAGTCAAAATATTCGAAATCGAAATTGAAATACGATTTATCACAAATCAGTCCAAAATCAACATTTAATCAACACATCTCAAATTTTTATACAATATTCTTCAAGAAAATAACAATAACCATATAAAAGTCTAAATCAACTCTTTAAAACAAATTCGAATTATTCGAAATGCAGTCAAGTGTATCAAGCATCAATTTCACATATTTTTGTATACACAAATCGAAAACGAAGATGTTCAACGAAATCGAAAACTACAACGAAATCGAAACGAAACTAAAACGAAAACGTAAATGAAATTCTTCTCAAAACGGTTTCGAAAACGAGAGTACACCTACTTGGAATCCGTGTTTTTCGTTCGACAAACCGCGGTTCCACGATTTCTTTCCCTTCTCCTTTCCTTTCCTTTCCTTTCCTCTTCTCTTCTTCTTCTTCCTCTTTTTCTTTTCTTTTCTTTCTTCTTCTTCTCTCTTCTTCTTCTCTCTTCTCTTTTCTTCCTTTTCTTGGTCGTTTCTCTCTCCTCTTGCTGTTTCTGTTCTTCTCGCTTCTGCGAGAAGTTTCTTTTTTTTATATATTTTTTTTCGCTATCGCGACCGCCGTCGCGACCTGTGGTCGCGACACCAGGTCGCGATGCTCACTGGACCATTCGCACCGCCTTCGTCGCGAGCGCGCCTTGGTCGCGCGAGAGATCGCGATGCTCTCTGCCAATTTTGGCAATTTCATCGCGAGCAGTCCATCGCGACCTGTGGTCGCGGTGGCTGGTCGCGATACTCACTGCCTGATTTTTCCATCTTCATCGCGAGCGAGCTATCGCGACCTGTGGTCGCGGTGACCAGGTCGCGATGCTCTCTGGTCCAGTTTTCCAATCTTTCATTTTTCACTATTCAATCTGATCCGCTGGAAACCATAAAATAAACATACATTTAATTGCATTTACACCCCATCAAATAGTAAAATTCATTTTCACATATTTCACATATATCAAAAATTCATTACCCGAAATCCGGGATGTTACATGTGATGGGCAGGGTGAGTTTTCTGTTAAGTCTGCCTATAATAACTTGTTGTTGGATGATGTAATTTGTGGCACTGGAAATTCGTATGGAACTTGAAGTTGCCGCCTAAAATTCATTTGTTTTTGTGGTTCTTATTACATGGGAAAATCCTTACCAACAAACATAGGACTGTTAAAGGTATGGCGGTTGATGAGATTTGCCCGAGATGCTGTGTTGGTGTGGAGGACAGTGACCATCTTTTGTGGGGTTGCATAGTGTCTATGAATATTTAGGAGAAGTTGCGGCAGGGCTGTACCAGAAGTGTTAATTTTAGGAGTGACTTTGGTTCTTGGTTACGTTTTAATCTTTTAGACTCTAAGCCTAGATATGCTGGTATGCCTAGTTACCTACTGTTTGCTATGTATGTATGGCACATTTGGAAATGGAGGTGCAGTAGAGTTTTTGACGCTGATTTTCAGGTGCCGTTGGACCCCCATATTCTCATTTTTAATTATGCTTTGGTTTGGTGGAAGGCTAACTATATGCAGGCTGACATCAAAAACTCTATTTCCTTACTTTCTTGGACTCCTCCTCCGATTGGTTGGCTCAAGGTTAACGTGGATGGAAGTGCTGCTAATGGCATCATTTCTGCTGGGGGTATTATCAGAGATCATGAGACGAACTGGGTGAGAGATTTTTCCATGAATATTGGGGGTGGTTCGATCTTGGAGGCGGAGTTGTGGGGTATTTTGGAGGGTTTGAAAATGGTTAGTACTTTTAGTCCCATTAACTTTGTTCTCCTATCTGATTCTGCCGATGCGATTGGGTTGGTGAACGGGGAAGTCAATGCCTCCCACCCGTTACTCCATATTATTCAAGAGTGCAAGAAGCTGCTGGACAGCCGCCCCTTATGCACTGCCGCTCACTGTTTTCGGGAGGAAAATGGCCTTGCTGATGGCTTTACCAAACTTGGTCATGTGCTGGATAGAGGCACTACTACTTTTGAGGAGCCTCCTACCCCTGTTTTCAATCTTTTTCAAGATGATTGTGCTGATGTTATTGTAGTTAGGATGAATTTTGGTCCTTAGTTTTTGTTTTGCTTTGTTTCTCTAGGCTTTGCCCTCCTGTGTATTAAAAAAAAAAAAAAAAAGAATTCAAGTGGCTTAACGGTTAAAAAACGAGGGATAAATAAAATAAAATAAAAGAAATAGAAATTTCGTACTACTATTCTACTAGGTACTAGCTGTGTGGGCACGTTATCATTGCATCACCATTAATAATAAAATAATAACATATAAAACTTTAATTTAACCCCTATTTTTGATAAAACATCATTTTTATACTTATATTTTCGTTTTTGGATTGTATGTCCCTAATGTTTTCTAAATAGATTAAATTGGTCATTCTGATCAAATTTTTCACTGTCAATCAGCACAAAATTATTTAAAAGACAGTTTTACATTTGAAGAATTTAATTAATAAAATTACAATTTTACTTTTTAATTAAAATATAATAAAAATAAATAAATAGAAAAAAGTAATAAAATAACAAACGTAAAAATGTAAAACGTATTAAAAAAAATTTAAATTAAGTTATTTTATTAGAAAAATTAAATTTAAAAAATTTTCTTTACTTTTTAGATATTAAATTTTTTAATAAAATAACTTAATTTGAATCTTTTTTTAACACGTTTTACATTTTTATAATTTATTTTAATATTATTTTATAAATTTTTTCTATTTATTTATTTTTATTATATTTTAATTAGAAGATAAATTAAATACAATTTTAGCTTTATAATAGTTAATGTTGACTTAGTAAGATGGACCAATTTGGTACCTATTAAAAGCATAGGGACCATTTGGTCAAAAATGAAAAATTTGCAAACTAGTTAGAATTAAGAAAACAATACAGGACTTACTATTGTCCTGTAAAAATAAATAAAAGTGTGGGAATTGAAATTTTAAAAGTCGTTTTGAAATAAAAGAAAATTGAGGTGGTCAATGTTAAGCTCTTTACGCTCACGTCAATAACGTCATTGGGTTTTTAAGTCAAATTTATTTTTAAAAATGCCTAAATTTATCATTAAATAAAAAAAAAAAAAAAAATCAGACTTCAGTTTAAGACGAATCCTTAAATCACCACCTGAGTTACCTAAGCCACCCATCGGTACCGACGGAGATAGAATGCATGGCAGAGGTCAGTTGCCCTCTTCAACGTCTTAGTTTGACGTTGAGATGGTGGAAGAAAACACCTTTAACTAACAAATTGGCCACTTCATGTGAATGGACACGGCCCCCCCATTTTGCCCTCTATTTTAACTTGGCCAAAGTGATTTAATGTGAAAAAAAGGTTGTGAAGACTAGACGATGCTGCATATTCATCCACAAAGTCATTTAACAAAGAGACAAAAGAGAGGACCAGGGCCAATTTTTCTTCTCATAGCAATAAATATATTGAATGAATCTTCCTACACGTAAATTAATACCATTTCTTGTCTTCTTTTCATAGGCAAACCCTTATTAATAATGAGAACTCAAAATATTATTCCAGGACTTGGACATTTTCAAACCTAAAAAAATTGTCTTTCTTTTTCCAAAAAAACTATACATCAATATTAATCATCATCTCTAGCTCACAGTTTTCATTTTTGTGATATAGAGAGATGGGTAATAGGATAGTGGAGAAGGCTCTGAGCAGCCTTGGCAGAGGATTTGATTTAACATCTGATTTTAAGCTCAGTTACTGCAAAGGCAGCGAAAGATTGGTTGTTCTTAATGAAACCGATAAAAGGGATATCATTGTGCCTTGTTTCGGATCCATTAATGGCGTTTCCGTTGACATAAAATGCGACAAGGGCGATCGTACTCGTTATCAATCCGATATCCTTAACTTCAATCAGGTTTGTATGATATTATTTGTTTTGAGTTTTGTCTTTGTCTCGGAAGAAACTACTGAATTTTTTTGAGTTCTGATTGTTACTAATAATCGATCATCATCATTGTCGTTATCTGGTATAGATGTCCGAGTTTTTCAACCAGAAATCTTCGGTGCCAGGGAAAATCCCGTCCGGGTTATTCAATGCAATGTTTGGATTCCAAAGTGGTTCATGGGCAACGGATGCGGCCAGTACAAAATACTTGGGGCTTGATGGTTACTTTATAATACTATTCAACATTCATATTGATCGGTATCCGCTGGTTCTCTCTGATGAAGTTCTTGATGCAGTTCCATCTTCATGGGATCCATGTGCCCTAGCAAGGTAATGCACTTGTCTTATTTTTAATTTAATTCTTTTTATATTGATTAATTAAATAATCTTCTCTTTTATAAATTAAAAAGAATAATGATTTTATACATTCCAACTGTCCATAGAATGTCGCATCATAAAAATGATGACTTAAAGGCTATGTTTTGGTTAGGACGTGTTTTATTGTCATACAATGATACAAAAATCTTTTTGACTTACAAAATGAGGGAAGGTGTTAGACGCCAAACTAACCCCAAAAAGATAGTCAAATTCAGGAGCTAGGTAGTAGGTAGTAGGTAGTCTTTATTTTTTTTTTCTTTTTAATTATTAAATATAAAAAATAAATAAAAAAAATAGATCAGATTATATTAATTTAAATTTATAATTTAAATATCTATTTATTATTATTTTTTTTCTCAATTAAAAGGTTGTTGTTAATTTTTAAATTTAAAAAATAAAAATAGGGAGAAAAGTAAAACATTTTGGCACTTTGTTCTAGGTGATAATTGAAATTTTCATTTATTTGACTGGAGTTTCTGTGGCACTTCAATGTGTTGTGTTGACAGATTCATAGAGACATATGGAACTCACGTCATCGTGGGGCTAAGTGTTGGTGGCCAAGACGTGGTGCTAGTGAAACAAAATCAATCTTCCAACTTGGGTCCATCAGAGCTCAAAAAGCACTTGGATGATCTCGGTGATCAACTCTTCACTGGCTCCTGTAGCTTCTCCCCTCGAATTAAAGAACAAAAATATAAGGTTCTAGTCTATTTATGATTTTCATTTTTTTATTTTTATAATTTTAGAAGCTAATATTAATGATACTTATTTGGTATAGTTAATGAAGAATTCCAAAAATCGCTGCAAAATTTTTAATCAAAATTGAAGAATAATTTTAAGGTTTTAAAATTAGGTAAAAATTCTATTAATAGGCGGATTGTGGATTTTTAATTAATTGCAGTAGAAAGTTTTTACTTAGTTTTAAAATCGTAAAAGTTGTTTTTCGATTTTGAGCAAAATTGAAGTAGCCTATAATTTTAGTAAGAAATCTTTATTAAATCTTTTTATCCATCTATATTAAGCTAAGCCAACAAGAAGTAAATTAAATGTTTTATTTATGCATTACAGTTTTTTTTTTTTTTTTTTACTTGAATTGCAGACACCTCAAGCTTTCAATGTATTTGATCAACCACCTGTTGTCACCTTCAACAACTTCTCATCTACAAGTACAAAAGATGTAGGTTTGGTTTGTAATTTGAGAATTATTATTATTTTTTTTTTCTAAATTATGTGTTTTAGATCATGAGTTCATATGATACTTATAATATATTTTCAAAATTTCAAAATTACTTTTAAAGCATTATCACCTTAGGTAACTACATATAGGTTTCAGTTTCGGTATCGAATTTACATGTTCCATACTCGAAATCCATTTTGGATAGAATGCTTCATACCTGACCCATACTCCGAATAGGTTTTCGATTTTTGCTCAAAATCCAAACCTATTTAGAGCGAGATGATCTATACCTGACTTTGAATTGACTCATTTTATTTTGTATTTTTATTTTTAAAAAAAATATTCAACCCACTAATTAAATAAATTTTCACATAGTGAAATTAAACATAAAATAGAACTAAATATTAATATATATACACTTAAATTTAATAGAACATAAGTTATATAATATTTAAGTTCAATAAACTTTAAATTTAAATAGAAAGTACAATAACCAAAATAATCTAAATGACATAAAATTCATTAATTTCTTACAATATTAGCAATATATTAAAAGAAAAAAATATCAAAGATTCAATTTAAAAATACATTCAACATTTTTAATATCCACAATTCAAGTATTGTTTGCTTTCAACACAAACCAACAAAGAAATTTATATTACTAAATTGATTAATTAATATGTAAAATTTAAGTATAAAGATTAGACAAAGAGAAAAAGGAATTAGAGTTTTATTTTTCCTTTATATTTTTAATATTTTAAAAAATAATTATATAAATAGCGGGTGAAACGGGACGAATCGGGACAAAATGATGTGATCCATACCCAATCCGATTACAAACAGGGTCAAAAAGTTTGATCGGAGCGACCCAAGCCCCATTTTAGGTGCGCCAAATGGATCAGAATCCCGCTGATTTAGTACAAAATATTTACCATCCCCAGTTTTAGTTAATTTGGAGGATTCATTTTACAATTTGAATTGTATTATAAATCATATGTATACATATACATACATACATATGTATATATATAGACATATTAAAGTTACATTGAAGTAGATTGTTAATGGCAGGGAATCACAGTTGCATGCTACAAGAGAGGAGGTGACCCTTGTGCCGATAGCCACTGTGAGTGGCTTCCAACAGTTGCATCAAACCCAGATGCAATCCACTTTAGCTTCATTCCCATAACTTCTCTCCTCAAAGGAGTTCCTGGAAAAGGCTTTTTATCACATGCCATCAACCTCTATCTTAGATGTAAATATACTCTCTTGATCTCCATCTCTTGATAGTTTTTCAAAATTTTAGCTTATTATTCTGTAAATTGTAACTGCAGTTCCAATGTGTTAAGATGCATCACAATTGGAGTTATATATATAGACTGATATTTCAATTTGATAATGTTATTACAGACAAGCCTCCTATAGCAGATTTACAGTACTTTCCTAGATTTCCAAGCACACAAGATTTGGGCTCCCATTCACAATGACCTTCCACTTGGTCCTACCACAAATAGGACTACTCCCTCACCTGCTCTTCAACTCAGCTTGATGGGTCCTAAGCTTCATGTAAATACTACACAGGTACACAACAACCCATTCCTAATTCACACTAGTTTACAGCAATGTCCTGATATTTTTTTCATCCAGATTCGTATATATAATAGTCTAGATCATGGTACGAGTTATTTTGGTGACCAGACCAAGACGAGAATCACAGTAGCGGGCAAAATCATGCGAATATTCCTGACTTTAACAATTTCTAAAAAGAAGGCTTGTGTTGTGTTTCATGACCCGTGTAGTTCTATGCCATTGTTTTGGCAATATTTACACCAAATTTCAATTCTCTCTCCCTCCCTCCCTCCTCTTTTTTTATTTGGAGTTCAAGATATTTACAGGAATTTAACCAGAGTATATGCGAATCAGGTTACAAGTGGTACGAGACCTGTCACTGGAATGCGCTTTTATCTTGAAGGAATGAAATGCAACAGGTAATGCTTATCTACTCATGCATGGTAGACGCTCCTCTTTTTTCTTTTCTTTTTTATTATTGATAAATATGAGTGATGCTTACAAGAATATAAATTACTGGTATTTTTTTTCTGGGTCCATTTTTTTTAATATATAAGCCCAAGTATTCTTTGTATCTCAGGTTAGCAATTCACCTCCAACACCTCTCAAACATCCCAACAGTGCTGGAAAACAAGATACAGGACACACTACATCTATGGCGAGGATCAGAAGACATTGCCGATGCCCGGTTCTTCGAAGCTATACACGGCAAAAACTTCTCCTACGTATGCACAGCCCCAGTTAAATATGACCCCAAGTGGACTACTGGAAAAGATGTTTCCTTTATAGTCACCGGAGCTCAACTTCACGTACAAAAACACAAATGCAAGAGCGTTCTCCATCTCAAGCTCTTGTTCTCCAAGGTCACAGATTCCTTTATAGTTACATCCAATTGGGCCCAGAGCTCCTCTGAATTCTCTCACAAGTCTGGCATATTTTCCGCAATAAGTACATCCATTACTGGCAGTAGTAATCAGAACAAAGAGAAGAAACCAGTTGTGGTGGTGGATTCCAGCGTGTTTCCTACAGGGCCTCCGGTGCCAGTGCACACACAAAAGCTATTGAAATTTGTGGATACTTCACAGTTGTGTAGAGGGCCATTGGACAATCCTGGACACTGGTTAGTCACTGGAGCTAGGCTGGAATTGGATAAAGGGAAGATTTGTCTTCATGTTAAGTTCTCTTTATTAAATATTTGCTTATGAAATCATCATGACCAAGAAGGGTGATCATCTATAAGGATACTGTTTTGGTATGTTCTTATGTAAATTGTAAATCCAAGCAGAAAATTTTGTTTATTTTTCAAGAAGCGCATACGAAACGTGTAAGAATAGTTACTTTCGTTGTGCAGGTATATGTTGTTGTGATTTTGACAAAATGTAAATTCATCTTGCGATTATGAAATTATATGTAAAAAAATATACTTCATGTGTACTCTTGAGTATGGACTAAAACAGATTGTTCAATGAGCAAGGAACCTGTTGAGAAATAGAGCACTAAAACTGAAAACATAACTTTATATTACTAACTTGATATACAATACTCACACTCAAATACACTTACTTCACTCACTTATCTACTACTGATCACTCATACGTATACACACACCACACAAAGTATTGTCGCCCACTCTAGTGTTTTTCACTTGATGTATATGACTTTCTCAAGTCTACATCTCAAGTGAAGCCAAGCACCACTATTTATACTTTGAAGATTTGATGTCAAATGAAAAGAGAATCAAGTTGCATTACTTGACTCAACAGTTGAAAAACAGAGAGGTTTCTTTTGAAAGAAAAACTTCTTGAAGAATCATTAATGGCAGCTCTACTTGAGCTCTCACGGTTTTCTAATTTTATTGATGATCAGTTAATACATCACAAATGAAATCTAAAGAGTATTTATACTCACAATTTCTGACTAGGAAATAACTAAATGCAATAGCACACAATTCGTTTGACTATTGCTGAGTTCATGATTTTGATCATCTTGATCATTACTTGATTCTTGAACTACCTCTGCTACACCTGAACTGTAAGGTGTTGAATAGCCAGGTTCTACTGCATGAGTGCTCAAGTAATTATCATGTCCATCACTACTGCAGAAGCTTGCTGAAGTTTGAAGCTTCTAGTACGTCGGCGCTGCATTAGGCTTCCAGAAGCTTGCTGAATGGAAGATTCTAGAAAGTGTTGACGCTCAACACTCCCTCTCAACACCCTCTCTTCTGAATATTTCTCTTTTAATCATGCCAAGCTTCTTTCGAGATTCTTCAAACTTTGTAGTACTAAGTCCCTTTGTGAATATATCCGCAACTTGCTCTTCAGTTTTGATATATTTAGTTTCTATTTCTTCACGCAATACCTTTTCTCTTAGAAAGTGATCATGTATTTCCACATGCTTTGTTCTTGCGTGAAATACCGGATTTTCAACTAAGCGTATTACTGACTGATTGTCGCAATAGAGTGGTACTTCGTAGTCGATTGGCTGTTGCAAAACATTCATTAACTGTATAAGCAAGTAGTTTCTTGAGCTGCCATAGCTGCTGCTGTATACTCTGCTTCAGTAGTGGATAATGAAACCGTCGGTTGTCTTTTTGATGCAGCGCAGAATTAGTGTTTTAATTGCTATCAAAATTTTCAAAATTGGAATTAGTTTAGAGTCCTATTTACATTGGTTTTTCTTTCCTATTCAGATTAGTTTTCTTTCTTTTCTAGATTCCTATTCAGATTAGTTTTCCTTTCTAGTTTTGAATTATCATCATCTATAAATAGATATGCTAGATTGTTTTTGAATGAGATTTTGACAGAATAAAATTCAGAGAAGTATTTTCTCCACTTTGTTTGCTTGTTTTTCGGTATTCTCTAGAATCAACGAACTACAAGAATTCCTTCGTTTTCGCGACCTCAGAGACCGGTTTTGACGCGCTGTCATGCCACCCCGTCGTCGTCAAGACGTCCATCCACTTGTTGATGGAATGGAAGAACTCTGTCAGCAAATTGCCCAATTGCAACAACAACTTGCAGCCTTGCAAGCCATTAATCAACCTCCTCTGGCCCGCATCGAAGAGTCCGATCCCGACGTTGAGGATGAAATCAATGAAGAGAACCCATTTGCTCCCTTGCAAGCTGCACCCCCGCACCGTCGCGTGCCCAACGCCTCGCCTCCTGAAGGACGCCCGGCTGCCGCAGACAATCGTCGATGGAAATCGTGTTTTAAACTAGATATTCTCGAATTTCACGGAAGCCTCGAACCAGAAGAATTTTTGGATTGGATTGGAGCCGTGGAAGAAATCTTGGAATTCAAGGAAGTTCCCGATAATAAACGAGGGTCTCTTGTTGCTACGTGCTTTCGAGGCCGAGCCGCCGCTTGGTGGCAACAACTCCAAGTCTCCTGTTCTCGTGGTGGAAAAGAGAAGATTGCATCATGGGAGAAATTAAAAAACACTTGAAATCGCACATTCCTCCCATGTAATTATGTGCGAACCACATACCAACATGTCCAAAATTTACGTCTTGGAAATCAAACGGGGGGAGAATATGCTACCAAATTTTTCCTTTTGCTTACACGAAATGAGATGAATGACACAAATGAACAATCAGTTTCTTGGTTTATCGGCGGCCTCCTACCGCAGTTTCAGAACAATCTGAATCTCTTTGATCCGGTAACGGTTTTTGAAGCCCATCAAAGAGCATTGTTGATTGAGCGTCAAAATTGGATCGGCTCTGCCCCGTAGACTCAACCAACGAACCCTATCCGTGCTTCAGCTACTACTGCTGCTAGCAGCTCCACATCCGTCAACCATTCCAACGTGCTACCACCAACATCGAATTGTCCAATTACGTCCCCCGAACCCATAGGGGCCCCTCGACCATCCCGTCCGGTAGCCCTTCGATGCTTCTTTTGCGGTGAGATGGGACACCGTTAAGCTACTTGTCCGAAATTTGGACACCGTAGGTTGCTAGCCGATGGAATAGAGATGGAGAATGATTAGTTTTCTCATGATCTCCACGAAGAGAGGAAGGAGTGTTGAGATTTATGCCCTAAAGCTTGTGATTGTAAATGGTTAAAGACTTAATAAGAATTATTCAGATTGTCATTCAAGTTTATAAATATTTTATATTCAGTAATGCATTCGTATTGTGCAAGAACATTGTAACACCCCTTATCCGATTCAAGGACGAACCGGTTCGGGGATACTACGGTCGAATTCGGAATTTCAATATCAAATCCAATTTATAATATCTATTAATAACCATTTGCTGAGTTATCCAAAAATTTCGGCAGAACAATGACTGTTTTGCGTTATTAACAATTTCGCTTCAAATACCTGTAAATCTCTTTATAAACACTTCAAAACTTATGCATTTTTCTTCATCACTTCCAATTGGACCTTCGGTCCATCTCAAACAATTCATAACATAGTATAAACATTTCAGAAGAGAGCCATTTTTATAATTAAAAACATATACATTCATATATGAAATTTCATGAATATTAACATGGCAAAATAGTTAGGAAAGTATTATTACAATCTCCTTGGTTCTTAACATACTATGCTAATATATAATATATACATATATCAAAAGGATTCACAACATGGATTTTAACAAAAGGTTTACTACAAGAAGACTTCCAAAAATTTGTATGACTCTGATACCCTGTAGATCCAGTCTGATCACTGCTTATTCCCTGCGCGCGGAAAACCAACGCGCTAAGCATAACGCTTAGTGATGCTTTACTTAACACAAGTTTAACTAAAATTTTTAACATGCATATAAATCAAAAGTAACTCAATCAAGGATAAACATTTCATAGTTCCTACCAATTTTACACAACTTACTAACATGATACATTTCATAAGAATAAACATTTAATACATTTCATAATACTCTATCATGAAACAATTGATTCAAACAATCATGTAATGTGCATACATTCTAAAAATGTTACACCGATATGAATTTTCTCAATTGAATCGTTCAATTACACAATTATGAATTAAGTATTTTATTGCCCTTAGCCAATTCTAACCCATTTTCGATAGACTGAATAATGGATCAACCAATACTGTCCTCAACGGAGGCTGCAGATTGGTTATTTAATTACAACAATGTCGCGGACCGGGCACCCAAAGCCTCTCAAAGTCCGAAAAATCATCATCAAATCCAAGGACTGGGCACCCAAGCCTCTCAAAGTCCAATGATTAAACATAATAACGGTCGCAGTACTGCTAAATTCCATATTGGCATGCCAACCTATCCAATCTCTTAAACAATGCGGTACGAATTTAACTAGGGCATTTAAGCATATAAAGTTTAAATTCAATTCATATCAATTCTTTCATTAATACTCAATTCCATAAAAAGTTTACATACTATAATTCAAGACAATCAACTCATGAACATTTTATTCGATCTTAACTCACAAAAATCGATATCAATTCGTTTTCGACTTACCGATATGATATTATAAAATCTTGGGCAGCATGTGTACCATTTGGTACTCCAATCCCAACCATCATTTTCAACAAGAATTTGCTCGCAAACATTTAACATATTAGCATCATTCTAATTTCAATTACAAACATAGACATTTAATCTTCGTCAAATTGCACATTATTTTCACACATCAAACACTTGTTATGAAATTAATAAATTTCATACATTTTATTTCTACTTTCTAACACATCAAAACTCACAATTCAACATTCAACAACACATATAAAATTAAATTTCAAGTGTTAGTAAAGCACTAACCAAAATTATATCAAAATCACTCTCCAAGCTTTGGGAATCACTCCTTCAAGCTTGCTCTTGATTTTCCACAGCCCCTAGACACCATGAATCCATAATCAACATAATTTCTAAAATTTCTAAGTACCAATGTTCAAGTTTACTAGGGCCATTTTAGTTTCAATACAGAACAATGTCCAATATTAGGTTTTTAGTAAATCAATCACAAGTTAGAAAAACTTAAAACTTTTCAGAAACCTTTTAAACAAACATATATCCATATATAAAAATTTGCAGAATTTTATAAAATTTCAAGCTACCTTAAAATAATTTATTTATTGAAGTGTTATGATCTGCCTGATAGGGGGAAATTCAGAACACTATACAATTCGGAATTTCTCTAAATTTTTACAAAACTCCATTTGTGACAAAATTTTGTAGAAACATGACATAGACATATACAATTCCAAAATAAAAATTTCAGATCTAAATAATACATATGAATATTTTTAAAATATTTCTTAATTTACATTTCTGCCCTCTGTCTACTACTGGACAGATTGCAGTATCCCAATCACAAAATTCATATATTTTTCAAATCAACTCTAAAAATTTAAAAAATTTCAGAACTCATAATAACATCTTGCAAAACCATCACATAAAATTGCGTAATTTTCTGAGCAGTATAACCCATTAAAACAAATGGTTCAAACCGAAACTATGTTTTAAATAAGAATTTTCCAGCAACTCTATTAGAGAATTAAAAATTCATAACAAATTCAACACTCAAAATTTTTAAGTGAAACTAATTTTCAAAGAACCATTTAAATGTCATACAAAAGAAATATAAATTTTTAAATTAAGTTTACACCAATTCTAATATCTTATCATACTTCAATTGAAATTTTCTTGGATTTCATTTCTTGATACTCCCTTGACGTTTAACTCATAATTAAAGACAAATCTACTTGAATTCAAGTCAAAATTCAAGTCAATCCAAAAAGAAAACCAAAACCCAAATATAATTCCATGAATTCAAGTTTATTAGTGAATAAACTTACCAATTCCTCCAATTCTTGTTCTTGCTTAACCTCTTCTCCAATTAACTCACTTGATTATGGCTTGAATTGGCCTAGATCACTTCTCTTCCTCTCTTCCCTTACTTGGCCGAAACTTCCTCTTTCTTTCTTTCTCACTTTCTTTTTTTGTTTCTTCTTTTCTTGCTTGTTTTGGTTTGGCCGAATTCTTCTCTTGTTTTGTTTTGTTTAGTTTTTTTTTGTTTGTTTGACTTCACTTACCAATAAGGCTTCATCACTTGCCACCTATTTCTTACAATTGCTACTTGTCCCTAAATCTTTTAAAATCTTAGAATGATCAAAATTTAAAAATTAATCTCATGATATTGACCAAAAATCTATTAACTATCAAACTAATCCATCAATCATATTTCATCTCATTAATTATTTTATCCACTAATTCTTAACTTGGCATTTCATGATTGGTTCATTTTATATCACATGGATTGTGCTTTTTTAGGGAAAAATGTTCCATATAATAACTCATATCATTCCATAAAAATCCACCTAATTTGTCTTTCCATCAACCAATCACATTACACCATCTCATGTTTATTATTTGACTTTCAAAAACATCACTAATACTCTGAATTTATGGAAAATCCCTCCTAGGTCTTCCGAAACTTATCATATGGATTTCATATACGCTTTAGGGAGCCTTACTAACCATCTGAAACTGTTCCGAACATTTCGTATATCCTTTAATACCCATTATGAACATAATTCCAAGCTCATTTAATTATATCACAATGGCCCTAATATGGATCCATTTAATTAACCCCCACTAGGCTATCATTTAATAATAATAATAATAATAATAATAATAATAATAATAATAATAATATAATCTACCTCCCATTTCTATCCGATATAACTTGGACTCTTAAATATAATAATATTAATACTAATATGTATTTATCAAACGATAATTAAAACACTAATTTTGAGGGCGTTACAAACATCCTAGATTGCAAGATGTAATCTCAGAATGAGTATATGATGGTCTATACAGAGATGATTCATTTTGAGACATGCAATCTAAAGAGTCCGTAGAGAGCGAACAAAGCTGGGTACTTTGTCTGTGATTGATCTATTGCTGCGGTCCTTTCTGTAAAGCACGGTGGTCTTATCCTAGACCGCTCATGTAGTTGACATGAGAATGTACGCACCTTATATGATGAGATCATATAGGACTGAGCCACGATTTATATGAATCTCTCACCAAGATTCGTTAGTAGAGGAGATTCATATGTAATCGATAAACGATGGCTATTTATAGGTGATCTTAATCCTGAGTGTCTTATAGACTCCTTCAGATTGGATCGTGGCTTTTGATTTACTATGAGTGAAGTTGATATGAATCTCGACTAATACCTCCATATCTTAGAGTTGCGGTTTGACTTGTGGCTAGGAAGGTTTGAACACAATAGTGGAATCCACTCTTTCTTGATTGAAGTAGATGAGTAGTTCCCTTAAGGGTTGATTCAAGGCTTGAACGATTATGAGCGCTCTTCTTCTTCCGTGAGGAAGACAAGATTTAATTGTTCATTAGAGAATCAATGGTACTTAAAGGAAAATATATTTCTAGAGGGGTATAACAGACTTTATGACCTAGTTCTAGTTATGAACTATTTGTGGAGGATAACATTATATGCAATTAGCTATATCAATGGACACTGAGACTTCAGATTTTATAAACACGTCTACAGTTCTGAGAGTGCAGCCTCGGGTTTTTAGTGGAATAACTCCGAGGTTAATAATCGTGAACTATTAATTAAAGAGTTTTAATTAATATTACTAAGTATTATTGGAGCTCAAAATTGTGGGTCCATTAGGTCCACTTGCTAGCCCTTATGGTTGTTGGTAACGAGGGTCACGATAGATTAATTGGATGGTCCAATTAATAGTGTTATGAAAGTAATGCGATTTAAATAAAAGAAAATAATTAAATAATGTGATTATTTAATTAATTAAATATTTAATAAAATAATAGAAATTAATAATTAATAATTAATAATTCTATTTATTAAATATAAAGTCATGTGATTAAATAATGACTAGGACAAAAGAATTAAAATAATTAGATTATTTTAATAGTCCTAAAAGTTAAAAGTTAAAGTCTTTAGGAGACCAAAAATAAAAAAGGATTAGGAATCCTATTTTGACTTGGTCAAACCAAAACCCTAAAGAGCTACTATATAAGAGTTATATAGCTAGGAAAAATTGATCTAACATACAAGTGAAAAACAAAGAGAGTTCGGCCAAGGCAAAAAGAGAGAAAAGAGAAAAAAGTTTTTTCTGACTCTCCCATTTCTTGCAGGATTCGGCTCGTCCTAGGGAGAAGAGATTCTCTGTCCGTTCTTTTCACGTGACCTCCATCTCTTGCCGTGACGTGCCCACACACGCGTTGTCAGACCGTGGGTCATAGCTTGGAAGATCTGGTGGTAGATCGAAGATTCAGAAAAAGAAAATCAAGAAAAAAGTATGTAGTTTCATGGAATCTTTTTTTTGTGTATATACAGGAACTCGTTCCTGATTGAAAAATAGTTTTTCAATTAAAAGAAAATTTTTGAAACCTAATTCCACATGTCATACAATAATCAAATGTTTTTTAAAACTCCCTTCAATTCTTATATTAACTACACGAGTGGTCTAAGATAAGACCACTGTACATTATAGAATGGACCGTAGCAGTAGATCAACCACAAACAAAGTATCCAGCTTTGTTTGCTATCTACAGACTCTTTATATTGCAAGTCTCAAAATGAGTCCTCTTATATATGACTTTCATATACTCAGATTGAGATTATATTTTGCAATATTGGATGTTACGCATACAATATATAAACATATGACCTAAAATAAACTACTTTTATTTTGAATAAATAACAACTATTTTTATTAATGTTTAATCTCATTTACTATTACAAGTCTTTAGGCGTAAATCCCAACATGAGCGGATATGTTTAGAACATCGATGACCTAGTTTCTTTTCCTATAGTTTCAACCAAATTCAAATTCTTTCTCTCTATTAATTTAGTTTAATTAATCTTTTTAGACTTCCAATCAAACTCAAAGACTGTTAAATTTATGTTTTAATTAAATTAGAATTAGAGTAGTAATTAAATCATCAATCTCTATGGGATCGATCCTTGTACTTGACAAAGCTATACTAACATATTGATTCGTGCACTTGCGAGGTATAAAATAAGTACATCAGTGTCTCAACCAATTTTTTTGCTAACAGTAATGGAGATAGAAAGGATCAACATGGAGATCCAACCTACAACAGAAATATATTGAGTGGAAAAGGCAGAGGGGGCAGAAGGAAAAAGGTTGTAATGTTAGCTTTGCACAAAACCTAAACATCTTGCTTTTCAGTGCTTATCATAGGTTTGATAAGCACTTTCAAAGACTAAATCCCTCTAACTCTTTATATAATTCATCCAATCAAGCCTTTATGGGACAATCATCACAGGTTTTTTATCAAACAAACACTGCTCCATCAACCTTTCATCAAGATAGTCCACAAATCCATGCAAATTACCATCAAACTTCAGCCTACATTGCAACACCTGGTAGTGTAAGTGATCCCTTATGGTATGTGGATAGTGGTGCAATAAACCACATTACCTTGGATATGAATAATCTGTCTTTGAATCAGAGTACATGGGTAAAGAAAGGTTGGTTGTAGGTAATGGTCAACAACTTATTATCTATAATATTGGTTACTCTAATGTTGATTCTCATACCACTAAATGTAAAAAGCTGCACTTGAATCACATATTGCATGTGCCTAAGATTACTAAGAATCTCCAAAGAATTTCTAGGTTGACTAAAGAAAATGATGTTACAGCTGAGTTTTATACTAATGGATGTCTTGTTAAGGACTAGAAAACTGGAGTGATCTTACTCAAAGGAACTGTTAAAGATGGACCATATCAGCTGAGTCTTGATGGTTCTAACTTTGCTGTTCAATCAGACTCTAAGCTAACAAGTTCTTCTTCCAGTTCTTCATACAGGTCGCATGTAAATACAATGAGTGTAAGTAGCAATGCAACTTGCAAACCAGCTTATTCAGTACAAAATAATAGGTAGCCTCACTATAGTGCCTATGCAACCAAGGTTCACTCTTCTTTTTGGCATGCAAAGCTGGGCATCCAGCTCCTCTTATTTTTAAGAAAATCTTATATCAATTACATATTCCTTGTAATATAACTACTTTAGAGTTTTGTGATCAATGTAAGCTTGTAAAGATGCATAAATTACCCTTCTCTAGGTCCACAATTTCAGAAAAGGAACCACTTGAACTTGTCTATAGTGATCTTTGGGGACCTGCTCCTTTTGATTGCACTCAAGGGTTACATATACTATATAGCTTTTGTTGATGCATTTACAAGGTTTACTTGGTTGTTTTCCTTGAAACTGAAATCTAATGCACTCAATGTGTTCATTTCTTTCCAAAAAAAAATGTTGAGTTACAACTTGGGAAAAGAATTAAATGCCTTTAAACTAATATGGGTGGTGAGTATCTACTTTTTGTGCCATATCTATCTAAACAAGGTGTTAAAGTAAGATTTTCTTATGCTTATACTCATGCTTAAAATGGTATGGTAGAAAGAAAGTATAGACACTTGGTGGAGACAGGCTTAACTCTATTAGCTCATGCAAAGATGCCTTTCAAGTTTTGTTTTGAAGCATTTTTAATAGCCTGCTTTCTTGGTAACAATCTACCCACGTCTCTCTTATATTTTCAATCTTCTTTTGAGAAGCTGCACAATAAGGATCCAAATTACAATTTTCTTCACACTTTTGGCTGCTCATGTTTCCCTTATCTAAGAGATTACTCTAGGAATAAGCTTAACTTTCACAGTGCAAAGTGTGTGTTTATAGGCTATACCTAATGCATAAAGGATATTGTTCCTTGCACCCACTTAGAAAAAAGTTTTTGTTACAAGGCATGCTGAATTTAATGAGATGGAGTTTCCCTGTTCTCAACTACTTCCTCAATCTCTCAACCCTTGTGGATCATCTCAGTCATTAGTTCATTTGTATACTGTCATTGATCTTGTTGCCAAATCATAAGTTCTATCAACAGCTCCTATCTAGTTCCGTGTAGCTCTAGTTGCTTTACTTTAGGGTTCACAACAGCCTTTCAGAATTGAGTCTGATACAGATTCTGGATCCACTATCTCTTCAATCCTCCCAGTTCCAGCTGCAGTTCTAAGTCCTGCAGTGCAACCTTCTCACCCAATAATCACATGATCCAAGTTTAGCATCTTCAAACCAAAGGTCTATACTCTACTTTATGTTTTTCTAGCAAAAGCTGAACCATAGACTGTCAAGGAAGCCTTATCTAGTCCTGCCTGGTTGCAAGCAATGCAAGATAAGTATTAAGCTCCTATTAGAAATAAAACCAGGTGATTGGCTCTCTTTACTTGTGACATGAATGTTGTGGATTGTAAGTAGGTTTTTAGAACCAAATACAATCCAAATGGAACTATTCTCAAGCATAAGGCTAGGTTAGTAGTTAAAGGTTTCCATTAAACACCTGGACTTGATTTTGAAGAGATTTTTAGCTCTGTGGTAAAGGCTGCTACCATTAGAGTTATGCTCACTATTGTTGTTCTGAATGGTTGGGACATCAAGCAAGTTGATATCAATAATGATTTTTTAAATGAAGATCTTAGTGAGGTGGTTTATATGAAACAACTCGAAGGCTTTAAAAGTCCTAATCAGCCTACCTTTGTGTGCAAGTTAAACAAAGCCATCTATGGACTCAAGCAATCACCAAAGTCCTGATTTCACAAATTAAGAGCAGCTCTTCTCTCTTAGAACTTCATCAATTTAGCTTCAGACATTTCAGTCTTTATTCATCATCAAGGGACCAAGGTAATGTTCATATTAGTCTATATAGATGACATATTAATTAAGGGGAATGATCCTACTTAAATCTAACATCTCATCAGCCAGCTTCACTATACTTTTGCTTTGAAAAACCTTGGTTCTGTCAGCTACTTCTTAGGATTCGAAGCTCACATAAATGCCTCTGGTTTTATCCTCACATAATCTAAGTATATTGATGATCTTCTCAAAAAGACCAACATGGTAGATTGTAAGCCATGTGACGCTTCAATCAGTGCAGGAATCAAGTTTACATTGGCTACATGTGAAGTTTTTCCAGACCCTATAATGTATATGAGTGTAATTAAAGCTCTAAAATACATCTCTCACACTCGGCCTGACATATCTTTTATAGTCAACAAGTTAAACCAATTTTTTATTGCTCCTACTCAAGTGCATTGGCTAGCATGCGAGATGGTGCTTAGGTATCTAAAATGCTCATTACTAAAGGCTTATGGTTCAAACTAAGTGCTGCAATCACACTTGAAGCCTTCACTGATGCAAACTGGGCAAGCTGCCCTGATGATTGAAGATCTACCAGTGGGATTTGTTTGTTTTTTGGTGGCAACCTCAGCTTTTGGAGCTTCAAGAAGCATCATGTTGTTGCCCGTTCAAGCACAGAGGCTGAGCACAGGTCCTTGTCTCACATAGTTGCTGATGTTCTATAGATAAAGTCTCTTCTTGCTGAGCTTGGCATGCGTCCTCATGGACCAACTGTTGTATAGTGTGACAATATGAGAGTAAATGCACTAGCACAAAATCCGGTTTATCATTCCAAAACCAAACATATTGAGATAGATGTGCATTTCATAAGTGAGAAGGTTGTTGCAAAGGAAATTGAACCTAGGTATGTGCATCAAGTTGTTGACATTCTAACTAAAGGTCTTACTGCTGCATGTTTTCAATATCTGTATGGCAAACTAAACTTGGTGGACTCGCCACAGTTTAGTTTGAGGGGGAATGTAAAGATATGTGAGCAGAAGTAGCAGCTAAGGAACAGAATTGGTGATGCTCCACTTTATCAGCAGAAACAATTAAAGAACAAAATGGAAATTCAACAAAAGCAAGTTGGTTCAATTGATCCAACTTGTAACCAGAATTTAACAGTCTCTCTCTAGCAGAAGCAAGTTGATTCAGGTGCTTTAACTTGCAGTAACAATCTAACAAACTCAGAGAAGTTTGATGAGACTACAACCACTCTCTACACCATTGCTGACAAACCAAAAGAGCTGCAATTGATCTCAAACAATCATGACATCAATCATGATCTTAGGCATGTATTAAGGAGATCACATGTCAGTACAAGAGGTTAGATGACAGCCATGTAATGTCAATATATTTGTAACAGATTGTAACATAATATGTTACAAATTGAGTGCTATTCAAGCTAATGTAATTAATCATCTTTAGTTGTCAAGGGCTGTGATAATTTGTATATATATAGAGAGAGTTTGTATCTCATATTGTATATTGAAGAAGATTGAATAAAATTGCAGAGTTCTTCAATTCTTCATTAATGGAATCTGAGTTCTTATTTTACACTTTCACTTAGACACTCATCAAACACCTAGTGTTTTATATCAAACACGTAGCTGATCTTGATTTTTCACTTTACCAACTCAAAGATTTCTAAGCTTAGTAAGCAAGCACATAGGCCTTCACAATCCTATTTAGCTAGACGGGTATCCTAGAATATAATTAGGACTGATAACTTCTATTTTTAGATAGATAATTAACTTTCTTAATTCTATGTAAAGTCTAAATAATGACGTGCTGACAACTCATATACAACTTGTAATGCCCTGTACTATTGCAATCGTATACATACGAGTATAACAGCTCTAGTGGATTTACATTGGAGCTATTCCATCATCTTCTTTGCCTAAATTCTCTCTATAAAAACTTTTCAGGTCAATTTTTACTAAGACACCTTGCTTTCAAAGGATGAGCACCAAAAAGAAGAAAACATGCCTTTGAGGGAAAAGGACCATGTTGGAAAAGACTAGAGAGTATGAGAGAAGAACACTGAACACCTAACTCTATGGCCGAAGCTCTCATAGAAAGGGGTTGCAGTCCAAGTCACCACTATTAGGGCGTGTTTGGTGTACAGAATTGGATTGGACTATTTTTATAGGATAGAATAAGATATGATAAGATTGGATTGGATTTGATTAAATTAGTACTGTTATGTATTTGGTGCAATATGCTTTGGACTAAAAATAATATTGTTTCTTATTTGGTACAATATGAGATTGGATAAAATAAGGATGAATTAAAATTAATTTTCACATAAAAAAATTTATTTTAAATATTTTATAATTAAAATAAAATCATTTAGAATAAATCTAAATAAATATCATATTTAATAATTAAATATAAAAAATATTGAAAAATAAATAAGTTAAAAGGGGTGCAAAAGCACATACAATCAAGTGCTGTACTTTAATTGGTGTAGTAGAGAATTTGACAAAATATAGTTATATCGTATATTTTATATGGTGTGAGATTAGTTAATATAAAAATTAAATTAAATTAATTTTTGAAGTAAAAATAAAATTATTGAAAAAAATTATATTATTTATATTAAATTTAGTTTATTAAATAAAATGAAATATTTAAATATTACAAATAATATTTATTTTTATTGATATTTAAATTTATTTTAATAAAATATATTAAATAAATATAATATTTTATATAAAAATATGTAAATAAGAAATTTAAAAAGTGTTAAAAAAAGTATAGAACAATCTCATAAATTAGATATGTAAACATAAAAATTTCTTTTTATTTATTTAATAAAAACTTTAATCCCAATAGCATGAGACTAATTTAACCCATGGTGGGTGGTGGGACTAAATAATCTCATTACAATGGGACTATTTCAAAAGTGGAATTAAATAATCCCTTCCCATTTCATTCACCAAATATAAGACTAGAACTAGATTTACTTAAAATAGTCCAATCCTAATCCTAATCCCATGCACCAAACATATCCTTAGTGTTTATTTGTTTTAGGCCTCAGTTTCATGGATATGTATATATATATATAAATCCCATACCAAGTATACAAGAAAGCTTTGTACCCAACGACCTTATCATTTGCTGTGGAGCGCATAATCCAAGAAGATTGATACTGTCTTCTAGACCACAGCCCAATTGAGAACGGAGGTATAAAATATAGGAGTACAAAGATTGTAGACATATATGCCCCTGTTTGGCAGGGCTTTTACTTTGAACTTTTAGCTTTTTGAAAGCTCTTCTTGTAAAAGTCATATATTTTGGCTTTGACTGGAAGAGCTTTTAAAGCTTAAAAGCTCTTCTGCGGGAATAACCTAAACGAGCCCAACAGCCGCTTTTGGGTCCAAAAAGCCAATAAGCCACTTTTATAAATAATCCCAAATACGCCTGCCCATTATCTATTTCTCAGAAGCCCTTCTTTAACCTTTCAAAGTTTGTGCTTCTAAACAATACTCGGGGTGTTGTTAGAAGTACCCTATGGTTTTAAAAACCATTTGTAGAAACCCAAACTCACTGCTATATTGTTCTAATTTACAAAGGTGCGTGAGCATTGTGTCTCCAAATAAAAGGGAACTCAAAAGAATGTGACATTTCATAGACACTACAAGATAAAATTGCCCTTCAACCACCATTATTTTTTTTTCTCAGTTTGTAATATTACAGTCCTCCATCCAGGGAACATGGAGCCTCCTCTGATCTCCGCCTTCTGCCACTAACTTTATTTTGTATATATATATATATATATATATATATATATATAATAAATAATTGTCTGTATTAAAATAACAGGTATTATAAGCATTTCAAAAGTAATTGATGTTGAAAACTTAAATGGTGGGCACTCAAAACACAATAAGAAATCGATAATATTTTGTGGAGGAGTAAACTTCTATTAATTTTCTTTTTACTGGTTACAATTTATCTTACCACCACTCACTCGTGTTTTCAACTTTCCTCAGACTCGTGTTTTCGTAAAACTTTCTTCACCTGCTCCAATCTTACAACACCTAGGTATATGTAGGATTCATAACAAAATTCTAGATCACTCTCATAAATTACAATATGACGAACTCACTTATACATACACCACACTAACAAATACATGAATTATCTAAATACATGAATTCCCCAAATATATGAACACAAACTCCTAGATAAATGTGTAATTAAAGTCCTCCAAGATGCATAAATGCATTTGCCTATAAATCATGTTTAACTTTCAACATCCCTTTTATACATGATTTTCTACAAACTCAAAGTAATATATCAACCTTGAAAGATTTGGTGAAAATAACCGCAACTTGATCTTTTGTCGTCACATATTTCACATGGATCTTCTTTGAAATGCAATCTCCAATGAAATGAAATTTTGTATCAATATATTTGCTCCGATCATGAAACGCCGAATTCTTCGACAATGCAATAGTTGATTTGTTATCCACATTAAGCACCATAGCTTCCTCTTGCACCATTCCAATTTCTTTGAGCAAAATTTTCAACCATATTGCATGGCAAGTACAAGATGTGGCAGCAACATATTCGGCTTCATAGGTAGACAAAGTCACAATGGGTTGTTTTTTTATAATTCCATGTGAATGTGGCATCTCCCAACAAAAAATATAAATCTAGTTATACTTTTACGATCTTTAGTGTCTTCAGCCCAATCACTATCACAATAGCTTTTGAGCTTAATATCACTAGAAAAAGAATAAAACAGCCCATAATCAAGTTTACCTTTGAGATAATAGAGAATTCTTTTAGCTGCCTTAAAATGAGTAGCAATAGGAGAATACATATAATGACTCGCTAATCTAACACCAAAGTGAATATCTGTAGTAGCCAAAATCTGTCAGGCCCAAATACAAGCGAGGATCTGGCCCAGAAGCCCAAAGTATATCACGAGACCAGGCCTAAAGCTAGTCAAACTACATGGACCTATTACCTTGGTCGCACGACAACCCAGCTATGATCACTACGCAGTGATCCAAATAATGACAATCACATGAAGCCATGATTGTTACACCTCGAGAACCCTCATGTCGTACGACAGCCCTCACTTCGATCCAAGCAGCAACAGGGAAGTAACTCCACTACATCTATATTCGGGAAGCTCATGTGTCGCATGACATAGTACCATTGTCGTCTCGGATCAATGGTCAACTGACATGTCGCATGACATGTAATCATAACTATGTCAGGACAAATAACCAAAACGATATGTCGCACGACATGGAATCTCCTTGATTATGTGGGGACCAAATCATGACCTACTTTAATAAAGACGGTCCTATAAAACCATGATTAAAATTGAAACGGCTAAGTCAAAGAAAACACCCATAAACTTCCTTAATTGGAGGCAACAAGGGAGGTAATGATGAAATCCCTCAACGGGCAAAAACATCATCCCCATATAAATGGAAGATAGTTCTCCCAAGAGAGGAGGACTGCAAAACTCATATCTAAAAACCATCAATATTCAGACAACATTCTCCGGACATTGTTCATCATCTCTGATCATCTTCCGATTGTACCTTGATTAGCCGATCTCATATCTTCTTTGATCAGGGAGATCTCAATCACCAAGTTAACAGGAAGTATTACGCATTTATTTCAACTTTTAACCATTATATATTTATTAAGATTCGCTAACTTGACCGTCGGAGTGACTTTGGCCGGCACCACCCCGTTGTCCTAGACATCCTGCGGGTCACGTGCGTTCTATCTTTGCAGGTTGTAGTGCTCCGTGTCCCCGAGCGATTTTTGAGGACTACAATTTGGCGCCCACCGTGGGGCACGACGATCCTAGAACGAGCAAAGTTAGAGCGAGACACATCTGACTATGTCGTCCGACGATTTTCAACACGACGCAATGGAGGTTAGGGTCCAACTCCTCATATCCCAGATGCAAGCGAACACCCAAAGGCTCCAAGCGCTCGAATGAGAGAACCAGCGAGTGTTGGCGGAGAACCAAGAACTACAAAATAGGGTCAATTCCCTTACCATCGCCCGCCCATTTGGAGACACTTCAACGTCCCAGCCCGTACCATTCGACCAAGTCACCCATACTACCTACTACGTGCCAGTTCGACCAGATGAACAAGGTACCACGGCAGGCGACCTCGGTCAAATCCTTACAGGTACGGAGCCTAACATTCGAGCCACAGACGGAGCGCACACTGTCACACGACATACGGCAGACAACCCGTCGAACAGGACAGGTAGGCATCGATCAGAAGACATGGCGAGGGCTATACAAGAGGTGCCACCTATTTACACCCCCAATGGCAACGTCGGTTCAACCCAACCAACCGTCCCGCTATAGGGAATGCCATCGAGTTCTTCGCATTCACCACCGTCGAACTCGAACCTAGTAAATACTAAACCAACGTTGGCTAACCGCGACTTAGCGCAAAGATTCGCAAAGATGGAAGCACTCATCCAACGCATTCCAGGAATGCCCGCTCCTATAAAGAAAAGCGCGGCCAATAGCTTTGCCGACTCTCCCTTCGTCGACGCAATAACACTGGTGGAAATGCCAAGAAAGTTCAACTTCCCTGGTATGAAGTAGTACAACGGGACGACAGATCCCGATGACCACATTGTGAAGTATCGACAACGAATGTTCACTGCTGCCATCCCACGAGATCTAAGAGAAGCATGCATGCGCAAAGGCTTCGGCTAGAGCTTTGTAGGGCCAGCCTTGCAATGGTACACCAACTTCCCCAATGGTTCCATCAACTCTTTCGCCCAACTCACGGACACCTTCGTAGAGCAATTTGCTAGCAACTGGAAGTTGGAAAAACAATCCGACGACCTCTACAAAATCAGCCAGAGGAGGGGTGAACGCCTACGAGACTTTGTAGGCCGTTTTAACAACGAAAAGGTTTCCATCCCTCATTGCAACCAGGCAACGGCCATATCACCCTTCCGCAAGGGCCTGCTCTATGATTCTGACCTATACAAAGAGCTTACCAAGTACCCGTGCGAGACGATGGAAGATGTTCTGGCCAAGACATGGGCACAGATAAAGTTGGAAGAAGACGAAGTAAACTATAAATCTAACAGAGCGAACGACGTGGAAGACAGGTCGAGTAGGAGGGTAGAACAGTGAGTAAACGACAGACGTGCTAAGCCACACCCGATAATACCCCGAAGGAATGGCCAAGTGAGGTACGAACGCCGACGCGACGAAAGACCCTTGAGACCATTCGACCGACCAAAGAAACGATTGCCAGAATATAATTTAAGCATCAAACCAGCAGAGGTAATCGCCGTCCTCAAAGGAATGGGTAGATCGATTAGGTGACTAGACAAGATGATGAGCCCTCCGGATCAGAGGGACAACTCCAAATGGTGCGAATTTCATGGCGACCACGGCCATCGAACAGAGTACTGCTTCGCACTATGACTGGAAGTGGCAGAACTACTCAAGAAGGGCTACCTCAAAGAATTCCTGATTGACAAAGGTAAGAATACGTTTTTGGGCAAGGACAGGTCTCATGACATTGGTTCAATTCTACCACCAGAACCCCCCAAGCACGAGAGAACTGTGAACGTCATCTCTGGCGGATTCGAAGTAAACAGAGTCACTTATTCAGAAGCAAAGCGCCACGCATGGCAAGCCGAACGCATGGAAGTCCGACAAACCCATCCGGCGGACCCAACTTACAATTATCCAATCAGTTTTAGCAGCGATGAGCATATAGACTTGCTCAACCCCTAGCACGATGTGCTGGTCATCTCGTTAACAGTGGCAAACTGCTTAATTAAGAGGATCCTAGTGGACAACGGGAGCTCAACAAATGTACTCTTCCTTGGCGCGCTAAGAGAGATGTACATTGATGAGTGTAACATCGTATGCCGCTCGACCATTTTGGTAGGATTCAGTGGAGAACATAAGAACACCATAGGGGAAATTGTCCTTTCCGTCTACGCAGAAGGAGTCAACCTGAACACACGCTTCCTCATCCTCAACTGCCTATCGTCCTACAACATAATCATGGGTTGCCCGTGGATTCATGAGATGAGGGCTGTCCCCTCAACATATCACCAGGTGATCCGTTTTCCTACCAAATGGGGAGTCCACGAGATCCGAGGACAACAGAAGACCTCGTGAGACTGCTAGCAAAACACTCTAAAAATCAGACCGTCCGATTTATAGTAACTACAGAACGCAAGCATCGCCACCAACAAAGACCGACCAGAAATGGAAGAGCTCGATGAGGTATCCATACATCCGAGCTTCCCAGACCACAAATTTAGTATCGGCTCTCTCCTCCTACAAAATATCAGAACAAAGTTAATCGGCTTCTTGACGGCCCGACACAACAGCTTCGCATGGTCGTACGCTGACATGACCGGCATTAACCCGAAAGTCCTGGTGCATAGGCTGCAGGTCGACCCAGATTACCCGCCCGTAAAGCAAAAACGAAGGAAGTTCGTGTCCGAACGCAACAAAGTTATCAATAAGGAGATCCAAAAGCTGATCGACATTGGCTCGGTAAGAGAAGTGAATTACCCAGGCTGACTCGCGAACGTAGTAGTAGTGAAGAAGAAAAACGGGAAATGGCTAGTCTGCATTGACTTCACAGACCTCAACAAGGCATGTCCCAAGGATTTCTTCCCTTTACCACACATTGACATGATGGTGGACACTACAGTAGGCCACAGACTATTGAGCTTCATGGATGCATTCTCCGGCTACAACCAAATTTTCATGCATCCGAACGATGAGGAAAAAACTTCTTTCATCACGAAGCGCGGCATTTTTTGCTACAAAGTGATGTCCTTTGGCCTCAAAAACGCTGGGGCAACCTACCAAAGGTTAGTCAACAAAATGTTCGCAAGAATGCTTGGACAGACCATGAAGGTCTACGATATGCTGGTAAAATCATTGATAGCGGATCAGCAACTCGACCACCTCCGACAGTCGTTCGATATTATTGACAAATACGGGATGAAGCTTAATCCTACCAAGTGTTCTTTTGGAGTTTTATCAGGGAAGTTCCTTGGCTATCTGGTAACCAAGAGGGGCGTCGAGGCCAACCCAGATCTAATCCAATCCATCATGGATTTGAGGTCCCCCAAAAGCATCAAAGACATACAAAAACTGACCGGGCGACTCGCGGCCCTCAACCGTTTCATCTCAAAGTCATCCGAAAAATGCAAGCCTTTCTTCGACGCTCTAAGGAAGAGTAAATCATTTGATTGGAATCAAACAAGCGAAGATGCATTCCAAAACATTTAGCAATACCTAGCAGACCCTCCCCTCATATCCAAACCTAAGGAAGGAGAGACACTCCTACTCTACCTCGCTGTATCCGAAATGGCTGTTAGCGCAGTACTAGTGAGAGAGAGGAATATGGCAAACAACTCCCCATATACTATATCAGCAAGACCTTACTCGACACAGAAACAAGGTACACTCAACTTAAGAAACTGGCTCTTGCACTAGTTACAGCCGTAAGGAAATTGAGGCCGTACTTCCAATGCCACACCATCAGTGTGCTCACTACCTTTCCCTTGAAGAACGTCCTACACAAGCCCGAACTTTCCGGACGACTAGTAAAATGGGCAGTGGAACTAAGCGAACACGACATCAACTATCAGCCACGTACAGCGATCAAGTCGCAGGCATTGGCAGACTTCATAGCAGACTTCACACCTGGGATTCTACAACAAGCAAAAGAAGAGCTTTGTACCATGTCGTGCGACACGTCAAAGGAGGATTGGACTTTGGCAGTCGACGGATCAAGTAACGCAGGGGCAGCGGACTAGGGGTAATACTTACCTTGCCCGAGGGACACGTCATCGAACGATCCACCCGATATGGGTTCAAAACCACTAACAACGAAGTCAAATACGAGGCCTTCATAGCCGGGCTCACCTTGGCAAAAGACTTACACGTTAAAAAGGTACGTATTGACCCCCAACTAATTGTGAGACAATTGCAGGGTTTCTACCAAGCTCGAGATTTGAAAATGTCGGCCTACTTGACCCTGGTAAAAGAACTACAAGCCTCGTTCGAATCATTCGACATCGAACAAGTGCTAAGATTAGAAAATACACACGCCGATGCACTCGCCAACCTTGGTTCCACATTAAATACAACAGTTGAGCGGACTATTCCCATGGTTTTTGTCCAATGGCCAGCAGTTGTATGGAAGTCGGCAAAGCTCGAAATCGAACCAATTTCGGACCAACCAACTTGGATAACTCCAATCTACGACTACTTGATAAACGACATCCTACCATCTGACAAGGTCGAATCACGTAGAATCAAGATAAAGGCTGCCCGATTTTCCATAATAGAAGGGTCGACTTTACAAGAGGTCCTACTCCGGCCTTACCTTATGTGCGTCGACCCAATTGAGGCTCAGAAAATACTTAAAGACTTACACGAAGATGAATGCGGAAACCACTCGGTAGGGAGAAGCCTGGCCAATAGAGCAATCACGATAGGATATTATTGGCCGACAATGCGATCCAAGTCGTACGACCTCGTCAAGCGGTGTGACCCATGCCAGCGCTTCGCCCACTTTTCACATCAGCACCCGGAACGACTTCACCCCATCTCAGCACCGTGACCCTTCATGAAGTGGGGGATGGACATAGTAGGAAAGATGCCAGTCGCTACCGGAGGAAAAGTCTACATGCTAGCCGTAACCGATTACTTCACAAAATGGGTCGAAGCAGAATCATATGTGAGGGTCAAAGACTCCGAAGTAAAAAGCTTCATCTGGAAGAATGTTATATGCCGTTACGGAGTCCCAAGGGAGATAGTCACTGACAATTGTTAACAATTCATATCATACGACTTCCCAGACTTTTGCGACAGGTGGAAGATCAAACTAAGCTATTCAAGCCCAAGATACCCTCAAGCCAACGGCCAAGCAGAATCCACCAACAAAACGATCATATCCACCCTTAAGAAGCGACTCGACCAATATAAAGGGAAATAGGTCGATGAGCTACAAGGCGTGCTATAGTCTTACCGTACGACAATCAGAACATTGACAGGGGAAACACCATTCTCCCTAACCTATGGGTCGGAGGCCGTAATAGCAAATGAGGTTGATTACCCTTCTTACAGTGTACAACACACAAACGAAGAGACAAACAACAAAGAATTACTGAACGAATTCGACACAATCAACGAGCGTCGTGACAAGGCCGCAATCAGATTGGCAATATATTAGCAAAGAGTTGCCCGACATTATAATAGGAATATTCGTCTCAAAACGTTCAATATTGGAGACTGGGTCCTTCGTCGCATCCTTCAAAACACAAAGGAAAAAGGAGCAGGTAAACTCGGTCCTACGTGGGAGGGACCATACCAAATCACCAAAGTAGTTGGACATGGAGCTTACAAACTACGATGTACAGATGGCATGGAAATCAGCAACAGTTGGAACATATGCCACCTAAAACAGTATCATTTCTAAATCCTATTTTTTTCTTTTATCGTCCTACGACCTGGTACTAACTTAGGCATCGGAGGGCCGTTGGTAAATCCAACGGCCAACCCTAACATTTTTTATACAGGATGGCGTCGCTCGACATTCCTGCACTCAAGATTTTTCAATTCACGCCACACCTCCATTACTAAGTTATACCAAAACGCACGACCTGCATTCAAGGTCTAGTGTTGCATGACATGAAAGATAACAGTTGAAGCATGCAACTATAAAGTTCCACACTTCAATTGGGGGAAATCAATATCACTAGAACAAGAATCGATTCGTACGACTTGCATTCAAGGTCATGAGTTCGCACGACAATTCAACACTACAATGTTCGAATTTTTTCTGCGTCACATGACGACGCCACAATCGAATACACATTGACGATGCTCGACATTCCCGCATTCAAGGAATTCGAATCAACCAGAAACCAGTGGTCGCACGACCTGCAATCAAGGTCCTGTGTCGCACGACAAAAGTTATCTTGTGAAAATACAGCAAGGAAACAAAGTTATATTTATGTTATACGACAAATAATCATTCATTTGAAAACAATATTCTATTAAATATGAAATTATAGTTCAAAAGCCCACCTGGGCAAAAAATTCAAACACTTAGAAAAAAATTCATAAGATCAAATTTTACAACTTCCTACGGGGCGACATCATCACGACCTCCCTCGACCTTAACATCTTGCTGGACGCCGCTCGATTGAGCAGGAAGAGCTACCACAGCCGCACCCTCAGGGGCTGAATCGATAGCCTTCGCCTCAACAACTTGGTTTTTCTCTTTGGCTTCAGCCTCATAATCGTTGTCCTTCTTTATGCTCCTCATGGTCGGCGATCCACTTGTCCACCTCCTATTCAGTCGCACGACCTTCTTTATACTGCAACATTAGGTCCGCCCTTGTCTTAATAACGGCATTGAGCACGCTATCCTCGACCTGGTCATATAGAGCATTGTACTCCGACTCCTTAACCTGAGTTTAGCATCGAGCTGGTCGACCTTCCATTGTAACGGCCCAAGCTTGTCAACTTCCGCCTCCAGACGTTCAAGCTCAAGGGTCGATTCGGTTGCACGACTGGTAGCCTTCTCAGCGCTCTTTTTGGCCTCCAAGTTGGATGCCCTCAACCTTTCCATCTCGACCCTGAGGCCTTGGTTACTTGACTTGAGTTTCCTCACTTTCCTCATAGCCAAACCAAACTCCTTCTTCATATATATCTGAGATTGAAGAGCCTACAAAAAGAAACACCATGCTTAGAAAAAATTAATTAAAAACAATGGTAAGCCGCACGACATTACCTGGAATTGGTAGCTGAGGCCCTAGTCAGCTGCTTGGGAAAGGCCTATTCCTTTCAGCCTGCTTTCATCTGCAGGGAGCAGCAGTCGCTTGACCTGGGGCATGATTGACCCAAAGTCTGAGCAGGCAAAAGCATCCTGTGGAAATGTCAGGTCGACCGACGCCTCACTGCCAGTTGCTGAATCGTCCCTCCTCATCTTTTTTCTAGCGGAGCTCACGACAAGGACAACTTTTCCTTGACTCGACGGGGGAGGTGGTGGTGGTGGGGTCGCCATTGGCTCGACAGCGTTGCTCGACTTGACCTTTTTTTTTCCCTTATTCTCCTTGAGTCTCCTCAAGGCTTCATCGGCGTCAGGGGCAGCAAAACCTCCAGCCATCAGATCAACTGCAAAGTGTCGCTCTACGTATGAGATGAGAGTAAGAAACCTTGTGCCGTACAGTCGGTCGACACAATGTCAAACTCTGACAAACTCTACTAATTTTTTGAAGGCTGGGTAGGGAGTATCTGGCTCTTTAATAACCGAAAATTTCCACAGATGACTGGGCCGCAAGTTATCTTCAGTCAGAATCCTTCTCCAACTTCTTTCCTTCGTGCCGTACGACAATATCTTCTCAGTGCGTTTTGTACAAGTTAAGCCAACCACAGCCTAAGGAGCGCCCCATTTTCACTACAAAGAAACAAAAGACAATCAGGAACGCACTACAATGTAAGCAATGTCGAACGACACGATACCACAAAGTTAGTAACCCATCGGCCTTGGACCATGTCGTACGAACTGTTGTATCCCCTACTGGCCACTCGACGAGAAGACCTCGTGCAAAGAAATACCTATCTTTCCACGACCTATCATTTGTAGTCAGCTCCGTGATGAGGTGCTGCTTATTTGTCCTAAGATTCAAATTGTAGTGGCCCTTCTTCGTGTCGTGCTCCCTCATCGAATAAGTGTAGAACAAGTCCGAAAGTTCAAAAACAATGGACTCTGTCGTACACAACAATTCCAGTCCCAATAGGATTATCCAACTATTTCGCATGAGTTGCCTTGGGCCAAGCTCGAAGTAATCCAACACCTTCCGCAACAGTCCGACTACCGGTAACTGACACGCTTAAACGTATGGGAATAAATTCCAAGTGCAGGATGTGTCGAAGTAATAATATTTCCGTGAGTACGGAGTCGAATCCACAAGGAAGTGGTGGAACTAATTCTATAAATTGAAGATTACCTATTGCAATAAAATAAATCAAGTGATGTTTGAGATTTGATTAAACTAAAATTAACAACTAAAGCAATTAAATAAGCGAGACGAATTCAAATGGAAGGAAAGCTAGGTGGTCACACGGTCCCAATCCCGGATAAGGAAACATTGACTATTATGAAGCACGTTATTAACATGATAAGACTTCTTTAACTAAGGTCACACCACATTGTATTGGTCCCGCAATGGTATGTGAATTCAATCAAATACACCTATTGGTCCTAGAGTGCATTTAATTGAAAACCGTCGTTAATATAATACAAAGGTTAATTAAGTAATTCCTTATCGAAACTAATCTAGTATTGATTCTTGAGTCAATTAAGCCCTATTGCAATTTCAATGATTTCTTATATAATATTACAATAAATATCAAATCGGTTCTCATCAAAGAGTATTCAATCTACTTTCGCAATCGCAAAACACAAGAATTGACCACAAAGTAATAATATAAAATATGCTCAAAATCAATATCATGAAATAACACATAGAAAATATTACATAATCAAATATCCAAATCCGTTTATGGTTCCTACGACCACCTAACAACAAAATTAGCTACTCATACAATCGAATAAACATAAAGAAAAGAAAATGGATGCAATACAACCCATTCGGAGACGTGTAGAGTTGAAATCCACTTTGGTCCGGTTGAGACTTCTCTTTCGCAGAGCTTCGTCTTCCTTAATGAATAATCGATGTAATCGTGAAACCAATAATATGTTGGTGTTTGATGATGATGGTTGGTGTTTTAGAGAGTGAAGAATGGTGAAAATTGGCCCTAGGCTGCAGCTAAGAGCTGCTGGAGCGAACCCAGCTGAACTCTCTGTCTTGGATCCCCTCTTCTCTCTTTCTCCTCTTCTTTTGATTCACAAATGGGGGCTATTTATAGGAGATGCCTGATTACTGTTCATGCGTATACGTACTGTTCACCAGCTGTTCATACAGCGCCCACAGCGCGACTGTTTATGCCGACATTTCACTGTTTATAGGCGGCTCCCGCTGTTCACGTGTATAGTACTATTCACAGCCGCGCCCAAATCTTCAATTTAATCCACAAAGGCTTCCTCAGTCAGCTTCTGCGCCTCATTCCAAGAATACATGTCTCGAATTGCTCGGTTTTGCCTATACTCATCGTGTATTTGCATTAATTCACGAGACTCACTTAATAACTGCACATATTCACAAAATACATCAAACGTACCAAAAATACTAAAAAATACAATCAAAAGAAACGATCCAAGGGTCGTAAATATATAACAATAAATGACTGATCAGCAACTTGAACCCGACCCGCTGGAATGGTAGCTTGTAGAAGCATGTCCTCCCTGGGATATCCCAATCAGGTCTCTCCTCTTTGTATGGCACCCTTAGGTCGACGCCATCGGGTATGCCATAGCTATACCTTATGCGACCAGCCGCTTCTCCTGGTAGCTCGACAAGAGGGATCCCCACGGGTACATGGTCCATAACACGCGACGTACCCTCATGACTTGAGACAGTCACGGGGTCGTACGACGGCGATGCTAACGTAACTCCATCTGTTCCTGTCCTTGACTCGCCTCACGAGTCGGACGATAGATCTATAGTATCGTCATATCTTCGCCCAGACGTACTGGGAGTATTCTTGTCACGTCTATTCGACATCTCACCTACAAGTCGAGCGATAGGAGGGAGGGTTAGTAGTCAAATCTAACTATTTATTCTACATACCCTAACATCAGTCCCTAAAGTATGTCATCATACACCTAAACAAGGTTATACGACATAAACTCTCCAGCTAAATGTCGTACGACATAGATACCAACAAACAAATTCCACCAAAATCCTAAGTTGCATTTTTAGATCAAAACCCACATTCAGATTTTTCTAAAAAAGCTACTCGAAGAACAATAAAACATACCCAGAAACAGAAAAACAAATTTAGGAAAATCAATAGCAAAAACAGGATAAGAACTTACCAAAAATAAGAGAAGCTGAACTTCCTCGCCGGAATAAACGCGAAAAGAACGAAAACAACTGGAAGAGACGACGGAAACAAGAACACCGGGGACTGGTTCTTGAGAGAGAAAGAAATAGAGAGAGAAAAAAAAGCAAAAATTGAAAATGAAAGAGAAAGAGGAAAGGGCGGCAATAAAAGAAAGGGCATGAGCTGACGTGTCAGTTTCTTATTGAGCACGCACCCCCATAACCGCCATCATTAATCAGGCGTGTGCATTTCCCATAAAGGTCACGATTACTTTGGCACAACTATCGAAAAGCCATTGGAAGGTCAGCTATTCACACCGCCTCGACTACGGCATCGTCGTACTACCATATCAAATCGAAGGGATTGAAATCTGCTCATAAACCCAGAAACGTGCCTCAAATTCGACCCAACTGATCTTGACAAATGATAGTTGTATGACATAAAAATAAGAACCACTAATATACTCTACATACGGACCCAAACAGACGTGTCGTACGACACCATTGAAATATCGTATCCCTCCACACGACCGAACAACATCAAAGGGCGATACAAACCCCATGACTTTCTTCTTAAATCCAAGGAGTTTAGGGGCAAACTATAGTAGCTAAAATCTGTCAGGCCTAAATACAAGTGAGGATCTGGCCCAGAAGCCCAAAGTATATCACAAGACCAGGCCCAGAGCTGGTCAAACTACATGGACCTATTGCCTTGGTCGCACGACAACCCAGCTATGATCACTAACGCAGTGATCCAAATAAAGACAATCACATGAAGCCATGATTGTCATACCTCGAGAACCCTTATGTCGTACGACAGCCCTCACTTCGATCCAAGCAGCAATAGGGAAGTAACTCCACAACATCCACATTTGGGAAAGCTCCTGTGTCGCACGACATAGTACCATTGTCGTCTCGGATCAATGGTCAACTGACATGTCGCGCGACATGTAATCATAACTATGTCAGGACAAATAACCAAAATGATATGTCGCACGACATGGAATCTCCTTTGACTTACTTTGATAAAGACGGTCCTACAAAACCATGATTAAAATCTAAACGGCTAAGTCAAAGAAAACACCCATAAACTTCCTTAATTGGAGGCAACAAGAGAGGTAATAATGAAATCCCTCAACGGGCAAAAACATCACCCCCTATAAATGGAAGATAGTTCTCCCAAGAGAGGGGGACTGAAAAACTCATATCCAAAAACCATCAATATTCAGGCAACATTCTCCGGCCATTATTCATCATCTCCGATCATCTTTCGATTGTACCTCGATTAGCCGATCTCATATCTCCTTCGATCAGGGAGATATTAATCACCAAGTTAACAGGAAGTATTACGCACTCATTTTAACTTTTAACCATTATATATTTATTAGCATTCGCTGAGATATCAATCACCAAGTTAACAGGAAGTATTACGCACTCATTTCAACTTTTAACCATTATATATTTATTAGCATTCGCTAACTTGACCGTCTAAGTGACTTTGGCTAGCACCACCCCGGTGTCCCAGACGTCCTGCAGGTCATGTGCATTCTATTTTTGCAGGTTGTAGTGCCCCGTGTCCCTAAGCGATTTTTGAGGACTACAATACCTGGCCTTGTACAAGTCAAATATCTCAAACTTCCAATTAGGTTTTTGAAACATGTTGGATTAACTGCTTTACCTTCTCCAAATTTTGACTACTTGATTCTAGTCTTGATAGGTATTGTCACTAGCTTCGAATTGATCATGTTGAACTTCTCAAGTACTTCTTTGGTAATACCCTTTTTTTAAAATGAAAATGCCTCCATTCATCTGGTTCACCTCGATGCCAAGATAATATGACAGAAGCCCAATTCTGTCATCTCTAACTTTTGAGTCATCACCTCCTTAAATTTGTTGAACATGCTTGGATTATTTACTGAAAAAATCAAATCGTCCACCTATAGATAAACTGTCAAAATGTCCTCATTTTTGTTAATTTTTTTTAATAAAGAGCAGGTTTGTGCGGACATTTCATATAGCCATTTTTCTGGAAGTAGTTTTCAATTATGCTATTCCATACTCTCGGGGCTTGCTTTAATCCGTATAAAGCTTTCTTCAACTTTAACATTTTATCTTTTCAGCCTTTCATAACATAGTCAAGAGGTTGTTCTAAATACACTTTTTCTTCAAGGTACACATTTAAGAAAGCTGATTTGACATCTGTTAACCTCAAATTTGTCACCAAATAAAATGTTAACAAGTGAGGAGAGTATATTGATATTTCTCCTGGAGAAAACGTCCAGGGCGCCTCTTAGAGAAAACGTTTAAGACGCCTCTATCTCAAAATTCAATATATATGAGATATAATGTATGGAAAATACTGTTAACTCTAAAAATCAATAGAATAATAGCTAACAAGTAAAAATAATAAAATAGGAGTCTCGTGGATGAAATATCCTGAACAATATATGAAACAATATATAACAGAAAGCATTGAGCAAGTGTTCAAGCTAAATATTAACTTATAATATGCTAACAAATAGCAGTTAATTAGTAAGGAGAAAATATATAGGACCATCTCCTAGAGGAGATGTCTTGGACATCTCTCTAAGTACAAAGTTTTCCAAAGATTCAAAGAAATATAAATACAAGTTTTAATAACAAATACTGAGATCAATCATTCTCCAAGCATTCAATAAGCAACATAAATAAAACTGGAATTCAAAGACAATCTGCTGTAGGTGTTTGTGCTACGTCTCTTGATTTGGCTCCTGGAGGGTTCTATTGGAAGAGATCTGTAGGGACAAGAAAAAGCTTGGGGTTAGAGTGGTGGCCGGTGGTGATTCAGCTACCACACTCCGATGCCCAAGTTAGTATAGATAAACCAGCCCTTCGATTCTTCCATTTGAACAATAAAATAAAGAGAATGAAAGAGAATGAAATATATGAAAAGAAGTAGCCAACCTTTTCAAATGAGTTTACATAGGTATTTATATCCTCTCGGTGACAGACATTTCCTCACAGCTTGTCATGTGTTGCCTTGCCTATGGTCCTTCATCTTCGATCCATGAGCTGCTTCTGCCTTTACACCTTCCTTTGAGTCTTGTGGCGGGCACACTCCTTCATCCAATGGGCTCTAGACAAGTAGGATGCTAGGTGAAAATCAGGACTCCTCCTGGATAGCCTAGAGCCTTATTGTACAGATTTTTATGACGTGGACTTCCACATGACATTCTTTGTTGCTGCCACCTGGAGATTCTCTTGTCCCCCGATGGGGGACATGCTTTTTCTAACATCCCATGATCTACAACACTGATTTCTGCTCTACCCTTTCCTCGTCATGAGTGTAGTCCCCCCTCATTGTCATTTCCTTAACCGTTTTCCTCCTTTTTCCTCAACCTTTTGCCTTCTCACTTGTTTTTCTCTTTTGTCATGTAGCTTGTTGATATTTGTATGTATTTGTGTTGCCAAAAATACCCTTGAGACACGGGTTCTTCATAACTGACATCCTGCAAAATATTTGTCCTGTATTTATTCCTGGACATAGGCTTACTGGAAAACTAGTCTCTTGGAGGTTTATGTCTAGAGACCTTTCCTCCTGGATAAATGCTCAATCCATGAACCAAATTTATTGTTAACAATATCCATTCAGTAAATCTTTCATTTATTTTGGGTAGCAAACGAGATTATCAACAGTGTGGTTTCCAAGCGAGTAACATGGGCAAACACCTCTTCATAGTTTATACCCCGATTACAGCATTTTGTAACTAATCTCGCTTTGTATCTCTCCACTTCTTCTTTAGCATTCTTTTTGGTTTTGTACTTATACCCATTTGACTCCAATTGCTTTCTGCCTTTTAGGAAGAGTAGCAAGCTCCCAAGTTTTGTTATTGTTAATTACTTAAATTTCCTCATTCATATCTTTCACCCATCTTTTATCTAGAGCAGCCTCTGCAAAATCAATTGGTTCACTGTTCTTCAACATGCATTGCGCCATATTGAGGCTGTATTTGTTATTTCTTTCGGCGACATGATTTTGCTAAGTTGTCATGGAACGGTTATAGGACGACGAATTACATTTACATAAAAAAAAATATCTAAATTCTTTTGAAGTGAATTCTTCTCCTCTGTCAGATCTCAAAACTGTTATGAAATAGCCACTTTCTTTTTCAAAAAAAAGTTTTGAATTTTTTGAATACTCCAAACACCTATGAATTTTCTTTTACAAAGTATATCGAAGTTTTTTGGCTAAAATAATCAATAGATAACAAAAATTAATTATTATTACCGAAAGTAGGTTTGATTGGTCCATAAAGGTCGATATGATCAAGCTCCAACGGCTCCTTCGCTCTTGAAAAAGCTATTTTAAGAAAAAAATTTCTTGATTGTTTTCCAAGGAGACATCCTGTTGGGAATCCGATTCGATTCCCGGTGCAGCAGAAGTGGTAAACTGTATGCAAACACGCAAATCTGCACTGGGTACACATATGGAAGCAAGCAGAATAGTAAAGGAGATAGCAGTTTTTTACGTGGTTCAGCAATCAACTGATTCCTACATCCACGGAGCGCACCATCACTCAATTCACTATGAAAGAATTATTACAACAACACTTATACGAAAACCTCTCACACAATTTTTCCTCTCACGTGTGTTTATACTCTCTGCTTTCTCATCGGGTTCACTCCCCAGAAACTCTCGGAACCGCACACCTGGGCTACTCATCTGGTTCACTCCCCGGATACTCTCGGAACTGCACACCTGGGCTCCTCATCGGGTTCACTCCCCGGATACTATCGGAATCGTACATATGGGCTCCTCATCGGGTTCACTCCCCGAATACTATATGGGCCTCCTGCCTAGATACAGAGCTGCTCTAATGGAGCTCACTCTCTGAACTCTCTCTGATGGATGAATTTCCTCCTGGCCGGACCCTCTTGGGCCTCCTGCCCGTATCCGCCTGGGCCTCTTGCCCTGATACTGAACCGCTCTTGTGGAGCTCTCTGAACTCTCTCACTTGGAGGAGATGAGTTAAGTTGATTATCGCAAATGAGGGCTATTTATAGGAGATGTCTGGTTACTGTTTACATTTCACTATTCACGTATAATGTATTATTCATAGTATACTATTCATGTATACGGTACTGTTCACCTGGGCCAAATCTTGGGCCTGCTCCTATGCCTCTCATAGGCCTCTTCTGGGTCTACTGTCTGGGTCTCTCTTAGGTCTACTCAGAATTCAAACTTCACAAATCCAACACATTCTTCACAAAATTGATTCGGGTGCTCAATATACAGCAATTCGTTCACCATTTTCTTCTTTTCCAGCAATCTAAAGCCATTGAAATTCAAATGCTCATGCCTCAGATGCCACGCTCTAGATGAATCTTTCAAACAAGACTTTAGACATTTCGCATCATCAGTTTGAATGTTTAAAAAAAAAATTCTAATATTTTTTGTTATCGATACTTTGGCAATCAAGTTTTCTTGTCAATATCTAATTGAAAGACTATAATCATTCATGAAAATATTATAGCCTTTCTCTAATAGTTTCCCTAAGCTCAAAAATATATATTTTTTTATATCCAGTACATAATAAACATAGAAAATAAATTTATGCTTTCCATTTTTCAAGCAAATTAAAATATTACCTTTTTCCTTTGTCGGAATTTTTGTTGCATCGCCAAAGGTAATATTGCCGCTCAGGACTCATCAAGTTCAACAAACATCGATCTATACCCGCACATACGATTACTTGCGCCACTATCAAGATACCAAATATTTCTTTCACATTCTTCTTCTGCTTTGCATGCCAAAAGCAAGGTAGGCTCACGCTTTTTTTTTCCTTTCTCATCTTCAGTATAATTGACATTTTTTTTAACTCTATTTCTGCCAATAATATTGGCAAAATTTATGACAATTAAAACATTCAATTTGGCTTTTATCATACTTTACACCGTCATTTTATCTTCCATATGGCCTTTAGTAGTTTTGTCTTCCACGATCCCTTGATGAATTAGGATGTTGGTTACTACAACCATCTTCATTTCTCCTTTAACTATAATTTCCTCTTCTCCCTCGACCTCGAGAATTACCATGTTCGCGACCTCTACCTCGGCTTCAACCTCGTCCACTTTGACTTTTGTGATCTTGATCTTCCTTCCTCTTTAGTTGTAGCTTTGTTTGTAGCAACTACTCCGTTGAATCTGTTTTCTTTAAAAGCTTTTCTTTATTGGCCTGTAAAGAAATCAAAAGTTGATTAACCGTCATTGTACTCAAATCTTTCGATTGTTCAATAGCTACAACAATAAAATTAAAATTTTCATACAACGAACAAAGGTAGCTGCTAAACATGAGTACGTAGAGTGATGTAGCCATTGCTCTTGAAATCTTCTAATCTGCTACTGCTAATGTTGTTGGGCACAAGCAAGTTGTAGCTACTAGTATATGCTTGATTGTTACTCTTCACAGTCCCCCTGCAAACTGAACTGAGAAGAAAACACTAAGTTCAGCTTGGATAAATGAGTAACAAAACGAGCTACAAAGAAATTTTTTGTAAAGACATCTATAGTCTGAAATTCAGTAGGAACATATTGAATTGAGAAGCTACATGCTGCCACTTTTTCCCTTAAATGGACATATATTTCAATGCACTTGGTTCTAGCATGAAAGATGAGATTGTGTGCTAGAGAGGTAGCACTTTAATTATCACACCAAAGAATTAGTGTAGAGTACAAAGAAAAACCAAGTTCTAGTAATAGAGTTTTGATTCAAATAATCTCAGTTAAAGCTTTGGCAAGAGACCTTTATTCAACCTTAACACTCGATCTTGCAATAACATGCTACTTCCTTGAGCTCCAAGCAATGAGGTTACCACCCAAGAAAACACAACTGCCACTTGTAGATCGCCTGTCATCAACAAAACTTGCCCAATCTGCATATGAATATACTTCCAATGTCAAGGCAGTTGAACTACAAACCAAAATAAGATGTGCCCTTTAGATACCGCATCACTCTCTTGCATGTCATCCAATGAACTTTTGTAGGAGCCTTTAAAAATTAACTTAGTTTATTAACAATAAATGCTATGTCAGGCCTAGTATTAACAAGATATTGAAGGGCTCCTATGGTGCTCCTATAAAGAGTAAGATCGGATAAAAGAGTTCCATCATGCGAGGAAAGTTTGACCCTAGTGCTGGCAGGAGAGGCACATGGTTTAGAGTCTTGCAAACCAGTTTTCTTTAACAAATCCACAACATACTTAGCTTGAGTGAGATGCAGCCCATCCTTAGACCAAAAGGCTTCAAAGCCTAGGAAGTGGTTAACTAAACCAAGAGACTTAAGAGCAAATTGAGAGTTGAGATCATGAATTACTTGAGAAATAAGAGAAAGGTTGTTGCCTGTGAGCAATATATCATCCACGTAAACAAGCAAAAATACAACATTACCTCCAGCCTTTTTGATAAACAAAGAGACATATAATGTAGAGCTTGTAAATCCCCATGCAACCAAAGCTGATTTTAGCTTGTTGAACCACTCCCTAGGAGCCTTCTTGAGGCCATACAAGGCCTTGGACAGTTGACACATATGATTAGGCTGCTGAGGATGTTCGAATCCTTGAGGCTAAACCATGTAAACAAGCTCATGTAAGTCCCCATTTAAAAGCATATTATTGATGTCTATTTGTTGTATGTCTCAACTAGAGAAATAGCCAAGTGAAACATGACCCTTAGAGTGGAAGATTTTACCATATGGCTTAAAGTTTCATAGAAATCAACCCTAGGTGTTTGATGAAATCCTTTGGCCACCAATCGAGCTTTATACTCCAAAATGGTGCCATCAGCTCTTTATTTTATTCGAAACACCAACTTGTTGCCCACTACACTCATATTATAAGAAAAAGGAACAAGATTCCATGTATGATTTGCAAGAAGAGCATCATACTCAGCTTGCATGGCAGCTTCCCTTGAGGGTCAACAAGTGCTTGCTTGATAGAAATATGTTCACATTCAGTTAGTAAAACTTGAGGAGCTGAATGTGAAGAGGTAAAACCTTTTGGTTTTACAATTTTTGACTTGGCACGAGTTTACATATGATGGACATTGAGAGGATGTTAAGGAGCAATATGAGATGTAGGGGGTGAAGCTGTAGGAAGATTGATAGTAATTCCAGAAGAATGAGAATAAAGTGGGGCCAAGGAAGGCACAGTTGGTAAGGGAGGAGTCAGGATTGTAGTAGGAGAAATAACATCTGTTGGAGTAGGCATTGGACCTGTTGAAGTAGGCCTAATTGGGGTAGGCAACATATTAAAAATAGACAAAGGCAGATTGGGAGAAGAAGCTGCATTTGTAGGTGACTGTGGTGGAGTTGAAAAAAAAAATAACATAGGGAAATTCCAACTCATGAAATAACACATTTATGGAAATGATTAGCTTACCAAAGGGGGTGAGACACTTATATCCTCTATGCAGCAGACTGTACCAAAGAAAAAGACATTTAATGGAGTGGAAGTTAAGTTTGTGCTTTGTGCTTGTTATAGTCTCTCAAATAGGGGAAGTAAGCACAACCAAACGTTTTGAGAAAGTTGTAATTCGAGTGCTTGTGATAAAGGATATCATAAGATGACTTGTTGTTGAGAAGTGATATGGTCAGATTGTTGATCAAAACAACAGCTGTCTGAAATGCATCCATGCACCCAAAATTTGAAAGGCATTGTGGCATGAGCAAGAAGTGTGAGGCCTGTCTCTACCACATGCCTGTGCTTCCTCTCAAGGATTCCATTTTGCTAATGGGAATATGCACAAGAGAATCGTGGAGTAATATCACATTGTTGGAAGTAAGGCATGAAAACCTGGAACTCTCCACCCATATCAGTCTGCAAGGCTTTAATTTTCAAGCCAAGAGTCAATTCAACATTACTTTTAAAATGGATAGACACCTACAAAGCTTTTGATTTTAATTTGAGAGGAAAACGTCAGGTGAACCGAAAGAAAGAATCAACAAACACTAGGTAATATCGATATCTTTCAGGTGACAAAACTGGAGAGGGCCCCAATATATCTAATAAGACTAAATAAAAGAGAGCTTTTGATGTAATTTGATGTCTTTGATATGGTAATCTGTGCATTTTACCCAGTTTGCAAGAAGTACAAGCATCAAGATCAGCATTTGAAGAACTAATATGCATAGAATGAAGCACAATTTTTAATACAGGTAATGCTGGATGGCTCAACTTAGAATGCCACAAGGCAACATTAGTTTTAGTAGCAATAAGAGCTCTAGGAGCTTTACTATGTACATTAGAAGAAGCTGAATTATGTAAGACTTTTCCAACAGTACAGCAGGCAGCTTTATTATCAAAAGCAAAAGCAGAAACATAAGCTTTTTGAGAATTGTTGGATTGAGTAGAATTAGCTGAGGAACTTGTGATTAAAGGCATTTGATAGAGACCATAATTAAGGGTTCCTTGAAGCAGCATCCTCTTCGAATTCTTATCCTTAATGACACATGAATCACCAGAAAGCTCAGCAACAGTTGCATTATCTTAAGTAAGTCTAGATATACTTAGCAAATTCTTTGTCACATTAGAAACATGCAAGACTTGATTCAAAAATATAGGTTTAGATGATGTATGTGATTTCACAATACTTCTCCCTACATGCAGAATTGGCAGCTTATCATCATTCCCAACAATTAGCTTAGCATTACCTTTGTACTTATTTCTCATTGTAATGTTATGGAGATCTTTACATGGTAAGTGGCACTACTATCCACATACCAAGAAGGATCTGCAACAGTTTCAAGAGTTGCACATTGAGCTTGATGAATATTTGCTTGTCTTAGATAGTGGTTGGTGTTAGGAGAAATCTGTTGTGTGTTGAATCCTTGTTGCTAACTATTCTAATTAGCTTGATACTGAATGGACTAATCAAAACGCCTGTAGCACTGCAATGCCATATGACCTATTCTTCCACAAACTTGACACACAAGTTTCTAGTTTTGATTCCACCTACCTCCATACTTGCCACGTCATCTTCCTCTTGTGTTTCCTCCATTTCTATTATTGTTACTGTTATTATTCCCTGCATCATTTCTATATTCTTTCTTGTCTCCTCCACTATGTGCAACAAAGTTAGCAGAAATAGAAGAAACATCAAGCTGTTTGGACGTATTTAATTGTTCAATGCGTTGCTCATGCAACATAATAAGGTATTGTGCCTCTTGCATAGTCATTGTGTTTCTTTGAGAAGAAACCAAGACCACTATTGGATCAAATTCATGTCCTAGGCCTCCTAGCATGCTTGCTGACAGATCAAAATCGATAACAATCTGACCTGCAGCTAATAGAGCATCTCCTATCTCTTTAATTTTCAGAATATAGTCATTTATACTCAATGGTCCCATTTTAACACTCTGAAGTTGATGCCTCAATTGTAAAACTCTTGCCATACATTGTTGATTAAAGAGATTCATCAAAGTGTCACATATTTCTTTAGCTGTAACACAATGCGATCTTGACATTCAAGGTTGAAAACAACCATGAATACAGCAACTGATCTGACCTCTTCCAAACTGCATATTCAGTGTTCAAGATCAGCTCATTGTCTACTCCATTCGAGCTTGTAACTTCTACAAACTTTTGAGGTTGAGGCCGAGATCCATCAATGAACTCTTCTACCTCTAAAGTTCTAATCACAGGAAGAATTTGAGCTCTCCAATATGTAAAGTTAGTCTAATCAAGCTTGATCGGCATGTTGAAGTTTAGTGTCTGAGCAAGAGATGGAAAATCCATGGCTGCTATGAATTGAGATTGAGTTTGACAACAAGAATTGATTGAAACACTTGTTGAACTAAATGTCATTGACGTTTGTCAATAAAGCTTGGTACCATGTGAAAATTCAGTGAAAAATAGAAAACAAAATTCAGGTGATAAGTGTTAGATAGAAGTAATAAGGTGTATGAGAAAAGTCCTCAAAGAGAATGTTTATTCTCAGTAGAAGACGATTATTGTTTGAGCTCCGTTGATGGAGATTTTGAACTTTTTTTTCATTGAATTAATAATGTAAACAATGAACAATATATATAAAAGTAGAATCTTGGTGTTGCAATGTGCATGCACTAACAGATTCTTAACAAACTCTAACTAAATTGTGCCACCTCAGCTGCTACACTAACTAACTCTCTAATCAAACTTGATCAACTTGTTAACAGTTGATCATGCCCTCTGTTACTTTTATATCTTCTAGAACTTGATTGCTCTTGAAATCTTCTGATCTGCTACTGCTATGTTGCTGGGCACAAGCAATTTGCAGCTGCTAGGATATGCTTGATTGTTACGCTTTACATTTATACAACCATTTTTAAACTCTACAAACTTTTGGTTTAATTAGTTAAGATGCTGCAGCAGGGTTGGGACCGCAAGAAAACCTAACTCCTCTTATATATTTACATATATAATATACTAATTTACTTGAGTGCAGAGCCAATAATCTTCCGTCTTTACATGAACGGTGAGAGACAAACAGAGTGATACTAGCTAGGCTATAAACTAGCTATTTATTCAAAATATTTACATGCAACTTGTATTATCATATTTGATTGTGGAATAAACCGTGTCAATTTATAATGATATTTTTTACTAGGAATCTTTGTCTCCGTGATGAGCATCAAGATGGGGTTTTGATGGACACAAAGGCCAGTCTGATCTCAAACAGCTCTGGAAGACATTAACTTCTGACAATTCCACTCTGTAGTCTGATCTTTTCTTCTCAGCCCAAAATGTGTGCCTTTTGAGTTATTGTCAGAAATCATGGTAGTTCATGTATATAAAAATGTTAGGGCTTGCTAGACAAAGCTTAGGTAGAGTCGTCGAGTGTGGTAACCAGCTCCTCCTATAAAGCCTATGCTATTGACCTAGTTTGACTAGGCTTATTTTTAATATGTGACTACAAATTTAGCCACAGCCTGTTCCTAGGTAACATGGGAGTGGTTGGTTTTCTAATTTCGTTTGATGAAGGGAATATTTATTTTTAATTTATTGTTCGTACCAAATTGAAATTTATAATAATAAACAGAAGAAATATACTATATAACTCTCATATATTGCATTATTGACATTAGGTTATATTTGATTGGTCTCTTTTTATGTTTGAAGGAGGTTTTAAAATTTTCTCAAGTGAGAATTGTTGATAATTTATGAAAAAATTTATATTATGAATTTGAAAACAAATGGGTTTTTGACATATATTAGTTTTTAAGCTCAATCGATCTTAAAGGGGACTAATGGAACTTTCCCTTTAACATTATTGGTTGTGCATGGGTTGTAGCTAGTGTTGTTTAGGGCATCAATAAGCAAATAAATAATTTAAAATAAAAACGTATTAAATATTTATTAGTGTTAGGGATTTTGACTTCATGTGTGATAGACAACAAAAGTTCAAAATCGTGTTTTTGGACCACTATTTAGATATGATATTTTATGCAACCGAAAATTTCTCCACAGAATCTTTGTATTGTTTTTGGAGCATGCTATGTACAAAGGAGCATAGATATGCATGGTTATTAGCTGCTTTTACTTTTTCTGCTATGCTTTTGGGGTATAAATTCTTCTCCTTTTTGCCCTTTTCTATAAAGTTGGTCTTTCTCTTAAACTTTTATATATAAATCTTTCTCATTGGTCCTAATTAATTAAGGATACTTTTGTACGTATGATATTTTCTATTATATATGCCATGATGCATGCTCTTATCGTTTTCATGCAATGAAGAAAAAGCTAGCCCTCCAAGTACAAGTAGCTAATTTAATTTTGATTAAATTTACTGATTTAAATACACTTCGTTTGGTTAGAGTTACTTTTCAGGGGAAAAAAAGGAGGCAAAAAGATAAATTGGAAAGATTTAAAAGAACCAGTAAAATAATACTGAATTTTTTGTTATCGGTCGTGGCTACTTTTCTTTTTAATTTTATTTTTTATTCACTTTAACAGAATATTTCTCATATTTATTATAACTTATCCTTTAGGGGAGTTCATAGGAAAAAAAAAAAAAAACCCAATAGTCCAAATACCATTTTGGAACTAGACTATGTCTAAGAGAGGTGAATAACATTTTGAACGAATTTGAAAAAGTCATTACATTTTACCAAAATTGAAAAGAAAAAAAAAAACCAACTTTCAAAATTAAATAAAACATTCTCTACAAGTCTATCGAAAATTCAATTGTGTATCAAAACATATTCATCATTTGGATATAATTTTGAATAAATAATTTGAACAGTTTAGCATTATTACTCAAACACAGATATTGTGTGGAGAAAATATTCTTGCTACAAATCATTGATTCAATTAATTCTAACAATGGTTTGTTCATTGCCAACGATAACCCTACATATGTAGCCAAATAATAATCTCCTTTTGGACCACTTGCTAATTAATTATATTGCTAGCATCACCACCATTAGTCTATTACATGTTCATGTTTTCTTCCTCCTCATTCTCTATATATATAAAAAATTATTTGCAGAGCACTCTCACCGAAACTTGTGCTGTAGCCTACACATCATAGAAAGATCATATGGCAACAACTAAGTTTGATTCAGTCTCCACCAATGGCCAGGATAGAAAGCCAGATCCAGTTCGTGTGAACGGTGGAGATGGCAATCTTAGCTACAACAAAAACTCCTGCTATCAGGTATTTCTTCAGTGCCTTCTCTTCTAGCTACAGCCTACAAGCATATATATACACATATAGATATACACAGACACATGAAAAGCATTATTTTTTTTTTTTTTTGGTTTCTGCAAGTACTTCAGTTTTTGAAACTCTAACCTTATCTGGAATTCATATTGCGTTGCTTGAAGGGAAGGCAATTAAGAACATGGAAACCAAAACAAAAACCATTAGCTAGACTATAACCCTTAAGCTTTGGATAAGTCCAAACAACAATTTTAAACTTTATTATTTTTTTTTCTTACGTGTAAGATTAACGGGTTAAAACGATGACGTTTTGCTACTAATACTATTCAGTATGTCCAGATATATTTTAATTTTAATTGATAGAATTGAAAGAGTGTTGCATATCCAATGATTATATACCCAATGATTTGTTTACATATCTATATAAAAAAATGATTTTTTATTAAAAATTGATTTGTTTATATATATAAAAATTTGTTTGTTTCTTTGCATTGCACCTTCCAACAAAAAGATTAAAGATATTGGTTTCATTAACTTCTCGATTTATCACAAGTCAACAACTCACTTTATTAAAATGCCTCATTTGTTTATATATGGCTTATTCTATATTATTGTAGCAGTATCATTATCCGTACAATCAAGTTAATAATGATGTTCATCAATGTGTTTAGAGCAGAGAATTGAAACTTTAAACACCAAGTATTATGTTCACATTAATAATAAATTTTCACTATGAAATTGTTCGTAGCTATACTCTACTGCATTTGTCAGATCCATTCCAGACCCAGTTTAAAAAAGCGAGGAGTAACTGCATTTCGAAAAACGAAAAAGAAAAGGTGAAAGTAGGGTTATAATATAATACAATATTCGACAGAATCCATTAATTGTGTCTCGCAGTTCAAAAATGCATTTAACAACGGCATCCCTTTTTACACGACCCATAAAGACAATACTGCACTAGTACACACTACTCCAAGAAAATTCATAAACTAGCTAGCCGAGAAGAGAGAGAGAAATAAACTGCTTTTTTTTTTACTTTGAAATTAATAGGTGCATGAATGTGTAGTGACTGTAAGTAACTTCAGTTTTTGAACCTTTTAAGATAACATGGTTGTTGATTTTACATTCACTTGATTTGGGCAGAGACTAGCTCTAAATGTTGTCAGAGAAAAGATGTTCGATGCAATTACAAGAAAGTTTGACGTGAAAGAGTTCTCTGCTACTTCAAATACAATTCGTCTTGCAGATATGGGATGCGCAGTCGGTCCAAACACCGTTGTCACCATGCAAGATGTGATGGAAGTTATCAAAAACAAGTATCAATCTGATTGCCCTAACTCGAAAACGCCCGACTTCCAAATATTTTTCAATGACAAATCGTCCAACGATTTCAACATCCTCTTCTCCTGTATTCCTGAAGACAGGCAATACTCAGCGGCCGGTGTACCGGGTTCATTCCATAATCGGCTATTTCCCGAGGCTTCTCTCCATTTCGTGCACAGCGCGTACGCGCTGCATTGGCTCTCTAGGATGCCGGAGGAGATGCAGGACGAGAATTCTGCGGCGTTTAACAGAGGACGGGTTCACTACAGTAGTGCCCCGGAGGAGGTGGAGAATGCTTATGCGTCTCAGTTTGCTAAGGACTTTGACAGCTTTTTGAATGCTAGAGCCAAAGAGATTGTGAGTGGAGGGATGGTTGTCATCATAATACCTGGCGTTCTAGATGGGATGCCTTGTTATGAGCTCACCACTAGTGTTATGTATGAGTTAATGGGAGACATCTTCATGGATCTGGCAAAAGAGGTAATCTTTAGATTAATTACTACATTATATATAGGTTAAAGCTGATAGTTAACGAGTTAAGGGTCTGTCGAGACCTGTCAAGATTAACAATATATGTAAGGCCAAAACTCTACTTCTATATCCGGCAGACGTCTACTCCCACAATATGGGAAGAAAACTCATCACACGTATTGGTAAAATGTATGGTGGGACTTAAATCCCCACCACTAACATGGAATGTTGCATTAATTGTTAACCATTACAATTACTAGCATATTTAGCTTATTTAGCGGAATATTAAAAAACTCATTTCTAACTTTTGTAATAAACAAATAAAGAATTTTACATGGATCTATTAATTTTACAGGGATTGATTAGTGAAGCTCAAGTGAACTGTTTCAACATGCCTATCTATTCTCCCTATCCAAAGCAGATGGCCAAGTTTGTAGAAGAAAATGGGCATTTCACAGTGGAATCTATTGAGTTAACAGACCCAACAGCTACTTACAATGGCCGTATTGACATAGAGGTGTGGACCAAGCACGTAAGAGCAGCAATGGATGGGATGTTCCTTAAATATTTTGAAATCGGGATCGTTGATGAAATGTTTGATCGACTTCTCAAAAGGCTTTTTGAAGCTTCGGATCGGGTGAATTCAAGCCACAAAGAAAAGAATATGATGTTTGTTGTTTTAATGCGTAAATGATGTGTGTGTGAGTATGCTTTAGTGAGATTATTATTCATAATTAGGTTGGTTTGGGGTTTGGGGTGTTTGCTTTATTTCATGTAATTATGTTGGTTTGCAGCACATTTTATGGTTTTTTTTTTCCCCTCGTATTGGGTTTGTAACATGTTCCCTTTTAATATATTATTATTTGTTTTGCACTTAAAAGATTGGTTGGTGTGCATCTGTTTTGTTTTCGGAGTTCATCTAAAAAAATGATACTAAACTACTAATTTCGAGAGTAATTCTATGGACAGCCTTAACAAATAGGTGGGCTGTTTATAAAATATATAAATTAATACTTAACAAATTAATATAATAAATTTTATCAGTTCTGATTTGAGTCAATGGAATAAACATTTATGAAATTAGCTTATAAGAATAAATAGTTCGACTCATTTCATAAATTAATAATTTATTAAAAAGTTCATATCGGATTGACTGTAATATTTTTTTGAACTATCAATCTATTGTTGCTTTTTTTTTTCTTCTTCTTACAATTCAAGTCTAATTTGATTTCATCTTTAATTTTTCGTAATGTATTTAAAAATCTCGATGATATATTTCATATAGCTATAAGAAAGTATTTAGTGTTAATGGTGATTTGAGTGATTCCTTACATGTAACAAACTCCAAAATTTGTTTTATCATCATCAACTTCGTCAATAGAAAGATTTTCTGTATGTTGTCAATGATTTATTCTCAATATCTTCAATAAATTAATATCTCGATTAATTAATAGATTTCATATGATCCCAACATTATTAATTTATAAAGGCTTTACTATTAAGTTAATTCCCACAATTACCCAAAGAAATTTCAATTTTTTTTAAAAGAGCAAATTACACAATACCCACATGAGGTGTAGCTATTTAAAGGTGGAGACGACCTTTTAAAAAAGAGATACAAACCTCCCCACGCCTTTGTCGTTTACCGTCAACTTGAACAGTTAACCGTGCAAAATAGGTAAGATGATTTAAATACCCAATATTAGAAATTAGATAAATTATAAATAAAATATTTAAAAAAAGATGGATCTCAACAGCCCATCAATTATAGGTGGAGATCAAATTTCAAAAATAGAAAATAATTTTTTTAAAAAAATTGATAGATGGATCCTCACCATTAGTCTTAGAGATGGACACTGAATGTAAATAAAAAATTGAAAATTTTAAAAAAATAATAGTTGAGATTCCATTTTATTAAGATGTGGAGTGGAGATCTCATATGGGATCTCCACTATCATGGAGATCTCATATGAGATCCTTCCATCAACAAGATGGAGATCTCGGATCTCCGTGATGATGGAGATCTCATTTCTAGGATATCCACCATTTTTTTTAAAAAACATTTCCTTCTTTTTTTTTCTTGTGTTTCTTGTTTTGATCTCCATTTTTTGTTTTTTTTTTTTAAAAATTGTTGTCTCCACCGTCCATTGTAAATGGATGGTAAAAAGATCCATAAAATTTTTTTTTGTCAAAAAAAATTTTAAAATCTATTTTTTTAGGACAAAATAAAAATACATTTTCTAGAGTTAAATTTTGACCACGTTTGATTAAATGTAGGGTAGATGTGTGTTGTTTTTTAAAATTTTGTTTCCACCTCAAGCAGGTGTTGTGTAATTTGCTCTTTCCAAAATATAAGCCTTTGTATAAAAATTTATGTGTTAAGTTTAAACAATTTTTGAAATATACTTATATTGCATAACCAAAAATTGTCTAAAATATTCCTAGAGATATTATCTTCTTCTTTATTTTCTTTTGGAACAGTATTAACCCCGTTAGGGTTTTAGAAACTTTGTTTTACCCCTTGATTATTTTTGTGTTCCCCAAAATCCCCCTTCACTTTGAAGTATTCACCAAAATCCCCCCTTCTATTAACTCTATTCAAGTAAAAAATTTTAAAAGTTCATTATGCCCTTGAATGAAACAAGAAATACACCTAAAAGTGAACGACATCAACATTTCATTAGGATGTGTGATAAACATGTGAGATTTTTGTTTTTGATCCTCACTTGGTGGTTGCCCAATCCTAATCACATCTCATTAGGATGTGTGATAATACAAGCTTGCATGAGATAGCTTGCAGTGCAAGCAAGAGTAAAGAAGAATACGCAAACTGTTTGATGAAGGTTTGAAAGAGAATGAACAAAACTGACTTTAGTAAGCCATTGATGGAGCTCGAATAAGCTTGAAGAAGAAGATGATTTATTGATTTTAACTGATTGATTTTACAACTAAACATTATACAATATATAGCAACTCTCATCAACCAAGGTCGGCTACTAGCTGCTCCTAACTAACTCACACAAGTGGCACTGCCAGGTCATCTTTCTTCTAACAAACTAACTGCCTTGACAGCCACTAGCTCTAACAAATTAATCAGACTTTTAACACACTTGATTAGGCTGATTACATTTCATTCTATAGCGATTATGATCAACTTGATCATGTCTAATTGTAGAGCTAATATAAGCCATACCAATCCGTAACAGTATGCAAGCTCAATGCACCTATGCTGGAAGCTTTTGTCTTCAAGCTTGAATCAGCTGAACCACCACCTATGGAGCTGTTGTTAATGCTGCAAAGTATAGCTTCTCTCACATTCCCCTGCAAACTAAATTAGGGTAATGAAACCAAATTCATTTTAGAACAAAGGAACTGAAACTTGTCTCGAGGAAGACCTTTGGTAAGAAGATCAGTAACTTGGAACTCAGTTGGGACATATCTTGGTTCAATCGAACCAGATGCCACCTTTTCTTTGATGAAGTGTGTGTCAATAGAAATATGTTTGGTGCGAGCATGGAAGACATGATTCATTGCAAGAGCGTTGGCACTCTAATTATCACACCAAATGACAATGGATTTTGGAAGCTTAATGTGCAACTCTTTAAACAAAGATTGAAGCCACAAAACCTCAGTTGTTAGTTGAGCCATAGACCTGTATTCTATTTCAGTACTGGAATGAACCACCACTATCTGTTTTCAAGAACTCCATGAGATTAAGTTACCTACAAGAAAGACACAATGGCCATTAGTAGACTGCTTGTCATCAAGACTACGACCCAGTCTACATCCGAATAAGCTTCCATAGACAATGCACTAGTAGGTTTAAACTAAAGTCCTTTGTGAATGGTACCACTTAGATACCTCAATACCTGCTTACAAGCTAACCAATGTGGCTGCTTAGGAGACATCAAAAACTGAGACAACTTGTTGACAATGTAGGAAATATCTGGTCGTCTGTAAGTAAGGTATTGCAAAGCACAATTGTGCTTTTATAAATGGTAGGATCACTAAATGTTTCACCATCATGAAGACTAAGTTTTGCACCCGTGCTTGTTGGAGAGACACAAGGCTTGGAATCAAGCATGTTAGATTTCTTTAAGAGATCCAAGATATACTTAGATTGAGTAAGATAAAGGCCATTAACATCCCTATGTGCCTCAAAACCAAGGAAGTAGCTGATAGAACCAAGAAACTGAAGAGCAAAAGTGTGGTTCAGCAGAGTCATTACCTGCCTTATTTGAGTAGAATCACCACCAATGATAAGTATGTCATCAACATACACTAGAAGAAAGATGAGAGTTGAACCTTCATGCTTGATAAAGATGATACATCAGAAGCTGAATTATGTAATCCCTACTATAGTAGTGTTGCTTTTAGCTTGTGAAACCAAGCTCTTGGGGCTTGTTTGAGGCCATATAAAGTCTTGATCAACTTGCAGACATGTTGAGGCCGCTGAGGATTAACAAATCCTTTGGGTTGGCTCATAAACACTTGCTCCTAGAGGTCTCCATTCAAGAAAGCATTGTTGATGTCTACTTATTGGACATCCTAATTGCCGAAGACAGCTAGGCTTAGAATGACCATTATTGTTGAAGCTTTAACAACCGAACTATATGTGTCAAAGAAATCCAATCCAGTAGTTTGGTTGAATCCCTTTGCCACAAGCTTAGCTTTGTGCTTTTAGATGGATCCATCGGGTTTGTACTTAGTTCTATACACCCACTTACAACTCACAACATTCATGTTAGGTGTGTAGAGAACCAATTGCCATGTATTATTGGATTGCAAGGCTTGAAATTCTTCCTTCATTGCAACCAACCACTTGGGATCAGCCAAGGCATTTTTAACTGACTTGGGTTCAGATTCTGTAAGAAAACTAAAAGGAAAAGAACAATGTAAGAGATAGGACTTAGGCTTGACAATACCATTCTTTAATCGTGTGACCATAGGATGTTGAGAGATTGTAGAAGGCTGAGTAGTTGTAGCTAATGGAGCCTGATCAGTTGAGACAGAGGAAGGAACAATAGGTGATAGAGAGGCAGATTGAGCAAGCACCTGTTGTTGCTGTGAATAAGTTGGAAGCACAACAAAAACATACGCTACATTCTGCTGTGTAAAAGGTGCAGGTTAAGACTTGGAAACAGACTGCATCATGTCAAACAATATAGAGGACAGTGGCCTATCATCAAGAGCTAAGTCAGATGGCAAGAGTGCTTAGCAAAACAATGACTTATATGGAAAGTACAACTCATTAAAAATCACAGGTCTTGAAGTGTATAACTTGCCAGATTTGTAAAGACACTTATAACCCTTTTGATTGAGACTGTACTCAAGAAACAAACACTTACTTGAATAGAAATCCAACTTGTTTTTGTTGTAGTCCCAAAGATAGGGAAAACATGCACAGCCAAAACTCTTAAAGAATTGGTAATTAGGCTTCCTATGATACAACTTCTCATATAGAGACTAAAATTTCAACAATGGTATAGACAAATTTTTTATTAGAAACACTGCAGTTTGACAAGCTTCAAACCAGAACTTCAAGGGCATTTGTCCATGTGCCAAAAGTGTCAATGCCACTCAACTACATGCCTATGCTCCTCTCCGGTATACCATTATGTTAATGTGTGTATGGACAGGAAAATCGAGTCACAACACCACACTCATTCAAGTAAAGAACAAACACTTTGTATTCACTACCCAAATCAGCTTGGAGACACTTTATCTTAGAACTAAACTACAGCTCAACCATTTTCTTAAAGCGAACAAACTTAGAAGATGCTTCAATCTTTAACCGAAAAGGATACAACCATGTGAACCTTGTGTACCCATCAACAAAGACAATGTAGTAATGAAAACCATCCATAGACAAGATTGGTGCAGGACCCCACAAGTCACTATACATAATTTCTAAATGATGAGTAACCTTGATTTTAGCTCTAGTAAATGGAACTTTATGTAGCTTTCCTAGCTTATAGGAATCACAAAAATGAGGTGCTTGAACATTGTAAGAAAATTTCATTGAATGAAGAACTTTTTGCAAAATCAAAGGGATTGTATGCCTAAGCTTAACATGCCAAATCATAGAATTTGTCTTAGCAGCTACTAAAATATTGAAATTAGAACTTGTAGCATGTCTAGCATGTGACAGCACGTTGTTGCCATCATTATTATATACATCACAATTACAACAATATCACTATTTACATTTGAGTGAACAACATTCTTGGACAAAGTATTGAAGTCTGCAGACTTGGTACTCTTCAAGCTGGACTTTGGTGCACTACTTAGTCTTAATTGATACAAGCCATTGCTAAGTTTTCCTTCCAAAAGTGGTCTCTTGGTTCTCTAGTCATTTATGACAACCATCTTATCAAATTCAGCAAGTGCATTGTTATCTCTAGTGAGTTTAGAAATACTGAGCAAGTTCTTTATAATTGAAGGAAGATGCTGAATATTTTTCAAGCAAAGCTGATGACGAGGTGAAGCATGTGTTGAGAAAGTAGTATCACCAATATGAGAGATTTTTAATTGATTGCCATTACCTACAATCAATTGCTCATTATCTCTATATTCATTCTTAATTGAGAGGTTGTTGAGATCAGCTGTTATGTAATTTGTGGCTCCACTATCAACGTACCAAGCTTGGTCATTGACAGTGTCTAGGGTGGCAAAGTAGGTTGATGATTGTTGAGTATTTGGCTGTCCATTTTGCATATTGTTGTTGTAATTTGAGGACTATCTAGGTTCATAGCTATTGACTTGACATTGTTGAGTCAAGTGAGCTTGTTGATTGCCTTGAGGTGGTCTTTGAAACTACTGATTGAACCTCCTATAACACTACAATGCGCCATGTCCTGGCTTTGAGCAAAGTTGACAGTGAATGCATTGAGCAGTTTTGTTAGGATACCTGCCACCTTTTTGCCTCTAGGCTTGTTTCCTCTATAGTTTCCTCTAGAATTTCCTCATCTATTGTTACCATTGGTTTTGTTATTATAGTTGGTGTTGTTGGAAGCAAAATATGCAGATGGATTATGCGAGTTCAAGTGAGCTATGTGTTGTTCATGCATAAGAAACATAAAATGTGCATTTTCTAAGGTCATAGTTGTGTTCTGTGAAGAAATAAACGTCACAAGAGGATCATAATCGTGCCCTACTCCATTCAACATACTCATCAAAAGATCTCTTTCACTTACCTCTTCTCTTGCAGCTAGCAAAGAATCTCCAATATTCTTGATTTTTAACATAAAATCACTTATGTAATCTGAACCTTTTGTGACAGATTGCAATTGTTGTCCTAATTGAAGTATCTTTACCATAGATTGTTTTGAATATACTTTTTCAATCTTTGACCACATCTCAAGAGAAGTATTGCACATAATTACCTGTCCAAGAACACCAAGTGTGAGAGTGCCAAGCAACCAGCAAAGAAGAATCTGGTCTGACGTTTTCCAGATTGCATACAATGGTTTGGTTGCTATTGAACCATTAAACCTTATCCTGCTTCATATGTGTGTACTTCAATGAATCTTGGAGGAACAACTGCTGTTTTAGAGATATAATCCTCGAGATCTAAAGCTTGAATCACTGAAAGCACTTGAGTTTTACAATAGATGTAATTGGTTTTATTAAGCTTCATAGGTATGTTTGAGTTCAAATATCTTGCAAAAGAAGAGTAATCTGTTAAAGCTGAGTTGGATGACATATTGATATGAAATTGAGAGGTTGAAGAAATAGTTTCACGAGCGGCAACCATTGATGCAAGTCAGAAGCTCTGATACCATATGAAAATACAAGCTTGCATAAGATAGCTTGCAGTGTAAGCAAGAGTAAAGAAGAATACACAAACTGTTTAATGAAGATCTGAAAGAGAATGAACAAAACTGACTTCAATCAGCCATTGATAGAGCTCGAATGAGCTTGAAGAAGAATATGATTTATTGATTTTAATTGATTGATTTTACAACTAAACATCATACAATATATAACAACTCTCATCAGCCAAGGTCGGCTACTAACTGCTCCTAACTAACTCACACAAGTGGTGTCATCTTTCTTCTAACAAACTAACTGCCTTGATAGCCACTAGCTCTAACAAATTAATCAGACTTTTAATACACTTGATTAGGCTGATTACATTTCATTCTATAGTGATTGTAATCAACTTGATGATGTCTAATTGTAGAGCTAATATAAGCCATACCAGATTGGTATCGTGCGGCAGCAATATGCAAGCTCGATGCACTTATGCTAGCAGCTTTTGTCTTCGAGCTTGAATCCGCTGAACCACCACCTATAGAGCTGTTGTTACTGCTGCAAAGACTAGCTTTTCTCATAGGATGAACATCATTTAACAATACTCCCTCTTAAACAAGTTGTGGCAAACCTTTACGTTGAACCACACTAAGTTTAAGAAAATATAAATACTGCTAAAAAAGAGTTATCAAACCGATCTATAGTTGTTGAATCGCATTAAGTACTTTGTCTCGAATCGCATCTAACACAATTAACTTGTACTAACAGTTCATCCTCACTTTGAACTATTAAAGATTGTGATGAATTACCCAACAGCAGATTCAGCTTCGGTAGAAGCATCAAGCAGCTCAAAACAGCAATGGACAGTTGTGCCATAAGTGACCAGACTTGAGAAACAGAGTTTGTTACTCTTGCTTTCTTTATTGTCATTAGCTTGAGTGTCGGCTCAGCTTAGAAGTCAACAAAAACGTTTATTGTTGCCAAGTTAGTAGAGGTGAAGTTTGTAATTTCAGCCATTGATCTTTGTGATTAATGAATGGATGTTAGTGTTTTAAAGCTATGAATAAGTAGCTTCATGTTCACATGTATTGTTAGTGTCAGTGAAATAAAAATTGATTTATGGATTCTCCTTTTCTCTCTCTACTGTGCTTGATTTTGGAACTCTTTATATGGTATCAGAGGACAAGATCCAGTAATGGCAAACTCAAGAGGAAGCACAAGTATCACTACAGGTGCTGATTCAAACACATTCACTGCTGCTCAGGTTCAAGCTTCTTTGTTCGCTATGTACCTCAATTTCAATTTGCCTTTGAAACTTGATCAGGACAACTATGTCTTGTGGAATTCACAAGTTTTGCTACTATTTGAGCCTTTAATCTTGAAGATTTCATACTTGGAGAAACGATTTTTGTAGAGAAGTTTGTTGTTAATAGCTGTGATAATAGTGAGGTTGAAAAACTGCTAGTAGCAAGTTTCTTCAATGGAGAAAACTGATCAACTGTTGATTTGCTGGATCAGATCCACTATTTTTGTGTCAATATTAGGTTGGGCTACTCCGTGTACTTTTGTATTTAAGATCTGGAGTGTTCTTGAGAAATTATTCTCTCAATATTCTCTAGCAAAAACTTGCAAATTTGGTCTCAACTTCAGTCAATTAAGAAATTCACTACAAGAAAAATGACTTTTGGCAACATTCATTTGGCAACGCACACATTGTGCACGTTGCCAAAGTCACCTATGGCAACACACAATAAATGTATGTTGCGAAAGATTCCTACGACAATATGCACGTGCACGTTACTAATGATCAAAGACATATAACAATGCAAAACATATGAAAGTTGCTAAAAGTCACAAATAGCAACGTACAATGAACGTTGTTACGTTGTTATTATCTTATCACTTATGACAACACACGATGTTTGCACGTTGCTGAAAAGTTGAGATTTTACAACACAAAGAATGTATGTTGTCAAAAAACTGATACATTTAGCAACGTACCCGATCTGAATGTTGTCATAAGTAAATCTATAACAACATTCAATTTTCGTAAGTTTTTAAAAAGTTAATCGTTTGCAACGTGCAATTCGCATGTTGCCTAAAAATTTACGTTTGACGACACGTTAATTTTGAACGTTACTATAAATGTATCTATAGCAACACACAATCTTGCATGTTGCTAAAAGATTGATATTTTGCAACACATTAAAAAGTAAGTTGCTTAAAGTTTATATTTAGCAACATACATTTTGTGAACATTGCTGTATGTATATTTATAGCAACATACAATTTTGCATGTTGCAAAAAGATTGATCTTTTGTAACGCGCAATCCACGTGTTGCCTAAAAGATTACATTTAGCAACACACTTGCTGAAAACGTTGGTGTAGGTATATTAATAACTTGAATATTTCTAAAGAGTTATTAGTCCAAATTTATATTAGTTTTATTTTTTGGTGTAATCAGAACGAAAAGTAGTTGAGTTTGGAATAAAAGTTAATTGGTTGTTTTTCAAGTACAATGTAACTATATCAAGAGTACAATTAAACAATTACAATACGCAATTTCAAAAAAGCCCAAGTTTGAGTTAAAGCAAGACAAACGAAGCCAGATGTGGACCTCGGTTAAAAAAAGAAAACAACAATGAGAATGAAAACTACCACGAAACTGACGATTCAGTCTTCGATAGTTCGCACTTCTCACTATTGGACCAGCTTCTTCATGACGACAAGAAGCAAGATTCGAAGTCCAATTCTATGACTTGGGATGAGAATTTTAGGGAGAGAGCTGACAGAGTAGTGTTCGGGGAACAAACCCAAAAAGGGAAAGTAAGGATTTTTAAGGAAGATGAAGAGGGGAGGAGGAACGCCAAGACGCTGCTTCGTGCTGCTTTGGAGGAAGAAGAGGAAAAGGAGTATGAGATAAAGAAGGAGGACCAGAAGTCACTCTCTGTTGGGATCATTGGTGCGCCTAATGCTGGGACGTCTACGCTCACTAATTTCATGGTTCGGTTTGTTTTCCATTTGTGGATTTCGATGTTTTTAGTGTTGTTATTTTCGATGATGGGTAGTGATGGGAGCAATAGAGGGCTGACCAAGGTTATAGCCCGGATAAGCTTTTTTAAAAAAAATTAAACATATTTATAAGTTTACGCTTTACAATTAACTAGTATTACAAGTTTACCCTTTTATCTATTAAACTAAATTATTTTACCTTTCCCTTTTACCTGGTTATGACAAACTAAAAAAATAAAAACTTCTTCACTTCACGTCTTCACCTGTTGCTGCTCGCCATAGGACAAAGTTCTCTTATTCGTTTTTGGCTGTTTACTAAACCTCTTGGCTCTACTCTTTCTCTTAAGTCTCAAAGGATTAAAAAGAATTTGCCCTCCTCTCTTCTTGCAATCAAGTAAATTTCTTAATTTTTATTTATTCATTCAAATTAAAAAGTTAAGGTTTTGAGTTTGTTATTCCTAATTTTGGATGTGGGATTTGTTTAGGTTTTGCAATTTATTCCTTGTAGTGTTTTTTTCATTAACTTTGTTTATGTGTTTTTAGTTCAAAATAATTGCTAGGTTTAATGGCTTGGTTAATTAGATTTTATGCATTTGTTCAATTTATTTAGTCTATCTCTGTTTATAGATACTCTGTTATCTTTGTAAAATTGTATTTCCATCTCTTGCTAATGCTTCTCACGCCCGGCTAGTGGGTTTTTTTCCCTCTACTAATTTTACCAGAGAAACGAAATCTTGCTATAAATAATTTTTTTTTTTTTGAGTTCATGCTTTTTGCTTGTTCCTCTTATTGATATTTCATGCTTTTTGATACTCCAACACCCCACTTATTGTATCTGTTGACTCACTCTAACAAATCTAACCTATCATGCTATTAATTTCTTCATGATATGTTATAGGATTTATGCATTTTGAGGGGTAAGATTCATATGTCCCCAATTTTATTTTATCATTTCTTTTCGATGAATGAAATTTCTTCGTATTGTTGATGTTTGCTAAAAAAAAAAAAAAAATTTTGCTTTAGCCTGATGATGAAGTTTTGAGTTTCTTTTTTTTTTTTTTCGAAAAGATTAATTTGTGAAAATTGGGTTTTTTGAATGATGGGTTGTTAAGATTATATATTGTTTTATTATTCCAAAGTATGAGAACAGTTAATTTGAATGATGAGAACTTTATATCTTGCTCTCACCAACTATAAAATTTTGATATTTAATAACGATAACTGGTATGGATTTGGATCTTGGTCTAATAGTTGAGATTTTCTAATGTGATTTTCAATTTGGAGTATTTTTAGACTTTACAGGATATGTAAGTGTTGGTCACATGTGTAGATATGATATACTAATTATTTGACTTAAATGATTTGTTATAGGTTGGAACTAAGGTCGCTATTATTTCACGGAAGACAAATACGAGCACTCATGAAGTTTTAGGAGTGATGACAAAGGGGGAAACATAAATTGTATGTTTGCTATTTTGTTTTGATAGTTTGGTTCACCTTTTATTTGGAAATTTGTGTTCCTCATCTTTTGTAAATCTTTTAAAAAGTGAATCAGCATCATCATCATCATATTATAGAGATGATGACCATAACTTGATTGAATTGTGAAATATTGTGTCTTTCATAAAACAAAATGAACTTATTCTGTATAACAAGAACCAAGTCCTAAAGGACAAATCATATAAAAACTTCTCAAAAAACATATACTTGCTTAAGGGAGAAGAAATTGCACTAGTATCTCTTTTACCATAATTTTATTTAAGCATACAAAAATATCTGCTACAGTAGCTTTATTTAGATGGTCTCGAAACAATTATCGACAATGGGAATAAAGATTTGAATTTGCGAGTTGATGTCGAAAGCATATTGTATGATACTTAGTTTAGTACTTCTCTAGTGTTGAGTTCTTTAATTCTTATTGTTAATTGCTCTTCAAAGATACTTTGTTTTGCAACATTACTTTATTATCTTAAATTTTATTTTTGTGATTTTAAAACATTTAATTTTACTTTAGCATTTAATATATTATTGCTTTGGTTCTTTATTTCTTTTTCACATGTGCTTTAAAACATTTGGAATTTGATAATTCTGATATGATATATATATATATATATATATATGTGTGTGTGTGTGTGTGTGTGTGTGTGTGTGTGTGTGTTTGTGTGTGTGTGTGTATTTTTTTGCAAATGTATGTGGTAGAAATACACTATATAACAATGGTAGAGGTAAGTAACTTTTTTATATGCTTATTTTTTATCAAAATTAATTTGTAAAAAAGTAGGGACATTCTTAAATTTTTTTATTTTATTTGTAGTTTTCAAATAAGGCCGAAAAAAGAGCATTAAAGCAACATCAAGCGATTTATGTTTCGATAACTCGAAGTAGAAATCGTGGGATTGCTATTACAAATGAAGATTCAAGTTCTAGGAGTGAACACCCAAGTCATACAATTGCATCAAAATAAGTAGTTGTGTTTGATAAAGATGAGTGACATGGAGTTACGGCGGAGAATATCATGTGGATATGCTTTTGACACATGTAAGTTTTTTTTTTTTTTTTTTAAAAAAAGAAAAATGTAAGGTTGATTTTGTTGCCATGTTGTCTAACCTTGTAGGGTTTATTTTGCTGTCATGTTGTCTAACAAATGTAGGGGTTTACATTTGAGAATTTTATTTTGGGTATTGTTAATAGGGTTGCCATTTGGAGAATTTTGTTTGGTCATGTTATTATAGTGACATTGGTTTTATTAATATATTGAATTTAGTGAACTAAATTATAATTTGTATATTTTAATCTTATAATTGCACAACTTGTATTTTTATAGGTCTTTTTAATTAAAATTCTAAAATATTTGAAAAAATAATATTGATTTTTTAAAAATAAAATAAATAAAAACTTTTGGCAATACATATAAAAAGTTGTCTTAAACAGACTTTTGGTAATATAAAAAAGAAGTTGCTTTATACAGACTTTTTGGCAACACACATTTTGATGTTGTCTTAAATTTATACTTTTAACAACACACGCTACATGTTGCTTTAAATTAACTTTTGGCAACGTGCGTCTAATGTTGTCTTTAAGAGCTACAGTAACATACATTGTATGTTATCTTTAATAGTTATAGCAATGTGCATAATTCGTTGTAACAAAGATGCTGCATATTGCAGGAAACATACGGCAACACACTGTGCGTGTTGCGAAAAACCTACGGCAATATATAATGTGCATTGCGAAAAAGCACTGGACTTTTAGCAACATGACCGTCAGCAACGTATGCCTGTCTATTGCTAACCTATTATCAACGTATTTTGCACGTTGTAATATGTCAAATTTGTTGTAGTGAAAGGATCGTTGACTGTTTCAGATAATGTTCTGAAGATGAGAGGTTTGGCTGACTCTCTTTTAACAGCTGGACAACCTATGAATGATGTAGATTTTTTACTCAATATCTTGCAAGAATTAGGAACTGAGTATAATGTTGTTATGTTGAATATCACATCCGCTCAAGGAACAATTACTCTGCAAGATGCTCAGTTTTTGTTGATAAGCATTGAGGTAAGGATAGAACAACAAGGTTCATCAACAATTTTGCTTATGGCAAAAGCTTCAGCTAACTTATCACAAATAAGTTCAAATAGGGGAGGTAATTACAATTATAATCGAGACCGAAGAGGTAGAGGCAGAGGTAATTTTGGTGGAAGAACAAGAACTGTTTGCCAGCTTTGTGATAAGCCTTGATATTATTCAGCAATCTGTTATCACATATTTGATCATGCGTATCAAGGCAACATACCAGCTCCAATGAATCCTGTTATGAGCTTAGGTGATTTTCAAGGTCAGATGAGGCCTAATTTTGCACTTGGAGGATATCAAAGGAGTCATCAACAACATACTAGCAACTTTCAGAGCAACTTGCTTCACAACAACACCTCTGCTTGATTTCTTCTCCATCTACAAATACTGATCCCTCATGGTATATTGACAGTGGTGCTACCAACCACATTACATATGATATCAACAACTTATCTTTCAAGAATGAGTACAAGGGAAATGACAAACTTGGAGTTGGTAATGGTAACTTGTTAACCATTTCTCATTTTGTTTCTTCTTTGATTCTTTCACACATTCACCCTCACAAATCACTGCACCTAAATAATATCTTACATGACCTAGTATAACTAAAAACCTATTGAGCATTTCACAATTTACCAAGGATAATAATATTATGACAGAGTTTGATGCTGATGTTTGTGTGATAATAATATCTTACATGTTCCTAGTATAACCAAAAGTCTTCTTCAAGGAACATAGAGAGGTGTATTGTATCATCTTAATTTTCATGCGTAGTCCTTGTTTTCCAAGCATAGTTAGTCCTTGTCTTCTAGGTCTGTTTCATGTCTAGCTGATTTTAATTGTACAGATTTAGATTCTTATAAACAACAACAATTTAGTGAATTTGACAATTTCAATTTTTTTTTCCTTATATATAAGTTGCTCATGTTGAGTGTAATACACATTCTTTTTGTACAAATGTTGTTAATAAAACTGCTAAAGGTGCTGCTTGTGTTTCCAATATTGTGTCTAATTCTTTGATTTGACATATGAGACTTGATCATCCTTCTTCCAAGGTGTTGTGTCAAGTATTTAAATCTAATAAGCATCTCAAACACATTCCAAAGTCATTTGGATTTTGGGATGCTTGCAAATGTTGCAAAGTACATCTGCTACCTTTTGCTTCTTCAACTTATTAAACATTTACTCCTCTTGAAATTGTGCACTCAGATGTGTGGGGCTCTGCTCCTATTGTTTTCTTTCGTGGCTTCAAGTATTATGTTCATTTTATTGATAATTACACTAGGTTCATTTGGATTTATCCTCTCACACATAAATCACAAGCTTGGTATTAGTTTTAGATACTCGTGTCCTTACATTCATCAACAGAATGATCTTACAGAGAGAAAACATAGACATGTTGTTGAAATAGGTCTTACTCTTCTCTCTCAAACCAATCTGCTATTGTATATTTGATGAAGGTCTTCTCAATAGCTATACATCTTATTAATTGTCTTCCTACTCCTTTGCTTGCTAATAAGTCACCCTTTGGGCTGGTTTTTCATCACAAACCCAACTATACTGATTTAAAGGTCTTTGGTTGTTCTTATTTTCCTCTTCTAAGACCTTACAATCAGTATAAATTTGATTTTCATTTTGCTAGATGTGTCTTTATTGGTTACTGTCATCAGCAGAAAGGTTTAGGTGTTTGCATCCCTCTTGGAAAGTCTTTGTCTCTCGACATGTTATCTTTCATGAAACAAAATTTCCATATTCCTCATTGTTTTTTTCCTCTCCTGTTTTTTCCTATTCTGTTGACTGTGCTCTAAGTCTTCTAGTGGCACAAGCATCAGCATTTTCCTTCTCTAGAGGGTTCTTTATCCTCATCTGAATAATCCCACATTCCATCTAATTTGTCATTTCCAGCTGCTACCCCTCTTTCTACATCCTTACCAACTATCCCTTTCACTGTGACCCTTCCTACAACCGCTCCATCTCAGTCACAACACCCTATGATTACAAGATCAAAGGCTGGTATAACCAAACCAAAAACATTTATATCTACCTTCGAACCTTCAGTCTCAACAAAACCATCTAGGGTTGTTGTAGCCTTGCTTGATCCAAAATGAAAAAAGGTTATGGATGAAAAGTATTCAGCTCACATGCTTAATCAAACTTAGTCTTTAGTTCCTTTTACTTTTGAGATGAATGTAGTGGGCAATAAATGGGCATTTGTGATAAAATATAATGTTGATGGAAGTGTTCAAAGATACAAGGCTAGATTAGTAGCTAAAGGGTTTCATCAACATGGTGGTCTTGATTATTTTGAGACTTATAGCCCTGTTGTTAAGGCTGCTACCATCAAAGTAGTGTTGAGCTTAACTATGTCCTTGAATTGGACAATTGAGCGTGAAAGTTTAAGTGCAATGGTCTATATGAACCTAGAAGGGGGGTGAATAGGTTCTTACCCAATTTTTTGATTACCAACAATTTAATTAGATCAATTCAACAATTATAAACACATAACAAATGCGGAAGAGATAAACAAAATCAACACAAGGATTTTAGCGTGGAAAACCCCTTCCAACAAGGGATCAAAAACCACGGGACCACTCTTGGCCACTTAACGGACAATCCACTAGTGATAAATGCAGTACACCCTCAAGTTGAAATTACAAGGACTCACTCCTCTTGGACTATCCTGTTCTAGTCTACCCGCAGGCCTTTTCCCTAATGATCTCCCAAGATCCACTAGGTGACTAAACGTATATCCTCAAGCTATCCTAGAATTCACACTCCTATTGGCGTGAGCCTACACCTATCGTCTCGCAAGAGCCAACTAGTGAAATTCTACACAAATGCAACTTTTGCACAAGAAGCAAACCTTGAGCTTGTTCACAAGACTTCACCAAAGTCACACAAGCTCTTCCAATAACACAAAGGATTATTGTCTAAGTGTTCAATGATGCATGAACATACAATTAGGATGCATGACTAATACAACCTATGATACTAAGTGAACTAGTGCACACAATCTACTTAAATAACACTAAGCATAAACACATTTCAAGACCTAACAATTTTTGCAACAAATTCAACACTTTCAAGTCATGAAACAAACATATTCATTGCATGAACTCTACAAGGCAGCCAACATGTTTATATGAATGTGATTCTAACAACAAGTAAATTATTATAACAACAACTAACACTCTTGATCCAACCTAAATTAGTACCAATCCATTAACCACATGTGAGATAGATGCTTAATTCATTCAAGCAAGATAAATGCATTCTAAATCACAACATCAAGTTATCTAGGTACTAATTTAACTTCCTAAATGCCTTATCATGCATTAAACACAAAAACCACAAGCTTTCAACATCCAATCAATATCTAACTCTCATTCAATAACAACAAAGAGTTTTAAATGATATGAAGCATAAAACAATTTCAACATATAAGAAAAACACTTACCACAAGTCTCTAGTTTGATTCCATGGACATACAAGAGAGATTGGAGTTGAGAGAGAATGAAGAGAGGAAGCTGCTAGGGTTCTCCTTTCTGGATTTTTTTGATGAAAAAGACGAAGTAGCATTTATATAGGAAGAGCCACGGGTCGGGTTGCCACACAAAATGGGTCAGACGCACATGTTGGGTCGGGTGCAGTTTTCTGCACTGACCTATGTTCGGTTTCAAGCTAATATCTTGAGAAACGCCACCCAGAAAATTCTGAAAAAATAACTGAGGAAAGTAGACACATATATGAACAACTTTTATGAAGAATACTATTTAAAATGCGGACAGTAAGGGTGCCATATTGGACCACATACATGACACACAAAAACTGTCTCCCCTGTTTTTTTCAGCACTGACCTATGTCTGATGTTTAGCTATTATCTAGAGACGTGCCACCCAGAAAATTCTGAAAAACTTAGAGAAGAAGGTAGAGACATATATGAACAACTTTCATGAATGACACCATTTACAATTCTGACAGGAATGGTGACATATTGGACCACATACATGTCCAGCAAAAAAACTGTTTCCCCTGTTTTTCAAGCACTGACCTATGTCCAGTTTCTATCTAATATCTAGCGACGTGCCACCCAGAAAATTCTGAAAAACTGACAGAAGTAAGCACACACATAGACCAACAACTTTGATGAAGAATACACTCGGAAAGTCGGATAGGAAGGTGGAGATATGGGACCATCTATAGAATGCATCTGCAGAACATAACATATGAATGCAATACAATGAACTATGCATCATAGACCATGTCAATGATGAATGAGATACCTAGAAACATAATGAATGATATGTTGTGAGTGTGTGAGATCCTAAAAACCTTTGTGAGATTGAGAGCAACTTACCAAATGAATCGATGATCTTGATGCCTTCAACGAAAGCTCCTAAACACAATTACAACCAAAGAGTGTTTTGCACGGAATTAGCCAACCTAGAAAATACTCGACCTAACAATCTCCCCCTTTGGCTATTCCGTGACAAAACCTCAAACCTCACAAATATACAAAATGATACAAAGTTTGAACTCACAAATACAACCTCACAAAATTACAATGAATGATCTTAAAACTAAAAACTTGAAGCTTGAGATCATTTCCGGACAAGGTGAACCTGAAACAAAAGAAAGCACACTAATACAAAACAACAGACGTTAGTAGACACCGTGCGGTTCATATAAACGCCGGTAGATAAACATAATCATTAACAACAGACACAAAACGATGAACACAATTGTCTCCCCCTCAAATTCTCCCCCTGAGTACTACACAACAATACAAACTTCTCCCCCTTTTTGTCACGGGAGAGGCAAAGGCAGAACACAGTAGACAAAGATATGGGAAAATCACACAAGAGACAAGAAAATACACGTACCAACTCCTCTTGAATGCCATACACAAGTAACATGGGAGTCATATCCTTAAGGAACCAATAGTCACAAATATGCACCACAACAAATATCAAGTCCCATCTCAACTTCAAAAACACAAACACAATCATCACTTCATTAACAGATTAACATTTGCCCACAATAAGTGACCAATATACATGCAAGCACATATATATATAAATATATATCATCCTGTCTCAAGAAAGTCACAAAATTTCAAAAAATAAGCTTTTGAAGGAAATATTTTGATATAAACTACAAAACAGCTTTACATTATCATTCAACATAAGCTCGTCTCTCTCTTTTTTTTTTTTTTTTCTTTTGCTTCTTTTCTTCCTTTTCTTGTATTTCAACTTTAATTTTAATTTCCAAAGGCATTGGCGGCTTTCATTGCACCTAAGGAGGTAGCCTTCTCCTCTAACTTGGAGATAAAGATATTGTTTCAAGCATATTGTAGAGGTAGCTTTCACTCTTCCAGAGGGCATAGCCATTTCCAAGCTTTTGTTTACCAAGCCACTATTAATCCAATTATACATTTCTCAACAAGAAAACTATTTTCAGAAACATTTGAGAGCAATGAGAAATCTTTTGACATTCAGAAACTGGATGAGCTTAATAGACACACAACATTCACACAATTGCTTATACAAGTCCAAATATGGGCATTTTGTCAATTGCAACAAAGATCTGAAGGGCTAATGTCAGGAATTTAAGATTAGATAAATGATACAGATCATTTTACACAAATATGACACTAGTCCACTCTTAGACATGAACAACACATGTTACAAATGACATGGCACAATCAATGAAGAGAGCATACACCAATGGATTTACTAAGTGACTGAAACCTAGCATGATCCAAAGGTTTGGTAAACAAATCAGCAAGTTGATTTTCTGTGGACACATGCTCTAAGGACACTACTTTGCTTTCGACTAATTCTCTAATGAAATGATGTCGAATGTCAATATGCTTAGTCCCAGAGTGTTGAACAGGATTTTTGGAAATATTTATAGCACTGGTATTGTCACAATAAATTGTCAGAGTACCTTGTTTCAAACCATAATCCTCCAACATTTGTTTCATCCATAGAAGTTGTGTACAACCACTACCTACTGCAATGTATTCTGCCTCTGCAGTTGACAAGGAGATAGAGTTTTGTTTTTTGCTATACCAGGACACAAGATTGTTTCCCAGATAAAAGCATCCTCCAGTTGTGCTTTTCCGATCATCATTGCATCCTGCCCAATCTGCATCACTAAAGCCAACCAAGTTAGGGTTAGTGTCAAAAGAGTACCAAATTCCAAAGTCCGAAGTTCCACTGACATATCGAATTATTCTTTTCACAGCTGTGAGATGTGACTCTTTCGGATTTGATTGATACCTGGCACACAAACCAACACTCAAAGAAATATCAGGTCTACTAGCAGTTAAGTACAACAAACTTCCTATCATGCTTCTATACAGACTCTGATCAACACTTTTTCCATTTGAATCTTTACTCAATTTCAATGAAGTGCTCATAGGTGTGTTATAGTGTTTTGCCGATTCTAACCTAAACCTTTTCATTAGGTTTTTAGCATATTTAGCTTGGGAAATGAAAATCCCATCACTCATTTTCTTGATTTGTAAACCTAAGAAATAAGTTAGCTCACCTACCATGCTCATCTCAAACTCACGAGTCATCACATTAACAAAGTCACTCACTCGCTTTTCATTAGTGGAACCAAACACAATATCATCAACATAAATTTGAGCTATGAATAACTCACCATTTTCACATTTAATGAACAAGGTTTTATCAACACTACCTCTTATGTATTTGTTTTCAAGCAAGTAGTGGGTGAGACGTTCATACCATGCTCGTGGAGCTTGTTTCAATCCATAGAGTGCTTTCTTTAATTTGTATACGTGCTCTGGATGATGTGGATCTACAAATCCCTTTGGTTGCTCAACGTATACTTCTTCTTGAAGAACTCCATTTAGAAATGCACTCTTCACATCCATTTGATGTAGTTTGAACCTGCACATACAAGAAACACACAATAAAAGTCTAATAGATTCCAATCTAGCTACTGGAGCAAAAGTTTCATCAAAGTCTACTCCCTCAAGTTGTGTGTAGCCTTGAGCAACTAGTCTTGCTTTGTTCCTCACTACATTTCCATTTTCATCCGATTTGTTCTTGAAAATCCACTTTGTACCAATGACATTGGTACTCTTAGGTCTAGGGACGAGAAACCACACATCATTCCTTTGGAATTGATTGAGTTCTTCTTGCATGGCACCAATCCAGAACTCATCTTGAAGTGCTTCTTCAACTTTCTTAGGTTCGAACTGAGACGTGTAGCAAACATAGCTAACTTGATTAGCTAGTTGTCTTCTTGTTCGTACTCCTTCACTCACATCTCCTATGATGTCATCCTTTTTATGAGACCTCCTAACCCAAGGAGCAGGATCTGTTTGATTTGGCATTTCTTCAGTCTCCTCTTTTTTCACATTTGAGTCCAAACCTGCACATTCAGAATTCTCAACAACATACTCATCATCAATATTAGACACAATTCCTGCATCATCCACAACTACATTAGATGATTCCATAATAATATGAGTAGTTGAATTGAATACCCTATATGCTTTACTGTTAGAAGAGTATCCTAGAAAAATACCTTCATCACTTTTAGCATCAAACTTACCAAGTTGGTCACGATCATTTAAAATGTAGCACTTACTCCCAAATGTATGAAAGTAGCTTATATTCGGCTTCTTTCCTTTCCATAACTCATATGGAATTTGTCTAGTGCCGGGTCTCAAGAAAACACGGTTTGAAATGTAGCATGCAGTATTGACAGCTTCAGCCCAGAAATTCCTTGGAAGTTTCTTGCTATTGAGCATAACTCTAGCCATCTCTTGCAGTACCCTGTTCTTTCTCTCAACAACACCATTTTGTTAAGGAGTTCTAGGAGCAGAAAACTCATGAAAAATACCAAGGTTATCACAAAAATTACTGAAGCTAGCATTTTCAAATTCCTTTCCATGATCACTCCTAATTCTTTGAATGTTCTTGATTTTAAGATCTTTTTCATTCTGAAGTTTAATGCAAAGTGATTTAAATTTTTCAAAAGCGTCTGACTTTTCTCTAAGAAAATCAATCCAAGTGAATCTAGAAAAGTCATCAACACACACAAAGATATACCGCTTACCTCCAAGGCTTTCGGTTTGCATAGGACCCATGAGATCCATGTGAAGAAGCTCCAAGGGACGTTTGGACATTGTACCTTTATTTTTCTTGTGTATCCCTTTTGTTTGCTTCCCAATTTGACATGGTCCACATACACCTTCCTGTTTCTTTCCTAGCTCAGGAAGACCTCTCACAGCCTTCATATTTCCAAGTTTCTTTAAGTTCTTGAAATTCAAGTAACCAAGTCTTTGATGCCAAAGTTCAACCTGTTCATGGTTAGTCAAATTGCATTTAAGCGTTTTAACATCAATACAATAACAATTATCATCAGTTCTCTTTCCCTGCAAAATAACATTTCCTTTAAAGTCCAAGATTGCACAAGTATCTTTAAAAAAGTTGACAGCATGTACACTATCACACAAGTGTGTAATGCTAATCAAGTTTGCTTGCAATCCATCAACAAGAAGAGCATCATTAAGATTAGGTAAACCAGAAATTTTAATTGAACCTTTACCTATCACCTTCTTCTTAGAACCATTACCAAAAGTGACCCATCCTCCATCCTTCATCATAAGATTTTCAAAAACATTTTTATCTCCGAACAACCACTATCAAGGTACCAAGAATTTGCATTAATGGCTTTCAAGGCATAATGAGCAGCATAACATATGAAATCATCTTTTCTAACCCATGCTTTTCTCATTTTCTTTTTCAAGTTCTTTTCTTGTGGTTTTGAATTAACATCATTGTCTAGAAAATCTTTCAAAATGACAATCCCTAGATTCCATTTCATTATGGCACAATTGAATGTAATCAAAACATCTAGGTCTAATATGCCCTTTCCTACCACAAAAATGACAAATAGGAATGAAGTTAGAAAATTTACCTTGATGATTTGGTTGCCATTCATTTCTTTGGCGTCAGAATGATGCTTGGTTGCCATTCATTTCTTGGGGTTGCTTGTTATCCTTGGTTGTTCAAGTGTTTGCTTCAAATTTTCTCCCTTGAAACATGTTGTCTTGCTTGACGAAGGAGTGATTTCTTCAATTTCATAGCCTATGCCTCTCTTGTCTCCATAAGCCTTGCCAAGATTAATTACTTGATCAACCTTTAGTGCACCCAAAGTCAGCCCCTCGATTGATTTTGTAGCACCCCCCGACCCGATCCGGCCGGACCGACCCGGGGCGCGCTACTCGGACTTTCTCAACTTTTCCAAAACTTCATTTTCTGTTTTAAAATCAGCGTGAGCCCATAAAATATTTTAAAGATCCTTTTCAAGTGAGCCCATAATAATAATTAACTTTTTTGCGAAAATCGTTATGAGCCCATGAAACATTTTAAAATTTTTTACGAAAATCCGGCAGAGTGCCGTTTGTTTTTCGGACTTTCCAAAATCCTGCTTTTACACAATCAATTCAAAAACAATTCTCATTTCACAAACACTTCTATCACTTTCAATCAGTTGCGCACTCTGCCGTTTAGTGCGACTTTCACAAATAGTTTATAAAATAATAACAAATCAAACTTTACTATTGACATTTAAATAATAAAAGACAGTAATCATAAAATAATTAATTACAAAACGTTTTACAAAACTTATTTACAAATTTCCTGTATATGCATGCTTTCCGAATCTATATACACATAATAAAAATATAGCTACCCAACTGTACAATCCTGTGACTCGGTCTGCAATTCCTCCAGTTCTTCAGTCTTTCGCCTCGTCCGGATTCCTGGTACCTACGCGTTAGACACAAAACTAACGCGCTAAGCATAAAGCTTAGTGGGTGTACTAAAAACTCAATTAAGTAAATTACAATATAATTATTCTTTAAAGAAACAATAAACCACAAGATAAACATTTTCATCACTAATCGATTTCAAAACAATTGAATTTCAAAATTAAATCATTAAACAATTTCAATTTCTCGAAGTTCAATAATGAAATCAACATAAGAATTCGATCAATAAAATCATTCGATTCACTTTCAATTCTATCAATTTTGGCCCACTAGAATACTAAACATATACGGACTGGAATATGGGTCAAGCTCCCAACCCCCAGAACGAATTCTGAGGAGGTACGTGTCTCCCAACTCTAGGACCGTGGGTACGGAACCTAGAGAGGTACATAGCTCCCTATCCCAGGAACGAATCCTTGGGAAGGTACATTAACTCCCAACCCCCAGGACGAATCCTGAGGAGGTACGTATCTCCCAGCCTCTGGACGAATCCAAGAGGAGGTACATCAATATCATCAATATCAATCAATCAATATCGGCGCAGTACTGCTCAATAAAACCCAGCTGGTATACCAACCTCCTATATCCACTTCTATGTCTACGTATCCTAGGGCCGTTTCGATAAACCAAATTCACAATCAATTTCGCAATAATTACTCAATAATCGATAATCATTCAATAGTCATATAAATCACATAATAAACTTCAAGAAATATGAACAATATTCACATACAAGTCTAAATCAACTGTTTAAAACGAAATCGGAAATATTCGAAACACAAACAAATGCGATCTCGTATAAAATCTTTCCATAATCAACCATAAGTATATCAATCATCAATTTTTACACATCGAAAATCGAAATCGGAAACATTTAACAAGATCAAAATCGAAAAACAAATAACGAAATCGAAATCGGAAACAATTAACGAAATCGAAATCTAAACGAAAACGAGAAACGTAACGAAAATAAAAACGTAAACGATAACGAAATGCTTTTCGTAACGATTTCGAAAAACAACGTACACCTACCTCGAATCCGTATTTTTCGTTCGACAAACCGCGGTTCCACGATTTCGTTTTCCTTTCCCTTTCCTTTCTCCTTCTTCCTCTTCTTCCTCTTTTTCTTTTCTTTTCTTTCTTCTTCTTCTTTCTTCTTCTTCTTCTTTTTCTTCTCTCTTTTCTCTCCTTTTCTCTCGGTCACTCTCTCTTCTCTTTTCTGTTTCTGTTTTCTCTAGCTTCTGCGAGAAGCTTCTCTTTTTTTTATATTTTTTTTCGCCATCGCGACCGCCGTCGCGACCTGTGGTCGCGGCACCAGGTCGCGGCACTCACTGGAGTGCGCGCACCGCCTTCGTCGCGAGCGCGTCCTGGTCGCGCGACTGGTCGCGTTGCTCTCTGCCCGTTTTTGACAATTTCATCGCGAGCAGTCCATCGCGACCTGTGGTCGCGGTGGCTGGTCGCGTTGCTCACTGCCAGGTTTTGCCATTTTCATCGCGAGCAAGCCAGCGCGACCTGTGGTCGCGGTGACTGGTCGCGGTACTCACTGCCAGATTTTGCGTTTTTCACCGCGAGCGAGCTGTCGCGACCTGTGGTCGCGGTGACCAGGTCGCGATGCTCTCTGGTCCAGTTTTCCAATTTTTCATTTTTTTTCATTTTTCACTATTCAATCCGGTCCACTGAAAATCATAAAATAAACATACATTTAATTACTTTTACACCCCCTCAAATAGTAAAAATTTATTTTTCACATATTTCATATATCAAAAATTCATTACCCGAAATCCGGGATGTTACAGATTTCCTTGCATCCTCCAATTCCTTGAGACATTCTTGTTCCCTATGTCTCACAATTTGCAAGGTCTTCTCTTTCTCACTCAGTTCCTTCTTCATTAGAATAATTCTTTGATCATCATCTTCTTTTTCTTTCTTGAGTTTTTGGATGGCTTCTTCAACAATCTGAGCCCTTGATAATGCCTCTTGCTTCTCTTTCTCAAGAATCTTGAGTTTAACCTTGTAAGAAACATTTTCCTTCTTTATCTTGAGGCTTTCTGCATATAACTCATTAAAAGCTTCCTCAAGGCTTTCTTCATCTGATTCCTCTCTCTCACTCATGCTCATTTCACCTTCACTAGCTTCTTTCTCATTGCTATGATGACTTGCAACAAAGGCAGTGAAGTTACTCACTAGCTCCTCTGAACTTGTGGAGCTTGTATCATCTTCTTCATCACTATCACTCCATGATACCTTCATTGCCTTACCTTTCTTATTTTTCTTCAAATTGTTGGCACATTCGGTTGAGATATGCCCATAGCCTCCACATTCATAACATTGGACGCCTCTCTTATTGATCTTTTCTTTTGAGGTGTCAACTTTCTTTGAAAAGCTTTTCTTTACATCTTTGGTTCTTGTGGAGTTCTCACCCTTCTTTTTGTTTGTCTTGAGGAATTTTTTGAACCTCTTAGCAAACATGGCAATCTCGGCTTCATTGAGATCATTATCATCTTCTGAATTTTCAACTTCCTTGATTGCTTTGAGGGCTATACTTTTGTGTTTCTTGACTGGTTTCAATCCCATTTCAAAAGTCTTCAAGGAACCAACAAGTTCTTCTACTCTCATGGAATCAACATCCTTGCTTTCTTCAATAGCTGTGACTTTAGCTTGAAATCTTTCGGGCAAGGATCTTAGAATCTTCCTAACAATCTTCGAGCTAGAATAGACTTCTCCCAACATATAACTCTTGTTGGTGATGTCTGTGAGCTTGGCTTCAAATTCTGCAAAGGTCTCATTTTCTTCCATTCGAAGACTCTCAAATTGAGATGTTAGCATTTGAAGCTTGGACCTTTTGACAGCTGTAGTTCCTTCATGTGTGATTTGGAGGATTTCCCATGCTTCCTTGGCACTTTCACATTTTTGAATATGCCTATATTGACTGTCATCAACGCCACAGAAAATAGCGTTCAACCCCTTTGAATTCCAAGTTGCCAAACTGTAATCTGTAGGTGTCCAAGTTGACTTGGGTTTCAATGTTCTTCTCCCATCTTCACTTGTGGTTGTGGGAGGTGTGTACCCCTCTTCGATGCTTGTCCATACATGTTCATCTATGGACTTCAAGTATGCTCTCATGCGGACTTTCCAAAATGAGTAGTTTGTGTCATTTAGAAGTGGAGGTTTGGTATGGGATGCACCCTCTCTTACTACGGAGTCCATGGGATCAAGAATAGATAAAAATTGCACACAAATAGCAAACAAGCAAATAAACACCCAAAGATCTAGCTTTGTATGTCTAGCTACCCTCTCTGATACCAATTGAAAGTTTAAGTGCAACGGTCTATATGAACCTAGAGGGGGGGTGAATAGGTTCTTACCCAATTTTTTGATTACCAACAATTTAATTAGATCAATTCAACAATTATAAACACATAACAAATGCGGAAGAGATAAACAAAATCAACACAAGGATTTTAGCGTGGAAAACCCCTTCCAACAAGGGATCAAAAACCACGGGACCACTCTTGGCCACTTAACGGACAATCCACTAGTGATAAATGCAGTACACCCTCAAGTTGAAATTACAAGGACTCACTCCTCTTGGACTATCCCGTTCTAGTCTACCCGCAGGCCTTTTCCCTAATGATCTCCCAAGATCCACTAGGTGACTAAACGTATATCCTCAAGCTATCCTAGAATTCACACTCCTATTGGCGTGAGCCTACACCTATCGTCTCGCAAGAGCCAACTAGTGAAATTCCACACAAATGCAACTTTTGCACAAGAAGCAAACCTTGAGCTTGTTCACAAGACTTCACCAAAGTCACACAAGCTCTTCCAATAACACAAAGGATTATTGTCTAAGTGTTCAATGATGCATGAACATACCATTAGGATGCATGACTAATACAACCTATGATGCTAAGTGAACTAGTGCACACAATCTACTTAAATAACACTAAGCATAAACACATTTCAAGACCTAACAATTTTTGCAACAAATTCAACACTTTCAAGTCATGAAACAAACATATTCACTGCATGAACTCTACAAGGCAGCCAACATGTTTATATGAATGTGATTCTAACAACAAGTAAATTATTATAACAACAACTAACACTCTTGATCCAACCTAAATTAGTACCAATCCATTAACCACATGTGAGATAGATGCTTAATTCATTCAAGTAAGATAAATGCATTCTAAATCACAACATCAAGTTATCTAGGTACTAATTTAACTTCCTAAATGCCTTATCATGCATTAAACACAAAAACCACAAGCTTTCAACATCCAATCAATATCTAACTCTCATTCAATAACAACAAAGAGTTTTAAATGATATGAAGCATAAAACAATTTCAACATATAAGAAAAACACTTACCACAAGTCTCTAGTTTGATTCCATGGACATACAAGAGAGATTGGGTGAGTTTTGAGAGATTGGAGTTGAGAGAGAATGAAGAGAGGAAGCTGCTAGGGTTCTCCTTTCTGGATTTTTTTGATGAAAAAGACGAAGTAGCATTTATATAGGAAGAGCCACGGGTCGGGTTGCCACACAAAATGGGTCAGACGCACATGTTGGGTCGGGTGCAGTTTTCTGCACTGACCTATGTTCGGTTTCAAGCTAATATCTTGAGAAACGCCACCCAGAAAATTCTGAAAAAATAACTGAGGAACGTAGACACATATATGAACAACTTTCATGAATAATACTATTTAAAATTCGGACAGTAAGGGTTCCATATTGGACCACATACATGACACACAAAAACTGTCTCCCCTGTTTTTTTCAGCACTGACCTATGTCTGATGTTTAGCTATTATCTAGAGACGTGCCACCCAGAAAATTCTGAAAAAATTAGAGAAGAAGGTAGAGACATATATGAACAACTTTCATGAATGACACCATTCACAATTCTGACAGGAAGGGTGACATATTGGACCACATACATGTCAAGCAAAAAACTGTCTCCCCTATATTTCCAGCACTGACCTATGTCCAGTTTCTATCTAATATCTAGCGACGTGCCACCCAGAAAATTCTGAAAAACTGACAGAAGTAAGCACACACATAGACCAACAACTTTGATGAAGAATACACTCGGAAATTCGGATAGGAAGGTGGAGATATGAGACCATCTATAGAATGCATCTGCAGAACATAACATATGAATGCAATACAATGAACTATGCATCATAGACCATGTCAATGATGAATGAGATGCCTAGAAACATAATGAATGATATGTTGTGAGTGTGTGAGATCCTAAAAACCTTTGTGAGATTGAGAGCAACTTACCAAATGAATCGATGATCTTGATGCCTTCAACGAAAGCTCCTAAACTACAATTACAACCAAAGAGTGTTTTGCACGGAATTAGCCAACCTAGAAAATACTCGACCTAACAGAGCGGCTGGATGTCAATAATGCATTCTTAAAATGCTTCAAGAGGCTATTTACATGTCTCAACCAGCAGGGTTTATTCACCCTTAACATCCTGATCTTGTCTGCAAGTTACATAAATCTTTTTATGATTTGAAGAAAGCTCCTCGAGTTTGGTATGACAAGTTGAAGACTAATCTTCTCCAATGGGGTTTTTTCCATTCCAAGGCTGATAGTAGTTTTTTTAATTCTTCATCAATAGCAAGATATCATTCTTCTTGTTGTTGATGATATCTTGGAGACTGGAAACAGTTCAGATCCGATTGCTTTGGTTATTGAGAATCGTAATTCATCTGTTGCCTTGAAAACTTTGGATAGCTGAATTATTTTCTTCGCTTTGAAGTTCATAGAACTTTTGATGGTTTTCATCTGTCACAAGTTAAATATGCTGCTGATTTGTTGAAAAGGACAAACATGTTGCATTTTAAACCTTGTCCTACTCCAATGGTTTATAGTTCTAAACTTTCTCAAGAATCTAGTTCAACTTTTATTAGTGCTTCTCTTTATCGAAGTGTTATTGGAACTCTTTAATACCTCACTATCAGCAGACCTGGCCTGTCATTTACTGTCAACAAACTTAATCATACCTTTCTGCACCTACCACCTCTCATTGGCTCACTTGTAAGCGTATATTGGGTTATATTCGAGGCACTCTTCAGTTTGGCCTATTCTTAAAACCATCTAGCTATTTGCAACTTGTGTTTGCATCTTCCTTGGTGATAATCTCATTACTTAGGGTGCTAGGAAGCAGAAGGTGGTTGCAAGATCAAGCACCGAAGCAGAATATAGGGCTCTTGCTCAGGTTGCTAGTGAAATTATTTGGTTGCAATCTTTGTTTGGTGAGTTGCATATTGCTCTTTCTGGCACACCCGTCTTGTGCTGTGATAACACTGGTGCTACTTCCCTTGCTCATAACCCTGTCTTGCATGTAAGGACTAAAAATATTGAGTTAGACTTACATTTCATTCGTGATAAAATTGCCTCACAAGTTCTGGAAGTCAGGTATGTTCCCTCTGAAAATCAATTGGTAGATGTATTTACTAAACCTCTATTGAATTCTCGTTTTGAAACTTGTCTTGAATGGATCTAAGCTAAGTTCGAGGGGGAATATTGAGGATTGTGACAAACTACCTCAGCAGCAGATTCAGCTTCAGCAGAAGCATCATGCAGCTCAACACAGCAGTGAATAGTTAGCAGCAAGTTACCAGACTTGAGAAGCAGAGTTTGTTCCTCATACTTCATTTGTTGTCATTAGCTTGAGTACCAGCTCAGCTTGGAAGTCAACAGAAAAGTTTATTGTTGCCAAGTCATTATGGGTGAAGTTCGTAATCCCAACCGTTGATCTTTGTGATTAATGAATGGCTGTTAGTGTTTTAGAGTTATGTATAAATAGTCTCCCGTTCATGTATTGTTAGTTTCAGTGAAATAAAAATTGATTTTTGGATTCTTCTTCTCTCTCTGTATTGTGCTTGATTTTGCAGCTCTTTATATGAATCACACATTGTTTTAGGTATTTGTATTTTGACATCTGCAACATACTACATTGTAAACAATTATTACATGATAAACGATATTCTATAAAGAATATCATAAGGTAAAAAGTTATTTAAAAAAAAATTGATTTTTATCCCATTAATTTTTTTTTTTTTGAATCCTTTCAAATATTTTATTTAAGTATTACAATCCTTCCAAATAAAAAATGTCGGCTCCACCCTGCTTTTATTAATGAGGCTGTATGATATTGATACCATAGTTTGTTATCGTATATTGGGCTCATGTGCAATATTAAAAATTCAAATGGCAACTAGATTTCAAGAAAAAGTTTAATACCTCCACAGATTTTTTTGATATTTAGGTAAAACAAAAACTAATTATATTTTAATAGAAGAAGCTCTTGAAATTTACTTTTTGTCCATTCCATATTTTAAACCTGGTCAGCTTTCAGTTAGATCATCATAATGGCCACCTTATGAGGTTGAGTTGTGCTCTAGACTTTACTGGTTGAACTAGGCTGCAAAAAACCATCCCAGTTCCTTCAAATGTATCACTACTGGTAACATGCACTGCACATGCACTAGATGTATTGCTATTGTTATCAGTAGTACTAGTAACATGCTTGGCATTGCTATTGTTCCTTACAGACAGTACTGCATGCAAAATATTTTTAAGTTAATTAAATTAAACTTTTTATACTAAGTGGGTTTAGGAATCATCTTGCAGGAAGCCTGCTTGTTCAAAATGAGAGAATTCTTGTACTGTTCACGTTAGAGCACATGCAATGCATGCAATTTGATACTAGAGGAAGATGGTGGTACCTATTATAGTTTATTTAAAATTAATTAGCACTAGTGTTGGGGTTCAGTTGACAGTATTGTTTTTGTGTTTTTAATTGCTAGATCTTGGCAGAAGCACTTCTAAATTTGCTTTAATGTATAAAGCAAATCAAATTCAAAAACAAATGTAAAGAAATTGCAGTTATCTATCATTTCCTTGTATTTTTAGAACTTATCATATATATGATTATTAATCCATTTTGCTGATCAGTTGATATCTAATCTTATCAAGTATTTAATTGGACGTGTACTGGCACCCTAAACTTGATTTTTAATTTTCTTTAAGCTGAGAGGGTAATCCAGGGATTAATATTGTTTATGTTTGGGACCATAGTAGTTTTATAGCAATCTAATAATTAAAATCTTAATTCTGGGATTAGAGGCTCAAGCTCATCAATGCTCTAGTACACTAGCTAGTGTTCAAATTGAAGCACATGTAATACACCTTTTGATCAAACTGAGATACAGTATTAGGTGGATTTAGGTAAGTGATATGTTCGTATCATTGCAATCACTTTAGCACCGTGAGAGGAAAACAAATTTCTTTGAGCTATTTGGTCTTACTTATTATTGTTGCCAGCTAACTTAACTGGTAAGATATCTGAGAGTTATGTAAGAAATTTGTAGATTCAATCTCACTCAGAGCACGACTTGGAGAGAGAGTTTCGTTTGTTTTGAGTCATAATGTTATAATTTTAAAAAAATAAGTATGATTATAGACATGCATTATTAAGTTTCAATACTTGTGACCTTTTTTTAAGTGGTTATGAGAAGTGGAATATATATTGTTAGATAATCTTACAACCCAAAGAACTATCCTATTGTATTATGGCATCCATTAGTATTATTACCATTCTCTTTAGAGATGGCCAAAGGAACCGAATCGGCGGTTCCGGTTCCATTTTTTGGCTAATCGGAACCAGGGAGGTCCCGGTCCCGATTCCGGTTTTGAACTAGCGGTTCTCCGCCGGTTCGGTTGGTCAACCGGTTCTTAGAACCGGCATGGAACCGTCAATTCCGAAAACGAAACCGGAACCGCCGGTTCCTTTTTTTTTTTTTTACTTTCAAGTAACAAATTTTTTTTTTCAATTTTTTTTTTATAAAAAGGAATCGGAACAGAACCTGAACCGGAAAAACCGGCAGTTCCGGTTCCTCACCAGTTTTGAACCGGCGGTTCCGGTTCCAAAAAATAAAAAAAGGGAACCGGAACCTTGGTCCCGGTTTTGGTTTTTGATTCCGGTTAAAAACTGCCGGTTCGGTTCGAACCGAACCGGGGCCATCCCTAATTCTCTTGCATTGTATGTCATCAATATGAGATTTATTCCCATAATTTTTAAATTCATACATGGGTTCTCTAACATACATGATGCATGTATTTTTCAAGCATGACTCGAAAGTTGCTATAGAGAATGGCAGGGAGAGCTTTAATAACTGGGATTTATATTCTATATGGGAGGTAATGTATAGCTTTGTTTTTGATAAATTGATTGACTTTCCTTGCAGTAAAAATCATTAAAAAAATCAACAGACAATAGTGTGAAATTATTTCACAAAGAATCAAAACAATCAACTAAACTAAAGTGTTTGATATTTGTCACCAAGTATTTGTGATAATCCTCAATGAAAACCCCATTGATGAACTCAATAAATACAGAGAAAAGCTTACTGTTGATAACACCAAATTCACATTAACTTACACGAGCAACATCATATATATACACATATATTGTTGACTCAGCAATCTCTAACTAACTTCTCCTGGAATCAAAGAGCGCCAATCATTTACAACATCATATATATACACACATATTGTTGACATGACAATCCAATTCTAACTAACAACCTGACTTCAACTTGCATAAATTTGTGATAATGCTCAATGAAAACTCCATTGATGAACTTAAGAAATACAGAGAAAAGCTCACTGTTGATGACACCAAATTCACATTAACTTACACGAGTAACATCATATATACACACACATATTGCTGACTCAACAATCTCTAACTAACTTCTCTTAAATCAAAGAGCACCAATCATTTACAACATTATATATATATATATATATATATACACACATATTGCTAACATGGCAATCCAATTCTAACTAACTAACAACCTGACTTCAACTTGCATAAACTCAGCCTCTTGTGAATCTTGCATCACCAGCTCGATCACTTAAAGTCTCTGATCTTTACTTTTAAGGCCCTGATTGACAACTCCATCATAGCTTGTTAGATAAGCAAGCATCGTAGCACAACATCCTGATGGTTCAGCTATTGTTGATGCAGCTGAGTATGCTAAAGTTAATTGTTGTATCTTAACATCCCCCTTCAAAGTGACTGAGTAGCATTACAAATGTTCAATTTGGAACATAAGAAGCCAAAATGAGGAGGAGAGAGTGCATTAGTGAAGATGTCAGCTTTCTGAAGAATGGTAGGAACATATCTAACAGAAAGTTAATTGGTAGCCACTTTTTCTCAAACGAAATGGACATCAATTTCTATATGTTTTGTACGAGCATGTAACACAGGATTTTGAGCAAGAGATGCTGCACTTGTGTTGTCACACTAGAGGGTAAGGTAGCTAGGAAGCTTGATACCAAGCTCAGCAAATAAGGACTGCAACCATAGAATTTCATAGGTAGCATTTGCCAATGCTCTATACTCAGCCTCGGTGCTTGATCTTTAAACTCCAGTTTATGAGATTGTCTCCCCAGAAAACACAACAGCCACTTGTTGATCTTTGATCATCAATACATGATGCCCAATCAGCATCACTAAACACCTCAACATGTAGCTCAAAAGATGGCTTGAAAAACAGACTAAGAGAAGAAATTCCCTTGAGATATCTTAACACCCTCTTACAAGCAGTCCAATGATCCTCTGTTAGGGCTAAAAGGAACTGACTTAACTTGTTGATGGATTATGCTATATCTGGTCTGGTGTTGCATAGGTATTGTAAGGCCCCAACAGCACTCCTATAAAGGAAAGGATTATTAAAGAGCTAAGTAGATGTAACAACCTTTGTAAGCTCGATATTATGACACATTAGAGTAGAAGAAGGCTTACAATTGGACATGTTAGTCTTGTGTAGAAGATCAACAATGTAAGATTGACAAAGGTACAAACCAGCTATTATTCAAGATGTTTCAAAGCCAAGAAAATATTTCATAGAGCGTAGAGTTTTAAGAGCAAACCTTTGCTGTAAAATCTAAAAGGTGGAGTCAATTAGACCAGCATTACTTCTTGTGACAAGAATGTCTTCAACATAAACTAAAAGATAAAGAACATGAGAGTTGGAGTGCTTAATAAACAAGGATACATTTGATTTGAAATTATGGAAACCAAGATCAGATATCAGTCTTGATTTTGAAGAACCAAGCTCTAGGGGCTTGCTTAAGACCATAGAATTCCTTTTTCTACCTACACACATGAGAAGGAAAGCTACTGCTTTGGAAACCAGTTGGTCGATCCATATAAACTAGCTCTTGAAGATCACAATGCAAGAACGAATTATCAATGTCAACTTGTTGTATGTCCCAACCATGGAAAACTACCAGTGTAAAGATCACTCTTATAGTGCAAGCCTTAACCATAGGACTAAAAGTGTTAAAGAGATCAATCCCAACTATTTGATGGAAACCTTTGGTAACCAACCTTGCTTTATACTTGAGAATTGACCCATCTTGCTTGTATTTGGCTATAAACACCCATTTACATCTAACTAACTTCATGAAGGGCTAGTGTGCCATAAGTGTTCAAGTATTGTTTCTCATTAAGGCCCTATACTTTTCCTATTTTGCCTTATACCAATGAGGCCGTATCAATGCCTCATTTGTATTCTTAGGTTCTGTAGGTGCAGCTAGAGCTGCCTGTGGTGCTTGATAAAGAATAGAGTAGAGCTTTGGTTTAAGATGACCATATTTTAACCTTGTAATCATGGGATGACAATCTGCAGGATTATGTTGATGTGACACACCATTAGAAAGTTGCTGCTACACAGGTAAGAGTTCTGCAGAGTCGTGTTCATGAGAAATATGAGATTGTGACTATGGATTAAGTTGAATATGAAAAGGAATAGTTGAAGGACCAGAATTTAGAGAATGAAAGGTAGACACAAGAGGAGCTGAGAGTGGAGAATGAGGTTGAACACTAGCATACCTCAGAGCTGATGGAGGTAAACCAGAAGAGGCTGATTTGGGTAAAGACACTGAGGTTTGAAACAATGATTGATAAGGAAATTCTTACTCATTAAAGAGCACATTCCTTCATATGTACAGTTTGCCTGAGGAATGTAGGCATTTGTATCCTTTTTTATGCAAACTATAGCTAAGGAAAATACATTTTGAGGAATGAAAGTTGAGCTTGTGTTTGTTATATGGCCTAAGATGGGGAAAACAAGAGCACCCAAAGGCTTCAAACAATACATAGTTTGGAACTCAATTGAAAATAAGCTCAAAAGGACACTTCATTTTAAGTACTGGTGTGGGCAGAATATTGATGAGAAGCACAATTGTTTGAAAAGCATTAACCCAAAAGGTCAAGGGAATATGAGCAAGTGCTAACAAAGTGAGGCCTGACTCTATCAAATGCCTATATTTTCTCTTAGCTATGCCATTTTGTTGGTGTGTATAAGCACAAGATGTTCTAAATTGAATACCAAAGTGAGCAAGGGAAGGTAGCAAAGGTTGATAGTCTGAGCCTAAGTCTGCTTAAAGACACTTGATCTTACATGACAATTAATCACAATGAGCAGCTCGCGGTGAAAATGGTGATTTTAGGCAGTGAGCACCGCGACTAGGGATCGCGATGAGCAGCTCGTAGTAAAAATGTTGATTTTGGGTAGAAAGAAATGCAACCAACATCGCGACCAAATACCGCGATGGTTGATTGCGATGAAAGCAATGAAATCACTCCAGTGAGCAACGCGACCAGGTGGCGCGACCACAGGTCGTGATGGCCAAATTTTTATAAAAAAAAAATAAGAAGCGGTGGAAGCTTTATAAGGAAGCAAACCAGAAAAATAGAGAGAGAACGAGAGGAGAGAAAGAAAGAAAGAAAGAAAGGAAAAAGAAAAGGAAGAAGAGGGAGAAAGGAAGAGAGAGAATGACGGTTAAAGATGACAGTCGGATCTGGGAGAGCGAAGGACGCTGAGTTTCATAATATGTAGATTAATCAGTTATGTTGTCTGAGTCTTCTGTGTTTTTCAATTCTAATTAAATCAGTCCATCTCTTCATTTTTAAATGAGCGAAGCCAACCGCACGTGTACCGTCGACGGTGTTTCTGTAAGGTCATTATTTTGTTGGCTGTAATTTCATGAGCAAAACACATTTTTATGTAATTCTTAGTTAGCTTTGTTAGAGTATGATTCGAGCATAATGAAGATTCAAAGAAATCATGCGAAGACAAAAAGCTTCTGAAAAGACTTAAGATCGTGCTTAAAAGTAAGTTTCGAATAAACGATACTCTTTACTCTTGAGATCATATACGATTCACACACACACTTTTAACATGTTCATGCATCTGCATTTGATTACTAACATATTGGTTTAAATATTTTATAAGTGTTTGAGTCTTATTATTTTTGTTTTGTCTAGTTTTGAAATTTAATTCCATGTTTTTGTATTCCCGAAAATCTGCCATTTGGATGCTTCAATGGGCGTAACTTTCTATCTAGACATCCAATCGGTCTTTAGTTTTTTGAGAATGAAACTAAACATACGTATTTTTCCAACGGTATAAAGAATAAAAAACTCTGATGTCATTTGGTTAGAGTTCGCTTGGCTCAAAGTGGAATCAAGTGCAGCTGGAAATAGCTGAACGGGCAAAACGGGGCAGCAAGGCTGCGCCCCAGGCTTGGCCACAAGCCTTTTGCGTTCATCCCAGGCAGCAGCCTCACGCCTTGAGCGTGGCCACATGCCTTTGGCGTGCGTCCCAAACAGCAGCCTTATGCCTTGAGCATGGCCACACTCCTCAGGTGTTACAATGTTGCCTTAAGTGTTTATTGAGTTTGGAAGTAAGAGATCTCCTATTTAATTAGTCTTCTAGTTAATAGGAAATATATTTCTTTATTATAGGAATGCATCAATTACATTCCTTGTTGAATTAGAAAGCCTTAATTGAGTTTATTTCCTACTACAATTAGAATTAGAGCTTTTAATGTTCTCGATAAATAGTGAGCTTTAGTTTTGAGTCTCATTAAGCTTAAGCCAAGTAAGTCTCTTTTATTAAGCTTCACTATTTGCTCTCTATGTTTCTTCATTGAATTATTTTATTCCTTTCACATGTCTTTATTGTTTTGATGCTTCGTTGTTTTCATATTATTGTGAGAAATGAGAGAGTTATTTTATATAGGTTATTATCTTAGCATTGAGCGTAATTGCATAGCCTATTCATAACATGTCCGTGATCATGCATGTTATTTGATTGTTCAAGTTTTATTAAGCACATAGATCTAATCTCATAATAGTAGGGGTTATTGTTGTTTTGACCTTACGAAAGCTTCCAAGACCTTGAGCGCGAGGAGTCTCTAGGCAGCATCAATAGGGTTTGCTAGTAAAGGGCTTGCAGGTAGGTAGTATTGGGTTATAGCAAGAGTCGTGTGATTGAGGGGTAAATCAACGTGAGTTGTAAACGATATACCAACTAGTGAAATTTGTATTGATGTGTTAAGTGGCCTACGAGTTGGTGCCGTGGTTTTTAACCTGTTAAGGTTTTCCATACTAAAAATCTCCATGTAATTTGTTGAATGGTTTATTTATTGATAAACCTATTCACCCTCCCCCCCCCCCCCTCTCCTCTAGGTTGCCATAGTATACAAATCCATGTTTTTCAATTGGTATCAGAGCAGGAGTCTAGATATACATAGGCTAGGATCTAAGGCTCAATATTTTGTTGAATTGTTTGTTTGTTTTTGTTTGATATTATATGGCATGAATGATTAGAGAATGAGCATCAAGTACTCGACCACCACTTTTGGATGGATCGAATTATTCATTATGGAAGGCACACATGAAGGCTTATTTAAAGGCTAATAACGAGCGTGTCTAGATGATTGTTGAAAACGGTTATTCCCCTCCAACCATTACCAATGCTGAAGGAGTCATATCCATAAAATGAAAGCACAATAGAATATAACGGAGCATTCTGATGCAACATGGAACTCCAAAGGTTTGAACTTTATTTTTAATGGTGTTAATGAACATCAATATATGCATATCTAGAATTGTGAAACTAGCAAGGAGGCGTGGGAAATTCTGCAAACAACGTTTGAAGGAATATCGGCGGTCAAGAAATCAAAGATTCAAATGTTGACGTCGAAATTTGAAGCCTTGCATATGGAGGAAGACGAGAGCTTTCTTGATTTCCAAACAAAGCTCATGGACATCACGAACTTGAGTTTTATACTTGGTAAGCAATATTCTGACTCTGATATTGTTAGAAAGATCTTACGCTCTTTGCCTGACAGGTTCCAAGCCAAGGTCACTACTATTGAAGAATGTAAAGACGTAGACAACATGAGAGTAGACGAATTGATAGGATCTCTACAAACGTTTGAGTTGAATCTCAAACCCATCAATAAACAAAAAGGGATTTATTTAAAGTCTATGGTGCACGAGTCAGAAATTGATGAAGAAAGCAACGACGATGAAGATTTGGCAATTATTGTAAGGGGATTGAAAAAGTTCCTCAAAGGTAGGAAATCCAATAGTGGATTCAATGGTGCCAATGCCAAAAAGAATGAAAGCAATTGTTTTGTAGGTGTCGCATCAAATCAGGAAGCTAAGCGATATAGCTCTAGTGATGAGTCTGAAAATGAATCCGAAGCAGAATCTATTGAATTTGATGATCTCAAGAATTACTTCGACAAGCTCAACAAGACGAACATTAAGGTACTAAAATCAAACTCTTCTTTATTAACAACTGTGAAATCTCTTGAAGGGAAAAGAGATTAGGCAATCAAGATCTCTGAAGAATAAAGGAAACAAGAAAAGAAGATTTCAGATTGCATGGAAATGATGAAGTTAATGAAGGAAGAGATTGAACAAAAAGAGAAGTTGTTAGAGATCTCGAAGATGCGTGAAGAAGAAATCATAAAGGAGTTGACGATGACAAAAGAGTCAATCAAGGGATTGACACTTGGTGCAAAGAAGATAGACGAGGTGATAAGTCTTGGAAAGATGTACAATGACAAACGAGGTATTGGATTCATTAATGATTCAAAGGCTTCAACAAGCAAAACAGTTTTTGTGAAGGCGGCATCTGCCAAGCAATAAGATCATGTGCACAAGCCAAAGGACAAGCCGCAAGTAGTTTCATTGAGACAACCATAAGCTCAAGGAAAATCCACAAAGAGCACCACACCAAAGCAATCACAAGTGCAAGGTAAGGTTTCTAAATTTATCCCTACTTGTCATTATTGTGGTGTCAATGGACATATTAGACCTAGGTGTTACAAGTATATTAGCATGTGCAATAATGGGCAAAGTGCCAAGCTCTCTTCAAAGAATAATCATACTAATCATGTTAACGATAGGTCTAAAGTTTTTGCACCTCATAGTGATCAATCTTCTAAGTTCATACCTATTTGTTATCATTGTGGTGTTAAAGGTCACATTAGGCCTTGGTGTTATCAATATAATAGCATGTGTAAACTTGTGTTAAATTCCAAATCTTTAGGAAAGTTGAAACATGTTGATATTATTGATAAAAGGTCTAATTCTTTTATTCCTCAAAAGAACAAATTTCAAAAACCCTTGAGAAAGGTTTAGGTTAAAAAAGAGGAATTAAAGAAAACTGTCACATGAAATATTAATGGGACAAATTCTACTAACCCAAAGATGTTTTTTAGTAGACAAGTAAAACATGTGACAGGTGACCAATCTTCGATCAAAACATCTATAAAGATTCATTGTGACGATAGAAAGCAATTGAAGAAGACCAAGGTATAGGTTTCTAAGAACTTTGATGTGGTTAATAATGCTCACAATAAAAAAATGCATGTTGATAAAGATGTTTTGTCTATCCCACCTGTGAATAATTCCAAGGAGTTGGATGAGTCCATAGGTGACGTTGGATATGAATTTTTTTTTTTTTTGAAAAATTGAGAACTCGAGTCTAGTGCTAAATTGTATATCATACTTGTTTAGATACGTTGTCAAAGAGTAGCGAGTAAATATGCTGTTTTTCGATTGCATGTGATTCACAAACTATTTGCTAAAATAAATGTGTGTTATATTGTATTTTTGATATATGTATGTCAAATGTTTGGATTGATTTCTTGAATAACAATGAAAATGTGATAATGCCTGAAGCCAGTATACAATGAATGACCAATGGTCAGTATCCATGTTGTTTCTGCACCAATAGATCTCTTGAGCATCTCTCTTGAAAAAGGGCTACACTTACAAGTTGTGAAGTCACCCAATGCAGGAAAAGGCTACGCTTGTAAGCTTGAGTGAAAGCCGTCTTGAGAGTTACATAATGAAAAATAGCATGAAAAACAGAAAATATGCACAATAAAAGGAGAATAAGGTGTAGAGAAAAAGAGCAATAAAAAGAAAAACATGCTATGCATAATGCTAAAACACATAGAGAAGTGGTGAGAAGTGAAATTTGAAAAATATGCTTTTTAAGAAGTACAGTTGCACATACCATTGCTTATATGAGTATATTTTCATTTAAACGACATCTAGGATGATGGTCGGTTTGAATTCTTGTAGAAAGCTTATAGCAAAATCGCATTGTAATGTTGTCCTTGATTGATAAGTAAACATTAGATATATATATATATTGTTTATACAATGTAACACACACACTTTTGGCAAAAATTTAGTGAATTTAGTGCAATCCTAAGACAACATATGCTCTCGTGAAAAATGGATGATGTATCTTGACTTGAATATGGTATGAATGATTAGAAAAGGCTTGAGTTACTCATAAAATCGGTTTTAATGAAAATCATTTTTTGAAGCTTTTGAGAAGCTCATTCTTGTGTGAATAATTGAATTTTTTCAATTCATATGCTTTTAAGAAGCGCACATTTTTGTTCTTAACATGTTCACATCCTTTTTGAAGTTTTAAAGAAACGTTTTTTAAGAGCATTATTGATCAAGTTGAATTTCAGAGGAATGCGATTGGGATTTTTGAAAGAATTTTTCAATTGTGGTCTTTTGATGATTGACTTTCATCGTGACTCATATGATCTTGTTTAGAGATGCTTCTTGGTTGTATTTGATGAAGTTTTAGGTGGAAAAACTCTTTGGTGAAGGATCGAGGACGAGCGAGGAGTCAAAGACGTGAAGAAGTGCGAAAATTAGGAGAAAAAGGGAGCTGCGGGCAGCAAGCCCACGCCAGAGGCGTGGCCTAGCGCCACAGGCATGCACGCCTAGGCAGTAAGCTCAAGCCTAAGGCGTGGCGGGGCACCTATGGCGTGCGCACCTAGTGGTGCTCGGGTTTTTGGCTTCTTATTAAGGGCAAAATTAGTATTTCTCTCATACCTTTTGTTTTTATTCTCCCATGTGCACTTTGCTTTATTTAAAGGGAACCGAACCCTAGTTTGCTCTTACTTCCCATACTTTTATAAGAGCCACACATTTAAGAGCCACCATTCTCTCTTGAAAATCACTATCCCTCTTCACATTTAATCTTTTAATCTCTTTGATTGTTTAATTGTTTGTGATATTGATATTGGGTCTTGCTTCTACATCTACAAAAGGCTACCACTAGTATTTGATTTAGCTTTGAAGATGTCTAGCAAGGGAAAACAAGTAGCTTCCAAGGGAAAGAAAGCTACTAGAGGTGAATCTACCCAACATCCAAAGTTCATCAACTAAGAATGTGAGGAAAGGTATGAATATAACATCTCTAGATCTTTGATTTTTGAAAAAGGAGTTGATTTTAGAAGTGTTAGAATCAATGGTGATGTTTTAATCTGATGCTAGAGAGAGGTTGGGAGAAGTTTGTTGAGAAACCCCTTGATATTTGTGAACACTTAGTGAGAGAGCTTTATGCAAACTTGGATATTGATGATTTTGGAGAAAACCGAGGAGTGCTAGTTAGAAGGACTAGAGTTTTAGTGAGTGATGAATTAATCAACTCACTCTATGGTTTATCTTATGGAGATTGTTGTCTAGAATCTATCCAAGTCACTAAGCAAGATATTGCACTCACTTTAACTAGGGGTTTATATAATTGGGGCGAAGGTACTAATTTTATTCCTCATGACAAATGTACCACATTCTACCGCTTTTTGAACAAATTTGTGTGTTCAAATATTCACTCGGTATCCAACATTTTCGAAGTCAATTTCGCCATCAGAAAATTGTTTTATGTTATTGGGATAAGGAAGCCCTTTAATGTTGGAACCTATATCTTTGGACTCATTGGTAAATGTGCTAATATGAGCAAGTTCAAGTTGAAATTCTCGGGTTTGATTACTAAATTATGTTTAGAAGCGAGTGTTAAGTTGAGGAGATCTGATATAGTTATGGAGAATAGTCAAATGTTTGACAAAGATTTGCTTGAGTTCCACTATCTCTCCAAGGAAGATATGAATAGGACCGCTCCACAAACTTATGAAGCCACTCAAGTTGAGAGTGAGATATCTCCCTGGGCGACGCAACTAATGGGTATGTTCAAGTATGGGAATGAAGCCATCTTGACGAGACTCGATGCACATGATGAAAGGTTGCAAAGCATAGAGATGTATATTAGTGGATCTACCTCCTATGCACGTACTGGTGGCGTGTTTTCCTCATCTCATAGACGTAAGGGCAACATTGATGGTGATAACATTGGAGGAGATGAGTAGTGATCCGAATTCTTGTTAAGAATGCCTTTAACATGCTTTATGTACTTTTATTTATATTTCATGAACTTTGTTTCAATATTCGTAAACTTATCTATTTGGCATGTAATATATAACCTTGTATTTGATCTTCATATTATCAATTATCTCTTATTTGTTTCAAATAGGAGTAAATTGATTCTCATTCAAGGTTGTATGGATCTATTTTATTGTTTTGTTTTTATGGTCCCTCTCATGTTTATTTGTGCAAGTATCTTTAAATTCGGTTATCAATTAAAATACTTGAGTGTTTATTAGTCTTTATCTATTTCAAGACAAAAAGGGAGAATAATTTGGATATTAATTTGTTCAAATTATTTCTTCTAATGCCCATGTTTAAGTTGCTATTGTGACCGTTAGCATACTTAGGGGAAGATCTTATTGAGGGTGAGCTAAATAATCATATTTGACTCGATGTGCTTGATTGTTGTTTTTGCATATTATTTCTAGAATTGAAAATTTGATTATTGTGGTAATTGATATTAATAATTGAGTTATTTCAAATTGATATCATCATCATTTCACTCACCAATGTTTAATTTAGTTCGAGAGAGAATTTTGGATAAATTAGATAAATACGATCATCAATATTGATAATTAAATTGCAATAATGTATTTCTATAAAATTTAATTGGATAAATTAGATGAATTCAAATACCCTAACTAATCTCTCATTTTGGTCCGTGTTATCCCACATTTGCATGTTTTTATGTTTATGTTATTTTCCTTTTTAATTCTTTTCATACAAACGTTCCGGTTTTGCATATAGATAAGGCTTAGTTAATTTTAATACTCAATACCTAGAATATTCCTGTCGAGATGATAAACTTATTCTCAGTATATTACTTGTACTGATCTTGTATACTTGCGGATAACAAAAAGGCGTAATACCTTTCAAGTTGAACAAATTCAACAATTAAGAACAAGTAGAAACAATTAACAAATATTGAGATATTCATAGAAATATCAATCAATAGAATACCGATTAGGACAAAGAGTCTAATTAAAAATATTTTAATGAAATTTTTTTTTTTTTCAAACACAGACATATTCAGTTCCATTTAAGGTTGTTTTACTTTTGGTACTTCAAACACGCATTATTTATCCAGTTCTTTCTATTAAAACAAATCATTATTTTATTTTAAAAGAAAAATTGCACAAACATTCTCAAAATTTAAGCAATATTGCATATAAAGGTAATTTTTACCAAACTATAATCCATCGACTAACAATTTAACTAACGATTTGACTAACTTACTAGTTCAAGGGTAAAAATTATCTTTTACACAACAATAACCAATAAAATCCATAGGTAATTATGAAATGGAGTAAATAACAGCCATACCCCTTAAGATTTTTCTTTTTACAAGCGTAACCACCTTTATCATTTATTGAAAATTGTCATCCATATCATTAATCAAACTCTGTCAAACTTAATAGATAGAAGAGTATTTTTATCCTTTTAATATTTTTTAATATTTCAAACACAATCATTGAGATGTTTGGTTGATATTCATTTAAAAAATATCAGTATTTTATAAATGAAAAAGAAACAAGTGAAGATCTATCGATCTCAATTTATACTTCTTTTTTCGTTATATATCCAATCCCTTTTTTTTTTTTAATTTTCTTGATATTTTTAATCTGATCTCTACCGTCCATCTATGCTCATCTCATAGATGAACAGTGGAAATGAAATCTTCTTTTTGAAATTTGTTTTTTAAACTAAATTTTTAATTTTTTTAAATTATGATTTTTTTTTATTTTTCAAATTTTATTTCTTTTATTTAAGGGTATATTGGTAATTTTATATATTATATCAAGGGTATTTTGGTCTTTTAACAATCAAACACGGTTCTCATTTTGATTAACGGTAAGAGAGGTCATTGTCAGTAAATAGTAAAGTTATTTCCACTTGTAAGAAGGTAAATGATTAACGTCAAATTGTATATGAATTATCCCGGTTTATTATCAATCTTTTTGTTATATTTACAATGCATCCACACATTTTAAAGTATTTATTGAGCTTTACAATGAAATCAAGCACAAAGAGGTATTTTTAATAAAAAGACGAAGTTTCAGAAGAAAAAGCATTTAAGTTAGAAATATTGTTCCTAAGTCGAGAAATCCACTCCAAAGATCTACAAATAGACTGACCTGCGGCTTACGAGCACAGAAAAATGATGAAGAAAGAAGAGGAGAAGAATATACGACCAAGAGCTTCGACCGCAGCATTTGGTCGCAGTTAAGAGTAAAAGGCACTGCCAATCTGCGACCAGGAGTTGCTATCGCAGATCTAGTCGCAGCAACGCCCAGCCCACATGCCAAATCTGCGACCAACCCCAATTGCATATCATGTAGCAGCAGCTGGAGTCCGACTTCTACACAATCTCGTCAACTCTTGTTTGGGAGATATAAAACCTCTTCTTTTCACCACGTTTTAAGGGACTTTTGGAGAGAAAAATCAGATGACGAAACTTTAACCATCATACCTCTTTTGCAATCGAATTCTTCATTCATCAACACAAGTTCGCATCGAGGAATTATTACGGAAATCAAGGAAGTAGTCAATGTTTAATTGCTTTCTTTCTATTCAACTCGTTTTAATCTCCATGATGTGTAACTAAATCCATAGTTAGGGAATCGATGTGAATGGTATTAATTCGATCATGTAAACAACTATCAATTCTTTGCTATTAAGAAATTCAAGTATTATTCATGATTTGATTGTTTATTGTTTATATTTCTATTGTTGATGAACTAGGATAATTGTTGTTACGTGCTAGTTCTGAGTTTCATTATATTATAAATAATAATTATTTGAGATTTCGAGAATTGGGATAATCGTTATTACGTGCCAATTTAAGGTTATATAACTGTTAAGTGGAATAATCATTATTACGTGCTATTTATAAGTTATATATCTCTAATGAATAATTGGTACATGATTTGTGTGTTAGCATCAAATTGTGTGTTGATTCTTAAGGTTCTTAGATCTTAATGGGTTCCTTGTGTTAATTGTTAAATTTATGACCTAACGGTAGCGGTAATTAATAACATAGGAACACTTGGTTAAATAATATGAAAGGTGATAATCATATTTGTCAATTAAGAACGAATCCTAAACCTGAATAGATAATTTCTTAACATAGTTGGATACTTAAGTGGATATACCTAGAACATCGATAACCTAATTTCTCTCGTTGTTCTTTCACAACTCAAATTCTTTTCTCATTGTTTTAATTTAGTTTTAATTGTTTTTCCGACCTCAAAACAAACTCAAAGACTTTTTACTTTTTCAGTTTTAATTAAATTAGAATTAAAATAGTAGTTAAATCGTCAATCTCTGTGGAATCGATCCCTATACTTGCCGAAACTAATATTGATTCGTGAACTTGCAAGGTATAAAATAAGTACATCAGTAAACCTTAAGGGTTTTCTTGTTATTTACTCTATGAAACAACTCCCAATATTTTTACAAGTACAACTGTACAAGTATTACAAATATAGAAATTGTAAAGGGCAATTATTAATTTAGTCCTTAAGTTTTAGAGAATTATTAACACGGTTTCTTTTATTAGTATCCTTGGGCCCTAAACTTTCGTAAATGTATCAAATAAATCCTTATATTAATCAATTGTTAGTCAGACTTAACGATTTCAGGGGTATTTTTATCTTTCCATCAGACACATCCACATGTAGCACCCAAAAAATAGACAAAAATAAATAAAAAGTGATATAATAAAAATTAAATAAAACTAATTTAATAAAATAAAAATAGAAAAAAGGGTAAAATAGAGATGGAGACTCAGAGCTGGGTATCCATCATTGCATAGCCGGGTCTCCACCGATTAGTAAAAGAGATCTAGCTAGGTCTCCTTCAATTTGGCAAAGAAGACCCAGCTGGGTCTGTGTCGATCTGCATTTAATCATCGGCTAGATCTCTATGGAGACCCAGTAGAGTCTCCATCATTGAAGATCGATGGAGACCCCTACGTATCCATCGATTCGATGAAGTGGGTCTCCCTCACAAATTGACGGAGACCCAATTGGGTCTCAATTGATCTGCATTTCATCATCGACTGGCTCTCCATAGGGACCCAGCGAAGATGGAGACCCAGCTATGTCTCCATCATTACAGATCAATGGAGACCCAAGGGTCTCTATCGATTTAGTGAAAGAGACCCAGTTGGATCTCCCTTGCAGATCGATGGAGACCCAGCTGAGTCTCCGTGGATCTACACTGCATCATTGGCTGGGTCTTTATGAAGACCTAACAAAGACGGAGAACCAGCCGAGTATCCATCATTGCAGATCAACTGGCAAAGAAGACCCAGCGAAGATGGATACCCAGCTGGGTCTCCACATTATAGATCGATGGAGACCCCTTGGTCTCCATCGATTTGGGGAAAGAGACCCAGTTGGGTCTCCCTCACGGATTGTTTGATGTTAGTGTTGATGATGGTTTGGTTTTGAATGATGAGAAGATGGTTTAGTGTTGATGATCGTTTGATGTTGGTGTTTATGATGGTTTAGTTTGATGTTGATAATGGTTTGGTTTTGATGTTGGTGTTTATGATGGTTTAGTTTGATGTTGATAATGGTTTGGTTTTGATGTTGATGATGGTTTGATGTTAATGAGTCTCCCTCGTGGATTGTTTGATGTTGGTGTTGATTATTGGTTTTGAATGATGAGAAAATGGTTTGGTGTTGATGATCATTTGATGTTGGTGTTTATGATGGTTTGGTTTGATGTTATTAATGGTTTTGTTTTGATGTTGATGATGATTTAGTTTTACTGTTGATGATGGTTTTGTGTTGATGATGATTTGGTCTCAAAAGTGAGGGTAAAGTTGTAATTATTAGACCTTTTTAGGGGTAAAATGATCATTTTTTTTATGTCATCAAACGGAATGTAGGGATAAAACAAATATTATGTCAATTCTGTGATGTTTGACCTATCAAATTAATGTATTTATGAGAATTTAGGACCCAATAATACTAATAAAGGAAACTGTATTAAAAAATTCATAATTTACCAAAACCTAGGAACTAAATTGATAATTGTCCAATTATAAAAGAGACTTGAAAGTTAATTTAAAGTTCATCATAAATTTAAGGGTAAATTGTAATGGAATACCCTGATATTTAGTAATATTGTAATGAAATTGCACTTTATCTTAAACGACAACCAAGTATCCCTGATAATTATTATTTGGTCCCTAATGTATTTAAAAATATCACTTTTTGATCTATTTTTACTGTTTTAACTCATATGGTCTCCACCTTTTTCAAAATATATCAATTTAATCGCTATGATCAAAGTTTTGACGGTCAAACCTGACATAAAGTATAAATTAATCATGTTACCCTCTTTTATTAAATAATTAAAATAGAATGACGTTTTTACCCTTTAATTTTTGAACAACTTTATCTATTTGAATAGTCCAATAAGAAATTTATATATATTATAAAAATTTAATTTTTTTAAAAATACTTAAAAATAATTAAATAATAAAATAAATATGATAAAATTATTTAAAATAAAAATTAAAAAAATATTAAAATTAATATCATTTATTAAAAATAAAATAAATTCAAGATTGAATACTTATGAAACTCAAAATTTAGTAATTTAACACACATATATAATAAATTTATAAATATTGCACTTTTGATTATTATATTTTTATTTTTATAATTTAATAAAAATAAATGTATATATATTGTAATTTTATTATTATATTTTATTTTTATAATATATATATATATATATAATAGACTTTAAAATATGCATATATTATATTTTAACATTTTAGTTTTTTAAACTAAAATTTGAGTTTTATAAGTATTCAATTTAGAATTTTATTTTTATTTTTAATAAATGATATTATTTTTAAATTTTTATAATTATTTTTAATTTTTAATGAATTTATAATATTTATTTAATTATTTTTAAGTGTGTTTTAAAAATTAATTTGAGTTTTATAACACATATCAATTTTTTATTGGACTATCCAAATGGATAAAATAATAAAAATGTAAAAAGTTAGAGAATAAAATCGTCTTGCTAATTTAATAAAAAAAAGTAAGATGATCAATTTATACTTTATGTCAGGTTTGACCATCAAAAGTTTGGTCATAAGGACTAAATTAATATATTTTGGAAAAGGTAGGGATCATATGAATTAAAAGAGTAAAAATAGATCAAAAGTGATATTTTGAAATATATAAATGACTAAATTAATAATTATTCGAAGTAATTAGTTGTCGTTTAAGAAAAAATGTGATTTCATTGCAATATGACCAAATATCAGACTTTTCCATTACAATTTGTCCTAAAATTAAAGGAACTCCACGAACGTTGGAGTTCTTATTTATATTTTTTAGTTAAGTGTTGCAATTTTAAATTATTTTTAAGTTATTACTTAAAATAAGATTAAAATAATAATAAAATAACCAAATCAGATAAATTTGGACATTTTATAGTTTAATGTTTTTTTTTTTAAGGTCAAGTCAAATGCTAGTCAATGGATTCCACAGCTTATATAATTATGACAAAGGTTTGTGTCAAATCTAATTTTACCTAAACTCTTGGGATTTTCGTGCAATTATTCCTTTTTTAAGATAATTATTGAACTAATTACACAAAAATTTATAAGGTTTACTTAATTATAGGAATAAATAATTTTTTCATAAAATGACATTAATGTCCCTCGTCGTGATCGTTAATTTTAAGGGTTAATTACACTCATACCCTTGAGGAATGGTTTTTTTGCACATGCTGGCAACTTTTACTTTTCTTGCACAGATATCCTCTGAAAAACTTTTTTACCATAAAGTTAACGTGATTGGCAGAAAGACTTTTTTACCCTTAATACTTATTTTATTTAATATTTTTTATCCTTAATAATTATTTAATATATAAAAATAATTTTCTTAGTTTAAAAAATCAATTTCACTGTACATCTTTCTCTTTAATTAAATTTTAATTATATAAAAATAATTTTTTTTAAGAACAAACATCAAATTGCTCATCTTTTTCCCAATAAAAACCAAATTTTTTCATCAAATCTACTTCTTCAATCAAATCCCAATAACAACCACCCAAACAATTTTTTCTTTTTTTCTTCTTTTTTCAGATTTTTTTTCCAATTTTTTTATTCATCATCAACCAAAAATAATTTTTTCCATATTTTTTTGTCATCAACCAAAAACACACCCAAACACAACTTCTTCTTCTTGTTCTTCTTTCAATTTTTTTTTTCCAATTTTTTTTATCATCAACCAAAAATAATTTTTTCGAGATTTTTCCCAAACACAACTTCTTCTTCTTCACCAGATCTGATCAATTTTAATTTTTTTAATTTTTTCACTTATTTTAATTATTTTTTAATTGTTTTAATTGGTTTAATGAAAAAAAAAATTCTTCTTATGGACCAGATCTGGTCAATTTTAATTTTTTTAATTTTTTTTACTTATTTTAATTATTTTTTAATTGTTTTAATTGGTTTAATGGAAAAAAAAAAGACGAGTTTACTCTTACTACAGTAACGTCACATTAATTTGATGGTTAGTCAACGGTTTGGTCAACTGTTTTTAGGGAATATTTGTACAATAAAAGGTAAAGTTATCAGTATGTGCAAAAAGGCAATACCTCAAGGGCATAAGTGTAATTAGATCTAATTTTAACGATTGACCTCGTTAAAAGTAAAAGTATTTAAATGCTCATGTTTCCTTTCATTTAATAAAATAAATTAATATTTAATAAATAAAATAAAACTGATACATCTCCATAATCCATTTTAGAGATACATGGTTGTTGAGGCGATAAATCGCACGACCCCTAAGGGCAGGGTCAACCCTAGCATGTGGGTGTCAGGCTTTCACAAGGTACTGTTCCTCATGGGATTTTAATTTCGCCTTCCCCACCCCTCAAACCAACTTAGTTGGTACTCACCTCCAACACCCAACACCTATAAGGTTAGCAGTTCGAGGGGTGGGGGAGGCGAAATTAAAATCCTACGGGTACAGTACCTTGTGAGAGTCCGACGCCCTAGTGGCTAGGGTCGACTCTACACTCAGGGGTCGTGCGATATTTCGTGTTAACAATGGTGAAGATCTATCTTTTTTATTTTTATTTAAAACAAAATAGAAAATATAAAGATGTATCTCCATGGACGAAAAATGTGAAAGAAAAAAGAAGCAGAAAATTGAAAAATCAAATTGATGGATCTGTGGAGATCCAATTAGATCTCCACAAATCCATTAGATTATTTTTTAAGTTTTTTTAGTTTTTAGTTTTGAATTTTTTAAATTTTTTCATCTCCACCTTCCATCTTATGGATGGTGGAATCTTTTTTTTTTATTATTTGTTATTGAAAAAAAAAAGGATGGATTTTTCACCCTCCATCTCAGAGATGGACGATGGAGATTCATCTCTTCTTTTTTAAAATTTTTAAACTTCTATTTTTTAAAAATTAAATAAAAATATGATGAAAGGACAAATAAATCCTTTCATCAGTTAAGTTAAACTAAGGGGTCATTTATTTTTCTGTCTAAATATTGAACAACCCTGAATTTTACTGGAGACTGAATGAATACTAAAATCTAAAATCTAAATGACGTGTTTGTTTATTTTTTTCTCACCTCTGAATATGATGTCAACTTGTATGTTTTTTTAAATAAAAATGTCTAAAAATAAATAATTTATACCTATATTACTCTTACTTGTTATGTATTTTTATTTGATATGATACAAACAACTAAAAGTAAACAATTTAACAAAATCCTAAACCATTTTATATAAATATTGATAGATTTTATTCATAATTAAAATATGATAATAATGATATAAATATGGTTTTAATTGTCTTATAAAAAAAATTAAAGGTTCAATAATAATGTTGAAAGTGATGACATTGACTCTACATAATATGGACAATTTTATTTTTGAAGTTCTTTAGCATAAGTAATAGGTTAAAATAAAGAAAATTGTATTATGTAAAATTATGATAAATTAGAAATATATTATTTTTGAGAGAATATTTTTAGAAGAAAATAATTTAAATATAATCAAGTGATTTAGAATTAAGTAAAGTTGGGATTTTTTACTTTTTCTTTTCAGTTTATTTAATTATTTTTTTTTTATTTTTAATTTGCTTGACCAATTAAAAAAATAATTTAAGGGGTCCAATTCAGAGCCGTTAAGTGTTAAATGGAAGCACATCCACTTGTAATAAAGTGATTAGTGCACATTCCTCCCACTTCTGTAGTGAGGGGTTCAATTCACATTATGCACATACCAATATATGTAGATAGTTTTCTTCCCTTATTATGGGAGTAGATGTCTTCCCTTATTGTGGGAGTAGATGTCTTCCCTTATTATGAGAGTAGATATCTCCCGTTATAGAAGTAGATATTCGGGCCGCACGTTTAGTGATTAATCTCAGCAGGTCTCAACAATTATTAATTTTGTATTTGTACTCCTTAAAAAAAATAGTGTTAAGTGAAAAAACTAAACGATCCTAACGCTAGAAGATGTATTTTATTTAGTATGTAATTAATTCTTAAATATAACTATCTTCCAATAAAATCAGTGGGACCTTTTAATTCAAAAAGAACACGCGCGAAGGTTTTAATAAAGATCGTGGCATCTGGCGTTTACAATATTGAATGGTCAGGATTCGTTAAAAAGTTTGTTGTTTAAACTGTGTTGTTTGTGTGTTCCCACAATCCATTGAATCTAATTCGAATATAACTTTTGGGCAATCCGAAAGGTTCGAATCTGAAATGAAATAGATTGAAATTAGAGCAAAATTGCACTAACATACCTTGATTTTAGTTAAAATATGCATTAGCGGTTAATGCGTTAATTATATAAACTTACTATATCATTAGTTGATTTTAGTAAGAATTAGAGCATATTTATTAATCAGTAAAGAAAATTAAAGAAAATCAAATTTTATTGAGAAAGAAATCAGAAAGGAAACTTAATTCTTTAGGTGGAAGGAGGAATTAAATTTCATATTCAATAAGAATTTAATTGTTGATTTGTGTGTGAGTTTTATATAACTTGATTTTCTAACCGATTTTAGTAAATATTGTAATAAAAAATTAGAAATTAATTTTATTTTCCTCTATAGAATTTATGATTAGTAAATGTGTCATAGTAGTTAATTGGCTTTCAACTCCAAAATGTCACAATTATCTTTACACTACACTACCCAACCCCAAGAATAGTTAATAAAATTTCAATAATATTAAAATACAATAAAAATGAACATATAAAATATTATTTTAACATAAATTAATTAATTAAATTACTAATATTGAATTATAAATTTGTATTGAATAAATAGAAATATTTTTAGACTTAATTACATAGAACCCACTTGAGATTTGCCTAATTACATATATATAAATTATAAATTCTCCTAAAGTTAGCCAAATTTGATCGAAGTTAATGAGTGCATTAGTCAACTTTTCCCAGTCTTCTTACTGAACACTTTGAACCCAATGGAAGATGTCAATCTTTTAGATGTTTATTATTTTATTTTTTTCAGAAAAAAAAAATGTCTCGCGCGATCTGTAAACTTCATTGGCTGAATTAAAGTTGTCAGAATTGATTTTGGTGGTTACTTGGTCGATTATATCATTGAGGAAGACGATATAAGGATTTGATTTGAAAATTGAAATTATGGCAGATGTGATCTTCTATCCAAATTAGAATTCAAATTTTGATGTTTAGCAGCTGTTGTATTTCAAACAATTACCTCTGCCAAGTTGCTTATGGTTTATTATTCTTTGAAGACAAACAATGGAGTGAAGTAGGCAAAGCTGAAGCCTTTCTGTTCAATCCTCTTACAAGACAAGTTCTACAGTTACCTTATGCACAAGTGCATGGGAGCTTATTATTATGTAAAACGATTAGGTATGGGATTTTTTTTTTAAAGGGGTACAATTATAATATTAATAACTGTCGGAATCTGTCAAGAGTAATCACTAAAGGCAACCTTTTATTTTACAATCAATTGCAGTATCTGCATTTGGAGAGGTGCGTGCATTGGCTAGTTTTTGATGGACCTTGGTGCAACATAGTATCTTTTGACTTCCAAAAGGAGGAATTCATATACACTAGTCTTCCATAATTTGGAATAAAACCATATAGAACGTGTCATTTTAATTTGAGAGTATGTTTAGGTCTCATCAATGAAGCTGAGATATGGGTGATCAAAAGATTATCAAAATAAAGAGTGGGTCAGAGAACACCAAATGATGAATATATGTCAACCCTAGTGCTGGGTGGATCCCTCCACATGGAGGGCACCATAACAAATTTGCAATCAACTTTCTCATGTGGGAGACAAGGAGCCGAAAGCAAGCTCAAGTGCAACATGAAGGTTGTTCCTTTTTGATTTGTTTAATTTGTGTAAAGCAAATCTATCACCTATAAATAGAGTGCCTCTTGGCATTCTATCATATCAAGCAAAAACACAACAATTGAGAGAGTGTGTGTGTGTGTTGAGAGATCCTCAGAGAAAAATAGAGAGAGTTTTCTGAGAGAGAAATTGTGAGCCAATTTGTGAGGTGCTATCCACAATTGAAGTTACATTGTTATTATAATTTTGTGAGAGATCCACCCAATGGTGAAGTTTGTAATCCCATTATTATTATAGTGGAGTTGTTAAGCGGCCTACGGGTCCCGTGGTTTTTACCTTCATTTTCTGGAGGGTTTTCCACGCTAAAATTGTTGGAGTTATTTTTACTCTATTTGGTTTGGGAAATTATCCTGGGGCCGTAAAATTTATTATTTTACAAACACATTTTTCCCAACAAAGTGGTATCAGAGATTGTATCAGATTCTCTAGAAAATTCTTAGTATGCTCTGTGGTTGCAGTATTATCTGATCTTCTACATCAGAAAAGAATTATTCTTGAGTTTACTGATTTTTGTGATTGCTGGAAGTGTGGTGGTGCGGAAAGTGCATGTCTAGGAAAGATTCTGGCTAGGAAAGATTTGGTATTTAAGTGTGTCCGTTGTGACCCACCTCTCTTTCCTGGGAACTTACCTGGTGTACTATTCACGACCACGTGCACTATTCACGCATACGAAGTACTATTCACGAAGTACTATTCATCGCTGAAAAATATCAAACTCGGCGAAACTTGTTGACTAACGATCCAAATGGAGGAGAGCACAGGCAACATGATCAAGTTGACTGCATTTAATTATGCAGTATGGAAGCCAAAGATGGAGGATCTTTTATACATTAAAGATCTGTGGAAGCCGATTGTAATGCCGAAGGAGGAAGCAGTGACTACAGCTTCGACGGATGCCAAGACATCCAGCACTTCGACGTCCACATCAGATGTTGAGTGGACTGTGCTAAACCGAAAATGTGCTGCTCAAATCAGACAATGGATCGACAGAAGCATTTTCCAAAACTTTGCTAATGAACACGATGCTTACGTTCTTTGGCAAAAGTTGGAGAAAATGTATGCAAGGACAACCGCACAGAATAAAGCTAATCTGATGCGACGATTAGTCAACTTGAAGTATAAAGATGGAAACAGCGTGTCAGAACACATGAGCGAGTTCCAAGGCATCGTAGATCAACTCAACTCTATGAAAATGACTGTAGATGACGAGTTGCAAGCATTGTTGATGCTGAGTTCTCTACCAAAAAGCTGGGACACTTTGGTTGTGTCAGTTAGTAACTCTGCTCCTGACGGCAAACTTACCATGGATATGGTAAAAGACAGAATGCTCAACGAAGAGTCTCGACGAAAAGACGAAGGGCATACCCCTGAAAATGAAGCACTTGTTACGGAGAAACAAGGCAAGCAAGAATGGAGGGGAAGGAGTAAAAATCCCCATAACCAAAGTCAGCAAAGAGGACGGTCAAAGTCCCGATCAAGGCATGACAAGAAGTGTCACCACTGTGGTAAGCTTGGACATTTCATTCGAGAATGTCGAAAGTTAAAGGCGGAGCGAACCAGAAATCAGGATGCACAAACCCGAACAAATGACACCGCAACAGTCACCGAAGAAGTTGTCGTTGTTCAAGCTGAGGATTATATCAATCTTGCAAGTCAAGATTCTACATGGGTAGTTGACTCAGGTGCATCATACCATGTCACTTCACGACTGGAGTTCTTCTCAACCTACACTCAAGGTGATTTCGGACGAGTGAGGATGGGAAATGATGATGTCTCCAAAATTATCGGCATCGGAAATATCCATTTAGAAACTAACCTTGGATGCAGGCTAGTTTTGAAAGATGTGAGGCATGTTCCTGATATCCGCCTCAATCTGATCTCTACCGGAATACTTGATGACGATGGTTACAGCAATTATTTTGGTGAAGGAAAATGGAAGCTTACCAAAGGCAATTTGGTAATAGCAAAAGGCAAGAAAGATACATCCCTCTACCACACAGAAGCCAAGCTATGTAGAGGAGAAGTAAACACCACCAGGAAAGAAGTTCCCACCGAGTTATGGCATAAGCGGCTCGGCCACATGAGTGAAAAAGGTCTCAGTATTCTTTCCAAGAAGGCGCTCTTGCCAGGAATGAAAGGTACATCATTGCCTACTTGTGTTGATTGTATTATGGGAAAACAACATAGAGTTGCATTTCGTAGTTCCCCACCATCTAGAAAGGCGAATATTCTAGATTTGATACACACAGATGTCTGTTCAATGAGTTGTAAGTCACTAGGAGGTGCTACTTATTTTGTGACTTTCATTGATGACCATTCTAGAAAAGTATGGACTTTTGCTTTGAAAACTAAAGATCAAGTGCAGGAAGTTTTCAAGCACTTTCATGTAAAAGTTGAACGAGAAACTGGCAGACGTTTGAAGTGTGTACGTGCAGACAATGGCGGTGAGTACCGCGGACCATTTGAGGAGTACTGCAGAAGTTTCGGCATCAGGTTGGAAAAATCAGTACCAAAGACACCTCAGCATAACGGTGTTGCAGAGAGGATGAACAGAACCATTTGTGAAAGGGTCAGATGTATGCTCTCAAATGCAAAACTGCCAAACTCCTTTTGGGGGGAGGCAATGAGAACCGCAGTCGACTTAATCAACCTTTCTCCATCAGTTCCGTTGAACTATGACGTACCAGAAAGAGTTTGGACGGGGAAAGACGTTTCTTACAAACACTTGAAAGTATTTGGCTGCAGAGCATTTGTCCACATCCCAAAAGATGAGAGGTCCAAGCTGGATGGAAAAGCAAAACAGTGTATCTTTGTGGGACATGCCCATGAAGAATTCGGCTACAGACTTTGGGATCCTGTTAACAAAAGGATCATCAGAAGTAGAGACGTGGTGTTTCTTGAAGACCAGACGATCGAGGATTTCGAGAAACCCGAGAAGCCACAGTCAGATGAAATTCCAGTTAATCTGGAACCAGTCTCTCCACCAACAAATTATGATGAAGGGGGAGCTACACCAGATACTGATGATGTTCATCCACCAGCTCGCAGTCCAGAACCAGAACAAGTCCAGCCAGAAGTACAGTTGAGGAGGTCCACTAGAGAGCGACAACCAAGTCGTAAATATTCTCCTAATGAGTATGTGATGCTCACTGACGGGGGAGAACCAGAGAGCTATGATGAAGCTATTACTGACCAGCACAAGACGGAGTGGTTAAAAGCCATGCAGGAAGAAATGAAATCCCTACATGAGAACCACACATTTGACTTGGTGAAATTACCACAGGGAAGGAAAGCTCTCAAGAACAAATGGGTGTACAAAATCAAAAGTGAAGAAGGCAACTCACAACCACGTTACAAAGCAAGACTGGTTGTGAAAGGATTCGGGCAGAAGAAGGGTGTTGATTTTGAAGAAATATTCTCACCAGTGGTAAAAATGTCTTCAATCCGAGTTGTTCTTGGCTTGGCAGCTAGTCTCAATCTGGAGGTTGAACAACTTGACGTAAAAACCGCATTCTTACATGGTGATCTTGACGAGGAGATCTACATGGAGCAGCCTGAAGGTTTCCAAGTCAAAGGGAAGGAGAAATCAGTATGCAGACTAAAGAAGAGTTTGTACGGTCTGAAACAGGCACCAAGGCAATGGTACAAAAAGTTTGACTCGTTCATGGAGAAAAATGAGTACAACAGAACGACGGCTGATCACTGCGTCTTCATCAAGAAATTCTCTGATGGTGATTTTATCATTCTTTTGCTTTATGTTGATGATATGTTAATTGTTGGCCAAGATATCGGCAAAATTAACAGGTTGAAGAAAGAGTTGAGCAAGTCCTTTGCAATGAAGGATTTAGGACCCGCTAAGCAGATTCTTGGCATGAGGATTACCCGCAACAGACAAAATCGAAGAATCTGGCTATCTCAAGAACGGTATGTTGAAAAGGTTCTTGAAAGATTCAACATGAGCAAAGCCAAATCTGTTAGTTCTCCACTTGCAAGCCACTTCAAGCTTAATGCAAGTCAGTGTCCTTCTAGCAAGGAAGAGAAATCAGAAATGAGCAAAGTGCCTTATGCATCGGCGGTTGGCAGTCTAATGTACGCTATGGTATGCACTAGACCAGACATTGCTCATGCTGTTGGTGTTGTGAGCCGATTCCTATCTAATCCTGGAAAGGAACATTGGACAGCAGTCAAATGGATACTCAGGTATCTCAGAGGTACTTCCAGTCATTGTTTATGTTTTGGTAATTGTAAACCTGTATTAGAAGGATATACAGATTCAGATATGGCTGGTGACATGGATACGAGAAAGTCTATATCCGGGTACCTAATAACATTTGCAGGGGGAGCTGTCTCATGGCAATCACGGTTACAAAAATGTATTGCCTTAAGCACCACAGAAGCAGAGTACATCGCAATTACTGAGGGTTGTAAGGAGATGCTGTGGATGGAAAAGTTCCTACAAGAGTTGGATCAGAAACAGGAAAGCTATGTTCTCTATTGCGACTGTCAGAGCGCAATTCACCTTAGTAAGAACCAAACCTTTCACTCAAGGTCCAAGCACATCGACGTAAGGTATCACTGGATTCGTGATGTGTTGGAAAATAAACTGTTACAAGTTGAGAAAATCCACACCAATGACAACGGCGCAGATATGATGACGAAAAATCTGCCTAGAGGAAAGCTTGCTGTATGTAGAGAGATTGCAGGTATGGTGGAGCCCTCCATATAATCGGGAGGGGGAGATTTGCTGGGTGGATCCCTCCACATGGAGGGCACCATAACAAATTTGCAATCAACTTTCTCATGTGGGAGACAAGGAGCCGAAAGCAAGCTCAAGTGCAACATGAAGGTTGTTCCTTTTTGATTTGTTTAATTTGTGTAAAGCAAATCTATCACCTATAAATAGAGTGCCTCTTGGCATTCTATCATATCAAGCAAAAACACAACAATTGAGAGAGTGTGTGTGTGTGTTGAGAGATCCTCAGAGAAAAATAGAGAGAGTTTTCTGAGAGAGAAATTGTGAGCCAATTTGTGAGGTTCTATCCACAAATTGAAGTTACATTGTTATTATAATTTGTGAGAGATCCACCCAATGGTGAAGTTTGTAATCCCATTATTATTATAGTGGAGTTGTTAAGCGGCCTACGGGTCCCGTGGTTTTTACCTTCATTTTCTGGAGGGTTTTCCACGCTAAAATTGTTGGAGTTATTTTTACTCTATTTGGTTTGGGAAATTATCCTGGGGCCGTAAAATTTATTATTTTACAAACACATTTTTCCCAACACCTAGTGATGAATATTTTGAAGTCCTCGACTGGTGCTATGGATAGGAGGAGGGAGATTGTAGTAGGTGCATCTAATGATAAGATGATATTCAGTTATAAAAGGAGCCTTCTTTCGCTCAAATATACATCATTAATTAATCTATCAAATATAAACTTAACCTAATTTAATATGTGGCCGATTTTCAAGTTCCAACCTCTCTTTTTAAGTGTAAGCAACTATTGTTTTTGTATTTGTTACTGCATCTTTATCGCTTAAAACGAATTAGTTTTATTTTATGATTTTTAGGTATTTTGCACTTGATTTTTTTTTTTTTTGAATTGTACGGTACAAGATTATTTATAAATCTGTCGAAACTTACTAAGCTCAATCACTAAATGCACGGTAAGGGGCGTAATTAGAAAATTTTTCTCTACTCAGCTAAAATAATACTTCTTTCTAAAGAATTTTTATCAAATTGTTTTTTTTTTCTTAAAATAGAAATATTTAATCTAGAGTTTATTGGAGTCTGATGAATTTTTTTTTAAGTAATAGATCTTGGTGACAGATTTCATAGGTTACAAGTAAATTTACAGAAATTATGTATAGAGTTTGTTGTACTTCTCCACATATTTATAGGGTGAAAATCATTTTGGTCTCTAACTTTTTATAAAATATTATTTTTGACCGATGTTTCACTTTTTAGCTTCCGTGGTCCCTAACGTTTTCAAAATCAATCAAAATAGTCTCTTCGACCAAATTTTTAATAGTCAACCCTAATAAAATTGGCAGATTTTCCATTTTTCCCCTGACTACTTATTAAGACATAAAATTATAATATTATCCATTTAAGTTGAAAAAAATGCACGTTTACCAAAAATATGTAATGACTAAAATACCCTCATTTAATAAATTAATAAGTTGAACCAATTTTTTATATATAAGTTGAATTACAAATTTACCCTTATTAATAAAAAAAAATTTAATAGTGTTGTGTGCATCTAAAAGTGTTGCAGTTATTTTGTATATACTTGTTTAAATGTTTTATATTTTTTTGGGAGGGTATTTGTTATATTACTTTGAAATAACCACATGTGAACATTTTTTATTTCTTCTGCTGAACCTACTCTTATTGGTGAAAAATGAAGCTTTGTTGGTTTGTCTGTGTTATTTCAAAATAAAAATTTGTATAAATGGGTTGTTTTCTTAACAACACCCAAAAGATATAATTCAAGATAAATAAATAAATATGCAAATAAAATTGTTTCTTTAAAAACATTCACAAAAAGAGATACCATAAGAATCATCAACTGAAATGCAAATATCTGTTCATAAAATATTTAATTATATATTTCAATCATCCAACTAAAGTACATGCCATAAGCAAAGTGTCAGCATATATATAGCAACAGACCAAGATTGTCTGGTTCAAAAAAAAAAAATATATTTTTGCCCAAATATTAACATGTCATACTACCAGCACCAGCATGTATACCACCCACCAGACATACACTTATCTGTTTCCAAACAAAATAAAGTTTTTCAACATAATATTAAGGTGCCAACAAAATTAAAGTTGTCATAAACTATTCAAAAAACTAAACTACTATTAGTAAAAGTAATATACTTCATGATTGGGGCCGTGAGTTGGAACCTTTATGGAAACAATTATCAGTAATATTTCTTGATGAACTCACATGATACTGAGAATTGTTATGATCAACTGATGGAGTTCCAATATGAGTATGTGTAACATCCTCAATTTCGAATAATTAATTTTGAGTATATGAATAGAATATTTATGATTGGAGGGGTGGAAAATGTAATTAAATGTATGTATATTTTTTTTATGATTTTCAAGTGGACCAGATGAAGCGGTCCATAAAGAACGCATGAAAAAGAAGGAAAAAGTTGGTAGTGAGTACCGCGACCACTCACTGCGACCAGAGATCCCGATGAGTCGCTCGCGGTGAAAAATGGTGATTTTTGGCAGTGAGCTCCGCGACTAGTCACCGCGACCAGGGATCGCGCTGACTAGCTCGCGATGAAAATGTGGATTTCGGGCAGTGAGCAACATGACCACCAGCGTGACCAGGTACCGCGATAGTTGATCGCGATGAAAACGGTGAATTTACTCCAGTGAGCAACGCGACTAGATAGTGCTACCATAGGTCGCGATGACCAAATTTTTATAAAAAAAATATAGGCGGTGGAAGCAACCGAGAAAAACAGAAAAGAAAAGAGAGACCGAAGAAAGAAAGAAAGAAAAAGAAAAGAAAAAAAAGAAGAGAGAGAAAGGAAGAGAGAGAAGAAAAAGAAGAAGAAGAGAAGAAGAGAAGATAAGAAGAAGAAAAGGAAAAGGAAAAGGAAAAGAGTAAGAGAAAGGAAAAGAGGAGGAAAGAGAGAAAAGAAAAAGGAAAAAAGAAACCTAGAAAAGCAATAGTCGAGAAGAAAACAGTATCCAGGTTGGTGTGCACACATTTTTTAAATCTTTACAAAATTATTTTGTGTTTTCGGTTTGAATCTGAGACTTTGGATAATTTATTAACTATATGTTTATATTGTTTTTCATTTGAATAATTTCGTTTTAATCGTATTTCGATTATTATGCTTTAATCGTATTTCGATTTGTTGAATATGTTGAAACAAATTGTTTCAGAATATCGTATGAACAAATCGACTGAATTTTGATATTCGTTGAGTTTAAATTCGATTTATGAATTACAGTTATTATGTGAAATTGTTGTATTGAAACGGCCCTAGGATACTTGAACATATATACGGATATAGGAGGTTGGTATACCAGCTGGGTTCATTTAGCAGTACTGCACCGTTATTGATATTGATGTGATATTATGTATCCTCCCCAAGGATTCGTCCTAGGGTAGGGAGACACATACCTCTCCAAGGATTCGTCCTGGAGTAGGGAGACACGTACCTTCCTAAGGATTTGTTCCTGGGATAGGGAGATATGTACCTCTCTAGGATACCGAACATTCGGTCCTAGGGTAGAGAGATACGTACCACCCTAAGGATTCGTCCTAGGTTGGGAGTTATGTTCGACAAATAGACACTGAGGTCGAACGACCCATATTCCAGTCCTAAAATATATTAAGTATATCAAAGGGCCATAATTGTGAATGAAGTGAATAAAATGATTAGAAAAGAATTAAAACCTGAATTTCGCATGAGGTACTGATTGAATTTATATGCTTTTATTGAACTGATTTCTTATAATTTATTTCAGTGATTTAGTCGAATAATGTAATGTTTTTATACGATAGTATTGTGATATTTCTGTTATGAAATTATTTTATGATTTTGATAATTGAGTTTAGTGTACACCCACTAAGCTATATGCTTAGCGCGTCGGTTTTTATTGCGCATAGGTAATAGAGATACAGAGGAAGGAAAAGACTAAAGAGGAGTTAGCTGCAGACAGAGGAGTAGAGTCACATTTTTGGGGTAGATATATATATATATATATATATATATATATATATATTGTTGTATAATATGATTAGATACGCATGCATATACAAAGATTTGTAATTGTATTATATATTTATGTTTTGTAATTAATTATTTTATGATTTCTGTTTTTCATTTTCAAAGAATCATAAATAATGAATTATGAACTGTTTTATTTTTAAACAGATTGGAAAGTCACACTAAACGGCAGAGTGTGCAGTGGTTTGAATGTTTGATATAGAAGTGTTGAAATTATATTGTTTTGAATGTTTGTTGAAAACAGGTTTTGGGAAATCAGAAAATAGAGGAAACTCTGCCGAAATTTTTAAAACTGATTTGATGGGCTCACTCGAAAAGGTTTTTAAATTATAAATTATATAGTTTTCATATTATAAACAGAATTAAGAAAAGTTTTGAAAACCTGGTAACGCTCCCTGGGTCGATCCAGTCAGGTCGGGTCAGGGGGTGTTATAGTATATGCGCAACATTAAAACATTTGGCATGCAAGTCAATTAATACAATCCAAAAATAATATAATGAACCCAAATAACCAAATTTTTTTTATTACTTGTTCTCTGTTGCAGCAACAATTGATTTTTTTTTTTTGATGCAACTGATTTGCCTTTACAACTACATCCTTGTATCTGACATAATAATCACAATTTTAATTGAGCATTAATATAAATCGAAAACAATAAAGAATAATAATATATTAGTTTTAAATTACCTTTTTGCTAGGACAAATCCTGCTGTTATGTCCTAAGGGCTTTGCATGACTGACATCGGTTAGCAAAATTCTTTTTTGGTGTTTCTGGCTCATCCCACCCTCTTCTTCTTGATTTCTTTAGTGTGCCAGCTTTAGTACGTTTCTCTGTAGGCTCCATCAATACATTTTCGTACTCAGGTCACCTTGATTCATCAGGAATTGGGTTAATGGCCCCACTGTAGGTAATCATCATAGCTTCATTTGAGTAATACCAGTGCACATGATCATGTGCTATCTCTCTTTTGTAGTTGAAAACATCGATTGCATGGTGACAAGGTGATCGGTCATTTATTTTCATATATTTACGACCCCTAAACCGTATCTTTTGATTGCATTCTTGAGTATTTTTGGTGCTTTTGACGTGTTTGTTAAGCTTGTGTAGGTTTTAGGTGTTTCTTTTGGAACCGCGTGGAAAATTGGAGTTTTCGATCCAAAACCATTATATCCTGGCAGTGAGCAATGCGACCGCTCACCGCGACCACAGGTCGCGCTGTACTGATTGCGGTGAAAGTGGAGATTCTTGGCAGAGAGCATGGCGACCAGCCAACACTAGGACTGGTTGCGTTGAAGCGATCGCGCTGAATGAAGAGGGCTTGGCAGTGAGCATCGTGACCTGGCCAGCAGCGACCTCAGCTCGCAGCGTAGCTCACGGTGCAGCAGCTCCAACCAAACCAGTGAGCACCGCGACCAAGCTAGCGCCACCACAGGTCGCGGTGGTGATCGCGGCGAGGAAATTCCAGCAAGCATTTGGGAGTGCACAACTGTCATCGTTTGGAGGCTGCCATAAATTCTGCAAGATGAACTGGGTTGATAGCCTTATATTTCTGGAAAGGTCACGATATCTACTTTCCGAAAAATTTTACGGTTTGTGATTCCGAGTTTTCTAGAAGAAGTTATACTCATTTTCGTAATAGTGCGCAGACTCATGACTTTCATGTTACGAGTTAAGTCGTGAGTCATGTTTCGGAGGCTGCCATAAATTCTACAAGATGAACTGGGTTTCGAGCTTTATATGTGTGGAAATATATAGATGTCTACTTTCCAATGCATTTTACGGTTCATAATTTGGAATTTTCTAGAGGAAGTTATGGTCATTTTCGTAACAGTGCGCAATCCTAAAATTTGGACCAGTGAGTACCGTGACCGAGTACCGCGACCGCAGGTCGCGATACTCCGGTCGCGATGGCGACGCGAGAAACCTATTTTTCAATGCCTATAAGTAGAAAAGGGGCTCTAAAGACAAGGGAGATTCGACTAGGGCTCTAAGGAGAGGACCAAGAGGAGACCAAGAGAGAAGAGAAGAGGCAAAGAGGGGAGAAGAAGATCATCTTGAAACCAAGAGGGATTGGATTCAATCCTTGAGCCAAAATCTCACCATCAAGCTTGGATTTGGAGAAAGTGGAAGCTAGACAAATTCCTAATGAGGAGGAGGATGAAAGTTCATCACACCTAGAGTTTTTCTATCCCTTTCCTTCTTTATTTTCATGCTTGTAACTCTCTTTATTAATTGGAAAACATAGTTTAGTTGTAAATCTTTGATTATGAACTAAATTTGTAAGTTAGGGTTTTGATGAATCTTATTCTATGATGATTGAATGAATTGATTGTTTAATTTGTTGTGGTTGATTATTGTGTTGTTGAGTGGTATTATCATGCTTAATGCTTTTGAATGTGAAGGCCTACATTTAGATGATAAATTGGTGGTGTGTTATGTACCGAGAGGAGACGCCCACCACGTGCTCGATATAATGTCCACCACAAGTAGAATTGGATAGAGATATACTAATTTGTTTGTGTGATCACATAAGGTGTTTTTTATAACTAATGCATTTCCATGCGCTTGGATATACCATCGAGAGATAGGATATTAGTGTGTGCGGAATAGGTCCGATTTACCTCGAGAGGGGACTTTGGATAATTTAGATAAACACGATCATCAATATGAATAATTAAACTACAACAATGTGCTTTCATGAAATTCAATCGGATGGATTAGGTGAATTCAAATACCCTAACTAATCTCTCATATTGGTTGTTTGCTTTACTTTTATGTTTTTATATTTTCATCTTTCAATTCAATCAATTAAAATCTTTCGATTATCCAAATAGAAATAGGCTTGGTTAATTTTAGTACTCAACGCCTAAATATCCCTGTGGAGACGATAATTTACTCATCATTTTATTACTTGTGCCGACCCCGTATACTTGCGGGTTCAAAAAGTCGCATCACAAGGCAGGCCCTAATCTGCCAGTCCCCACAATCACAATACACGTAACTTGTGTTGACTAGAAAAATTTCTTTCCTTTTTGATTAATCATTTCATACCATGCTCTCCTCTCATGAATCACCTGCAGCTTTATTGCATGTTTTTCATTATCGACCAATTTAGTCCTTGCATATAGTGTTATAGAGTCAACCATCTTTTCCACAGAATCGACCTTCTCACATAATCTTACCATTATCTTCCTTTTCAAGTGCTCCAATAAGGTCAAGTTCGGTTTGTCTCTTTCATCCTTAATCAACTGTTGAAACATTTTGACATGTTAGTGACGTGCTCTGACTTGATGCAAGGGTCAAAATAATGCATTGCCCATTTGTCGATAGGCTCTGCCTTTAGCCAAACATAAGCGTCAACCGAGTCTTCCTTTATGGACTCTATTGCTTCATGAAACCTAGCAGCATTACCAATCCTGTAGGAAAAACGGCGAATACGGTGCAACGAAAGGTGTAAAAAACAAATATTTTGCATTGGTACGTTTTAATTTTTTTTTTCAAAAAGTGATTTTAACCCATAGTTAATTAAATATATAACAAAAGGTAACATACCTTTTGAATTACGTGAGGCTTGATGTTGCGTCGATTATGAACCGCAAGATCTTCCAATCCTTCACGAATATGGATCACCTTGGAGTGTGGGCTCCCTTTCTTTGAATTGTGTACCTAAGGATGAGAAACAAAAAACTTTTCTTTTTCGTTAGTCACTCAAAACCCTCTTGAGAAAACAAAGAACACGTTGTTCTTTATCTCTTTTCTCTCGGGCGAATTCTCACACTTTTTTCTAGAGATGGTGAGTTTTTTCTTGACTTCTCAAAGCTCACAAAAAACTCAAAACTTGTATCCAAGCATTAGTGTTGGCTGAACTCTCCATGGTGGTGTATAGGGTGGCCAAATCCTCCCATAAGGAGGATTTTGTGTTTCACCCAAAAACCATCAAACCAAGAGTTCAATTCTATTTCATCTCTCGAAACCATTATCTAATAATTATTAAAGGATAATTGAGAATTAGAATGACTTATCAAAAAATTCCTAAAAGTGACTAATAGTCAATTTTAAAGTTTTTGATAAATATCAAAAACTTCCTAATTTGATTTGATAAATAACTCATTTTATTTATCTCCTTATCAAATAAGATTTTTTATATTTATCATACTATTACAAATAGCATGAAAACTAGAAATCCAATTCCTAGTAGAAAAGTATTTTGACTTTTAATTAAATAATTAATTCATTAATTAAATAATTAACTAATTACCATTTAATTAAATAATAAAATAAAACAAAATAATTGGCTAAATAATTTAGCCATTGCCGCCCACCCCTATTGGCATGGGCCAAATTTTATTTTTCCATTTTATTAATCTCATTCGACCTCCACAAAAAGTCCACATGTAAACTAGACCCATTCTTACAAAAAGAAACAAGTCCACATGCCTTTAAATAAATATATTTAATATAATTTAATAGGCCCATTTTTATTAAATGCCATCCTAGGTATTTTGATGAGTTACCGCGTGTCTCGATCGAACACAACAATGCATCTCTCAAAACTTTTGGAAAGAATTCCAAAATCAATTCCATAAGATGGATCAAATAAATGATCTGGTAGTATATAACTAGTGATCCATTAAAGTTCGTGTGAATTGGGGATCTTGGCGAACTATTTAAATTTAAGCTCCAATAGACACAACCTAATCACAATCAACAAATGATTCACTTAGGTCCGATCCATTAATTTTAGTTCATTCCACTAAATAGCTAAAATTGAACTCTTAAATAAAGATAGAATAAGTGAGCGTACTAATTCGTACCCTAGACAACCTAAATGGAGAAAATGTATTCTCGTGAAAAATATCAGTAATCGCCAAGAGCTCATAAATCGTCTATAGCTCTCCAAGTTACCATATTTACTCATATGACCATGTTTTCAAACTTTGATATTTTGAAGTCATGTTTCAATATCCAATATTGAAACTTTACGTAAAAATTTAAATATTCAATACCTCAAAATATCCATATGATGATATTATACTAACATTTGCTAAATGCAGTCACGGTGTCCATTTATATAAATAATGTCCTCTATCGATAGACACATGAATACCACCAAACCATCGAGGACAGACTATGCGATATAATCATACTCATTGATAGCTCAAGTGATAACACATGCAACCATAAGTCCATCATTTATCTCAGGATTGAGATAGACTCTCCGATTGTCTCATTAGAATACTTTTATCCACCGACGGTTGTGGATAAAGTTTTCTACAGTGATCCTATTCAATACACCCAGTGCACTAGATTCTTTTATCCAAAGACACCTCGATGATTTTAGACCCATCATATCACATTTGATCCCGCTCAAATGCTAAAAAAAGAATCTATAACTTTAACAAGATAAAGGTGCATAACCTTATATCTTAAGTTGTGAATGTTTATTCGAGACTAACTAAAGAATTGTGTCTACTTCATACATATCCAGATGTATGAACAATTCTTTTGTTTCTCATAGTCTCTTAACCTTATGATTATTTACTTTTGACAATTGATATAATTGCTATAAGATTTGTTAAAACAGAAATCACTTTTATTTATATGAGATCGATTGTCAAATACTCTATTACACTCTTTCTATTGAGAATAATCCAAACAAACCCTTGCTGCCTTCCATAACTAGCCATTTATGTTCAAATTTTTAAAAGTTGACTTGAAATTTGAAAGCATATGTCGAAAGTAGTACTTAATATACAAGTGAAAGTATATGCCAAGACAACATCAAATTTATAATAAAACATATATACAAATATTAAATAACTTCTCCACTACTAAAATAACAACTTGTAAACACATAAAATTTATCAAAGCACACACAGTAATTATAAATTCATAAAGTTGATGAGAAATTGTTATGTACCTCTTCGATGCATACAACCATATTTTACTCAAAACTGATAACCCTTATTTCTAATGATCACTCATGAAACAAATAGGTCTGTTGTCTTCTCACCCTAACGATTCATGCAGACTCCTTAAGAACCATGTCAGTTCTCAAGTGTTTCACCCTCACACACACAAAATGCTATAGGCAAAATACCACTATCACCATCCAAGGCCACAACTGATAATATCACCCCATCGAACTGCCCAGTAAGATGGCAGCCATCAACGCTTATTAAAGGCCTACATCCCTATTCGAACCCCGTCTGCATTGCACTGAAACTAAGGTAAAACCGCTGAAATTTTGGATTAAACCCTATATTCATATCCAATGCAATTTTAACCATACTACTCGGGTTCATCGCAAGGATAGCGTTCCCGTACTTTTCAATCCTCGTATAAGGCTTTATATGACCGGCTTTTATATTATTCAACACCTTCTTTTTTGCCTTGTAGATTGTCTGAGAACCACACCAAATTGCAAAATTTTCAAATAGCTCATTTTTCAACACCATCGATTTAATGTCAGGGTTTACAAGGATTGTTGAACCTATAGACGATGCAATCCACTTTGAAGTTGCTTCCTTATTTTTTGGCAGCATTTGACAGAAGCTATGCCCTCCCTGAATGCTCCTGACCATGAATATAACCCCATCTGTCAAGCAATAAACATGTATCCTCTAATCACATGCTTCGTTATTGCACGTGGTAGTGAACCTGTACTTATCATTCTTGATCCTTTTCAAATGAATCCTTCTTGGATTGCATATTTCTTCATGGTCTCCCTAACTAGCTTTACATTGCCAAATATCTTACCAGAGCGAAATTCAATGGACCCATCATCATTAGGAACCCATTGGTTTTGGGCACAATACCTAGCTATCTTCAGTAAACCGTTTTCATCATCTGATGAGTGATCCGAACAAAAGGGATCACCATCGAGATCACATTATTCAATCGGGTGATCTCCATTTACATCATCATCTAGTAAACTAACATATGAATCTTCGCTTGACACATTATCAAGTTGGAAATCAGTGTCAAAATATCCTAACTCAACATCATTAGGCTATGGAATGCCATGATCATTGTTAAGGTCCAAGTCAACCATTTTAGCATCATCAACTATAAGATCTGGAGGTCCTACATTGCACTACAGCAGACCAAGAGGCTCATCTGGAAACTCAATTGCTATAGTCATGGCCTCTAGTTCGAACTCGATGCTCAAAAAGTTACGTTCATCGAATACTTTGAACATTTCATCAACTCTTCATTAGTTTTCAACATATGCTGCTGCACTGTCCACGAAAAAGTTATCGATAGCTGCTACTCCTCACAATCTTTTAGATGACACCCAAATAACTCATTCTTAGCAACGTTGATAATGCTAATGATGCTGCAGTCCCCAAATTCAATGACATAAAGATCGCAGCGTTGGTTCACGTACTTCACGTAGATGCGAAAATGGAGCATTTTCTTGCAATAATCAATTGAAACACAGAAAATATGAATATTGAAATACGAAAACGAACAGCAAAAAAATAAACAGTACGCAGCAAATGCAAACAAATAGCAATAATACGTAGTCTACAGGTGAAAACGAGCAGTAAAAAAAAAATACAATACAAACAACAAATACATATTGGAACAAACAGCGAAAAAAAATCAAATAACAGTATGTAGCAAATACATACCAACAGCAACAATACGCCAGTTTACAGATGAAAACGAACAGCGAAAAAAAAATTCAAATACTAAAAAAAAAAAAAAAAGCCATGCAATACAAAAACGAACAGTAAAAAAAAATAAATCATACAATACAAACTTAACTTGACAAACACGGTACCATCAGTATGCAAAATCCCAAAGAAAAAATTAAAAAAAAATAAAAAAATTATTTTTTTCCTCGCATTATACATGTAACATCCCTAATTTCGAAAAATTAATTTTGAACATGTGAACATAAATTTTGTGATTTGAGGGGTGTAAAACTTAATTAAATGTATATTTATTTTTATGGTTTCCAGGTGGACCAGATGGAACGGTCCAGAACTGATGCATGAAGGAAAAGGAGTGAAAAACTAGGGCAATGTGTATCGCGACCCCTCACTGCGACCACAGATCGCGATGAGCTGCTCGCGGCGAAAAATAGCATTTTCGGGCAGTGAACAACGCGATCTGGTCACCGCGACCACAGATCGCGCTGACTAGCTCGCGATGAAAAGGTGAAATTCTGGCAGTGAGTAATGCGACCACCAGCGCGACCAGGGTACAGTGATGGGTGATCGCGATGAAGGCGGTGGAGTTGCTCCAGTGAGCAACGCGACCTGGTGTGGTTGCGACGACGGTCGCGATGACCGAAGGATTATAAAAAAATAAGTCATCGCAGAAGTCTTCAGAAAACAAAAAAAAAAGGGAAAAAAAAAAAGAGACCGAGGGAGCAAGAGAGAAAAAGAAAGAAAAGAAGAAGAAGAAGAAGAAGAAGAAGAAGAAGAAGAAGAAGAAGAAGAAGAAGAAGAAGAAGAAGAAGAGAAAAAGAAAAGAAAAAGAAAAAGAAAAGAAAAAGAAGAAAAGAAAAGAGAAGAAGAAAGAGAAAAAGGGAAAAAGGAAAATTCAGAAGGAAAAAGGCGTAAAAACAGAATTCAGGTAGGTGTACACTGATTTCTTAATTCGTTATAATTTTCGTTATAATATATTTTCAGTTGAAATTCTATTTGAAAATTTATTTATGGATTTTATATATAATTGTGTTTCGTTTACGAATATTGTTAGAAATTGTTTGAAAATAATTAGGGAATATGATTTTTGGAAAAATCGTATATAATTATTGTTTTGTAAATACGATTTGAAAATATTTGTAGAATATATTGATAGAGTATAAATGAAAGCTTTGGCTCTATGAAATTAATTGTTGATTTTGAAAGACACGGAAGGTTTTGATATGAAATTTACGAAGTTTGTATTACGAATACTGTTTGTAAATTCTGATACTTGAATTTAATTTCGATTTGTGACTTATTGTTGAATATAACGAGTTGAGACTATTGTATCTCGCGTGGCAAACCTGGCATAGTCCAATTTAGGCGAATCCCGCAGATAGATATTGTACGGATATTGATGATTGTTGTATCTCGCGGGGCAAACCTGGCAAGGTCCAGTTTAGGTGAATCCCGGAGATAACCATTGTACTGATAGTGATAACTGCTGCATCTCGCGGGGCAAACCTGGTAAGGACCAGTTTAGGCGAATCCCGGAGATAGCCATTTCACTGTATCCCTGACTGTTACATCTCGCGGGGCAAACCTGGTATAGTCCAGTTGAGGCGAATCCTGGAGATAGATATTGTATTGATATTCCTAACAGTTACATCTCGCGGGGCAAACCTGGCTTAGTCCAGTTTAGGCGAATCCCGGAGGTGAACGTTACGCCGATGTTATGGATATAGAAATGTATGATGAGTATACGGTCAGAATAGAGAATGAAAGTGAACAAAATGTTTGTATGAATAAAATGTTACAGAATGAATAAAATGATTATAAAAGAACTGAAAGCTAAATGTTGTATACTTTACTGATTGAATTTAGATGCTTTTATTAAACTGTTTTTATATGATTTCTTTCAGTGAGAAAGTTGAAAATTGAAATGTTTTTATACGATCATATTAGAATATTTTTATTATGAAATGATTATTGATTTTGATACTTGAGTTTAGTGTACACCCACTAGGCATTATTGCTTAGCACGTTGATTTTATCACACGCAGGTATCAGAGATACAGGGGGAATCAAAGAATAGAGAGGAAGTAGCAGCAGATTGAAGGTCCAGAGTCACAATTCTTTTGAGTAGTTACAATTGAATTTTAATTGTATATTGTATTTCATGAAGCATGCTTATACATAAATCTGTAATTTGACATATATAGATATGTTTTGTAATAAGTGTTTTATGATTTATATTCTGTTCAAATGTTTGTAAATATTAATTATATATGTTTTATTTGAAACTGTTTGGAAGTCGCACTAAACGGCAGAGTGCGCATTGATTTGAAAATTTGGATATAAAAGTGTTGGAATTATATTGTATTATATTTGTTTTATTGAAAATAGGTTTTGGGAAATAAAAACAAATAGAGGAAACTCTGCCGAAATTTTTGAAAATAAAATTTGATGGGCTCACTAGAAAAATATTTTTAAATTACAACTTGATATGATTTTCAATGGTTTGAAATATATAAAGTGAATTTAGAAAGTTTTGAAAACCGGTAGCGCTCTCTGGGTCGATCCAGTCGGGTCGGGTCAGGGGGTGTTACAATATACAAATCCTAACTCCAAATACCCCTTCAACAAAAATGAGACTTGAAAATAAAATTTTCACCAACAATCCACCATACCCATGCAAAACCACAAAAACAAATTAAAAAAAAAAAAAGTTGGAACTGTCTTCGAAGTCGGGTTCGTCCGCCATAGGGTTCATCCTCCTCTTTCGTCATCAGTCTTCGTCGTTGTTGGAGACACAGTCATGCATTGTCCTCCTCGTTCGCCGTCACGCTTCGTTCGTCGGGTTTCGCTTTATTCGTTAGGTTTCACTTCGTCCATCGAGATACAGTCGGGTTTCGCTTCGTTCGTCGTCGGGGTTCGTTGCCGAAGAGACAACCGAACTGTATGGCTGGAGTCAGTGGTGCTTAGAGAAACAACAATGGCGGTGTGGAGGCTAGTGTGGGTCTGAATGTGAAAAGGCGTAGGTATAGCGTGGGGCTATTTGACTTTGTTTGAAAGTGATTTTCTAATGAATGAATAGGGTCAAGTTAGGGATTTGGTGGGTATATTTTAATTTTTTAAATCATTTAATATTATTAAATTATTAAATTAATTATTTATTTATATACACGTGTCATCATCTAGTACCTATTATATTAAAAGATTAAAATAACCCTTGCCCAATTAACTTTTACTAATGGTAGGTTAACAAAAGGACTATTTTGATTGATTTTAAAAAACTTAGGGACCACGGAAACTAAAAAGTGAAACATCAGTCAAAAAGTAATATTTTACGAAAGGTTAGAGACCAAAATGATTTTCGCTCCATATTTATATGGAATTTGATGGATTTTTAATGATTTGCATTGAAAAAAATAGTACAGTATTTTATTAATAACAGTTTGGAATCTATCAAATTTCATGGAAGTAAGGCAAAATTTGTCATGTGACTTTTTATCAATGACTCTTTTAATACACTTAAATTTCGATGGATTCTTTAAAAGTCTGGATTGAATAAACCCAAATTCTTTATAAGCTTGGATTGAATACATCGAGAATTCGTGGACTTTTAAATTCCAACCAATTATAGATTGAATATACCATTCTTAGTGTTGTAAAATAATTTTATTAATAAAAATATAAATATAAAATATTTATTTTTTTAAGGGTACAATTACAAGATTCCTACTCTCATAAGGGAGACATCTGCTCTTAGTAGAAAAAACTACCCACACATACTGGTAAATGCACATGGTAGAACTTGCACCCTCACCACTGAAGTTGAAGGGAGGTGCACTAACCACTTGACTTATGAATGGATGTGCAATTAAAAAACTTAATTAAAAATTAACTGATTAGTTTAGATATTTATTTCTCTCATTTATATTAAACATATATTCTTATATTGTTAAAATGAGGATTTGTTAATCATTTACTACTTGTAATAAAAAATTTAAATAATTAGTATTTAGTAGACCTAAATTTATAATTTAGTAGAAAAAAAGTCATTTATAAAACTAATATACATATTTTTAACTAAATATTTAGGTTATATAAAATTTGTTTTTCCAAATATTTAGTTAGTTAGCCAAGCTCATGAGTAGTTACGCCCATGTGCACTGCTCGAAAATCTACTCTAATAACAGTAGATATCTACTCCCATAATACAAGGAGAAAACATCTACACATGTTATTCAATGCACATAGTAGGACTTGAAACCCTACCAAAAAACTCCCCACAGATGTAGATAAATGCGTATAGTGGGACTTGAACCTTCACCAAAAAAACTCCCCCGCACATGTAGATAAATACATATAGTGGGACTTGAACCTCCATCATAAAGTTGGATAGAAAAATGCACTAACTATTTGATATATGAGTTAAATATAGTATTATAATATTATTGTTTATTATTAATGTTGATGATAAAAAATGGATCAAACAGTCAACAATAGTCAACATGTAAGGAAATCCAATGGATAGTCGAGTAAATGATATCGTATTTGTCCCTTTGAATCCTGCGAGAAGGTTCTCGGTGATGATGAGAACCTGATGAATACAGATTGTGAAAAGGTTATCTGAAAAGACAAAGAAAGATCGGTTAGGAGTGCCAGACTTTAACCGGCAATTATCCTTCGACGATCAAGTCAGTTTCCGAGTAATGGATGAGTAAATGGATTGATTCAAAGAGTTTTAAGGTTGGTGAGTATATTAAATAACATACTTTCTTCCTCCATCAATGACCTTATTTATATCATCCAGTAATTCTCTTTGCCTTCTCTTATTTTAGGGATGTTCAGATTGTCTGGAAGTGTGGTCAGTTGTATGTTACCTTAAACGTGTAACACTTGTTTTCTCGGAGAGCCTGCCTAAGAATGGGACATGATGTGTGGTTGAATGGTAACCTGCAGCACTGGGGTATTAAATACGTCTGATTTCTCTGATGACAAGGTTCTAAGTTTGATCGGCTTCGCCATAAATGCTAATCAGACACGTCACAGGTTGTCAGACTCAGCGCTGACATAGGCCGTATTGTTTGTCGTTGACACCTTGCTGACGATCAACTAATGCGTTGCGAATGCATTGATGATGCTTTGATTACTCTTCTCGCAGCCGAGAGCCTTCTCGGCTATTCTCTCCTAAACGATGTTGAAATCACATTTAGTTTTTAGAGGGCTACTCGCTAGTTTAAATGAATGTGTTTGGTTGGCAGTGATGACGTGGTGATATTGCTATGGAAATTACCCACAACAATACCACTAAATTTCTAAGAAAAGTTCTCTTTTAGAGGGAATTTACTGGCTAAAAAGCAAAAAAAATCTTTTGTGAGTTTTACATAGCTTTTTGAGCATTGCAACGTCATCTCCTTTAAAGAAAGGTGGCTTTCTTTAAACGAAATGACGTGTTTTGAGGATGGAGAAGTGTCTTTAGTGATGCGGTGCGTTTTCGAAGATAGAGATGCGTCTTTAGTGAAACGGCGTGTTTCCGAAGATGGGGAGGTGTCTTTAGTAAAGTGGTGCGTTTTCGAAGATGGAAAGGCATCCTTTTCAATTCTGGGCGCATGGCTTCAACTTCCAAACATGTTTTAACGCGCAATCATCTTTTTTCTAATTTAAAACATTTTGCATTAAATGCAAGGTCGGCAGGTTTCGTCTATGCTTACACGTGGATTCATCTCATTGGTTTCAATTGACGAGCCTTCAATGCCTGAGGTTTTAATCATTGTTTCGACCAATCGAGGTATCTCTTGGGCCTTATGATCTTCTACAGATCAACGATTGGGGTCTTCTCATTGAGGCCTATATATATTTACCCCTAATGACCTTTTTAATCTTTTTATCTCTGGTAACTATTTTTCCCTTCTTAGTAAGAAAAGAGGCTTTGAGAGTTTTAAGAGCAGCAGATCTTCTCAGCTTGACAATGTGGGCTATCCCTTCTAAGCCTTCATTTGCTTAACTTTTCAGGTAAGCATTCTTGTTCCTTTTTTCTTCATTTCTTCTTTAGCAAATGGATTTTTCTTCATTTGCTTAACTCTTTGGGATGGTTTCTTCCTTTTTGCTGCTCACTGAGAACTTATTCCCTTAAATATTGACTATTCGCACATACAGATTCCAGACGTACACTCCGAGTCTTCATTCGAGAATTCACTAGCGAGGACCTCATCTTTGGAAGAAGCAATGGCCAAGCGTTCTTCTCTTTATGGTGATCAGATGCTAGACCAATCCAATGTTAGTGCGCATAAAACTCGGCAACTCATCTTCTCTCGGCAGAGTCCTAGCTTTTTAGTTTGTGAGCCAAACGTGGTCAATGCTTCTTGTCTACTCTAGTATAAGGAGTATTACAAGATTTCTGATGAGATTAAGCTTTTAGTACCTAATGGAAGGGCCGCATAGAATCCTCCGAGCGGGACGGTTGCCGTATACGGGTTAATACTGAACTGTGGGGTCACACTGCCCCTTCAACCCTTCGTCGCAGTAGTAGATCAACCACAAACAAAGTATCCGGCTTTGTTTGTTCTCTATAAACTCTTTAGATTGCTTGTCTCAAAATGAATCCTACTGTATATGACTTTCATATACTCATTTTTATATTACATCTTGCAATCTCAGATGTTACTTGCACAATATACAAATGTATAAACAAACATAAAACACTTTTATTTGAATGATAAACATATAACTTCTATTTATATCTAATAACATTTACAATTACAAGCTTCAGGGCATAAATCCCAACAATCTCCCACTTGCACTAAAGCAAATTAGACATGCTCGTAATCTTATACCCTTTAGGTGACCTTTAAACACTTTAGCTGTTAAGGTCTTCGTAAATAGATCAGCCAAGGTATCTTGCGACGTAATCTTCGTCACAGTCACATCTCCTCTCTACACAATCTCTCTGATGAAATGATATTTCCTCTCTATATACTTCCCTATTTTGTGGCATCTTGGTTCTTTGGAATTAGCCACAGCTCCACTATTATCACAATAAAGTGTCATAGACTTATCCATATCTAGAATAACTTCCAGATCACTTAAGAACTTGTGGAGCCATACAACCTCCTTAGCAGCTTCATAAGCCATTACATACTCGCTTTCCATGGTGGAATCAGCAATGCAAGATTGCTTGATACTCCTCCATACTATGGCTCCATCACCAAGGGTGAATACAGACCTAGACGTGGATTTCCTAGAATCCTTGTCTGATTGAAAGTCAGAATCTATATATCCTAACGGGATCAAATCCGGATGGGAATATACTATCATATAGTTTCTCGTTCTCCTAAGATACTTGAGAATATGCTTAACAACAACCCAATGATCCAATCCTAGGTTAGACTGATATCTACTAGCTACTCCCACTATGAAGCAGATATCGGGTCTCGTGCATAGCATAGCATACATAAGACTACCTACTGCTGACACATAGGGAATTCGTCTTATATCCTCAATTTCTTGAGGTGTCTTAAGACACTGTTCCTTAGATAGATGAACTCCGTGCCTAGAAGGTAAAGTACCTTTCTTAGAGTTCTGTATTGAGAATTGTACAAGTATTTTGTCGATATATGATGCTTAAGACAATACTAACAGTTTTGTTCTTGCGATTCCTCATTAATTAGATCCTTAGACCATAACTTGTCTCTCCCAAATCTTTCATTTGGAATTGGTTAGCAAGCCAACCCTTTACTTCTGATAACGTCCCTACATCATTCCCAATGAGTAGGATATCATCTATGTAATTGACCAAAAATAATAGTTTCTTATCAATGATGCGCTTGTACACACAAGGTGTAGGAAAAACAGTTTGAGTATACGCAGTGGAAGTTTAAAACAAAAATTTTCCTTAAAAAAAGCAGACTTTAACCCTTGACTAATTAAACATATATGTAAAAGGTATTGTACCTTCTTAACTGTAAAGATTGATGTTGCATTGAGATGGAACTGCAAGATCTACCAATCCAATCATGAACGTGGATCATCTTAGAGTATGGGACTCCCTTTCTTTGAATTGTGTACCTGAGGATGGAAAATAAAAAAATTTTCTTTTTCTGTTAGTCACAAAACCCTCCTAAGAAAATGAAGAACGTTATATCACTTTTGAATTCACAATCTCTCAATTGAAACTCGCGTGATCCTAATTCGATGTTGTGCACAAAGCCTTTTGATGTAAAAACTAGTAGTGCACTATCAAAACTAAACGCTCTTGCTCTCTTTTCTCTTGGACGAATTCTCACACACATTTTGCTAGAGTTGGGCGATTTTTCTTGGCTTCGAAAAGCTCACAAAATCACACCCGTTAGCTTGAATGGCTAAACTCCTCTTGCTAGGTTTACTATGGTGGCCAAATTCTCCTTGTGAGAGGATTTGTGTTTCACCCAAACACCTATCAATCTTAGAGTTCAATCATATCCCAACTCATTAATGTATTATCCAATAATTAAATTAATGGATATTAAGTAATTGTGACATTATCAAAACTTTCTAATTTGATAAAAAAGTCAACTTAGAGTTTTGATAGTTATCCAAAATATCGTAATTTGATTTGATAAATAAAACCTTTTTATTCATCACCTTATCAAATAAGGTTTTTGATATTTATCATACTATCACCAATAGTATAAAACTAAGAATTCAATTCCTAGTAGAAAAGTAATTTCACTTTTAATTAAATAATTAATTAATTTCTATTTAATTAAATAATAAAATAAAACAAGATAAATATCTAAAAGAGTTAGCTATTGCCGCCCAAGCCTTAATCCATGGGCTTAACTTTATTTTTCCATTTTATTAATTTTATTGGACTATTACAAAAAGTTCACATGTGAACTAGACTCATTCTTACTAAAAAAGAAACAAGTCCACATGGCTTATTTAATATATTAATATAATTTAACAGCTCATTTATATTAAATGTGCAAATTATATTCTTAATATATTAATGGAATACTAATCACACTCCATTAGGGCTGTCCAAGGAATCACACATCCTTGGCTGCCCATCTTAGGTACTTTGATGAGTTACCGCATGTCTTGATTACACACAAGACCGTACCTCTCAAATCTTTTGGATAAAATCCAAAAACAATTCCAAGATGGACCAAATAAATGGTCCGGTAGAATATAACAAGTGATCCATTCAAATTCGTGTGGATTAGGGATCTTGGTGGGCTATCTAAATTTAAGCTTCAATAGACTCAACCTAATCACAATCAACAAATGATTCACTTAGGTTTGATCTATTAATTTTAGTTCATTCCACTAAATAACTAAAATCGAACTCTTAAATAAAAATAGAATAAGTTAGTATACTCATTCGTACCCTAGACAACCTTAATGGAGAAAGGGTATCCTCGTAAAAAATACCAGTAATCGCCAAGAGCTCATAAACCGCCTATAGCTCTCCTAGTTACCACATTTTGAACTTGAATATTTTGACTTATCCAGAAGCCATATTTCAATAGTCACTATTGAAAACCCAACTTTGAGATTTAAATATCCAATAGCTCAAAACATCCATATGAAGGTATTCTACTTACATTTGATAAATGCAGTCACGATGTACATATCTATCAATGAATTCCCCTATCAATGAACAAATAAATACCACCAAACCATCGAGGATAGACTATCCGATATAATCGTACTCATTGACAGCTTAAATGATAACACTTGCAATTATAAGTCCATCATTTATCTCAGGATTAAGATAGACTCTCCGATTGTCTCATGAGAATACTTTTATCCACTGACGGTTATGGATAAAGTTTTCTTTTTTGATCCTATTCAATGCACCTAGTGCACTAGATTCTTTTGTCCAAAGACACTACACTTTGATGATTTTAGACTCATCATATCACACTTGATCCCACTCAAATACTAACAAAAGAATCTACAACTTTAATAAGGTAAAGGCGCCCAACCTTTATCTTAAGTTGTGAATGTTATTCAAGACTAACTAAATAATTGTGTCTACCTCATACATATCCAGATGTATGAATAATTCTTTATTTCTCACAGTCTCTTGATCTTATGATTATTTACTTTTGACAATTACTATAAATGCTATAAGATTTGTTAAAACATAAATCACTTTTTTAATACGAAAAAGATTGTCAAATACCCTATTACACTCTTCTATTGAGCATAATCCTAACACAAGGCTCATCAACTTTTTGCTCAAAGCCATAGGTTTTGATAGCAGTATCAAACCTAATCTTCCAAGATCTAGACGCTTGCATAAGTCCATAAATGGACCTTTGCAACTTGCAAACCTTTTGCTCTTGATCTTGGGATATGCATCCCTCTGGTTACATCATATAGATGCTCTTATCAAGATTACCATTCAATAATGCAGTCTTAACGTCCATTTGCCAAATTTCATAATCGAAATAGGCAGCTATGGATAAGAGTATCCTAATAGATTTAAACATAGCTACTAGTGAGAAGATCTCATTGTAATCGATGCCTTTTTTCTGGATATAACCCTTCGCCACTAGCCTTGCTTTGAAGGTCTCTACTGTAACATCCCAAATTTCGAGTAATTAATTTTGAATATGTGGATAAAATATGTATGAGTTGAGGGGTGCAAAACGTAATTAAATGTAACGGTCCAGAAATGATGCATGACAAAAAAAAGAAGTGAAAAATTGAGACAGTGGGTACCGCGACCCCTCACCGTGACCACAGGTCGCGATGAGCTGCTCGCAGCGAAACATGGCATTTTCGGGCAGTGAGCAACGCGACCTGGTCACCGCGACCACATATCAGCGATGAAAAAGTGAAAATCCTGGCAGTGAGCATCGCGACCACCAGCGCGACCAGGGTATCGCGATGGGTGATCGCGATGAAGGCGGTGGAGTTGCTCCAGAGAGCAACGCGACCTGGTCACCGCTACCATAGGTCGCGACGACGGTCGCAACGACTAAAATTTTATAAAAAAAAATAAGAGACGTGTGAAGTCTCTAGAAAACAGAAAGGGAGAAAGAAAGACCGAGAGAGAGAGACGAAAAGAAAGAAAAGAAGAGGAAGAGAAAAAGAAAAGAGAAAGAAGAAGAAAAGAAAAAGAAGAGGAAGAAGAAGAAGAAGAAGAAGAAGAAGAAGAAGAAGAAGAAGGGAAGAAGAAGAAGAGAGAGAAGAAGAGAAAAGAAAGAAAAAGAAAGGAAGAAGAAGGGAAGGGGAAAGAAAAGGAAAAAAAAGAGAGAAAAAGGAAAAGAGAAAGGGAAAAAGGAAAATCCAGAAGAAAAAAGGCGTAAAAACGGAATCCAGGTTGGTGTACACTACTATTTTAAGTTTAGTTTTCAGATTCCAATGGATTTGATTGAATCTAAATTTTAGAAATTCGATTATATTAATTTTAATAATTTTGACTTATGACATATAGTATTATTATATTCTGTTTTCTGTTATTGAAATGTTTTTGAATATTTCGTTTTACAAATGTTGATAAGTATTGATTTTAGAATAATTGATACGATTTCTGTTTGATAAAATATATGAAATTATGATTTTGGATTCGTTGAAATTGATAATTTATGGAAATTGATTTATATTGAGTTGAAAATGATTTTTGGTAACAATAACTGTGAATTACGGTATTATATATGTGTTTATATGATTTTAATTTTCAGAACATTCTAATAGAATCGAATTTCGTTTATAAAGTGAGTTTTTGAATTAATCATTGTATGAACAATGTTTTGAAAATGATTTTGAATTAGTTGAAATGAAAAGAAAACAAATTGAATATATGATATGATGAAAACGGCCTTAGGATACTTGGATATAGAAAATGGATATAGAAAGTTGGTATACCAGCTGGGTTACTATTGTCATACTGCACCGTTATTACTTGTGATTGTTGTAGCGGAGCAATCCCGGACGTCACATTGAGATCAGTGACTGTTGTAGCGGGGCAATCCCGGACGTCACATTGCTACTAGTGATTGTTGTTGCAGGGCAATCTCGGACAATTACACCGAATACCAGTGATTGTTGTAGCGGGGCAATTTCGGACAATCACACCGATATTAGTAACTGTTGTTGCGGGGCAACCCCGGACGTCACACTGATATTACAGAGATTAGACCCATATTCCAGTCCAGAAAGTATGTTGAGTATTCTAGAGGGCCAGAATTGAGAATGACTTGCAAAGAAATGATTATAAAAGAATTGATGATTTGGTTTTGTATGGATTAATAATTGTATTTAGTGGTTTATATTGAATTGATTTCATCTGTTTTATTTTTATGGTGATATTTTATTATGCAAAATTATTTATGATTTTGACAATTGAGTTTAGTGTACACCCACTAGGTATTATTGCTTAGCGCATTGATTTTATCACGCACAGGTATCAGAGATACAGGGGAAAACAAAGAATAGAGAAGAAGTAACAGCAGATTGAAGGTCCTGAGTCACAGTTTCTTTTGAGTAGTTATAATTGAATTTTAATTGTATATTGTATAGTTAAGCATGCATATACAGAAATCTGTAATTTAACATTTATATATATATATATATATATATATATATATATATATGTTTTGTAAATAAGTGCTTTATGATTTATATTCTTTTCAAATGTTTGTAAATCTTAATTACATATGTTTTATTTGAAACTGTTTGGAAGTCGCACTAAACGGCAGAGTGCGCATTGATTTGAAAATTTGAACATAGAAGTGTTGGATTTATATTGTATTATATTTATTTTATTGAAAACAGGTTTTTGGGATATCAGAAAAATAGAGGAAACTCTGCCGAAATTTTTGAAAATAAAATTTGATGGGCTCACTAGAAATATATTTTTAAATTACAAATTGATATGATTTTCAATGGTTTGAAATATATAAAGTGAATTTAGAAAGTTTTGAAAACCCGGTAGCGCTCCCTCGGTCGATCCAGTCGGGTCGGGTCAGGGGGTGTTACATCTACGTTTCCATCTACTCCTCTCCTTCTCTTATAGATCCACTTACATCCTATGGCTTTTATCCCATCTGGTAAGTCTACAAGTTCCCAGACTAAGTTGGAGTACATGGACTCCATCTCGAGATTCATGGCTTTAAGCCATTCCTTTTTGTCAGAATCTTTCATTGCATGTCTAAATGTCAATGGATTATCTACACTATCATCGGAAACGATACCCTGTGACTCTCTAATACCTAAATAGTGATCAGGTTGTCGTACAACCGTCCCACTACGTCTAGGTGGTAGTGTATACTAACTAGGAATCATCTGACTATTAGATATACGTGGAACAACCATCTTGTCAACAACTTTTGTTGACTGAGCCCTAGTCATACCAGGTTCTACCTCTTTTAATACAATCTTACTTTAAGTTTTATAACTGTTCATATAGTCTTCTTCAAGAAACGTTGCGTTTGTCGATACAAACACTTTGTTATCTTGAGGGACTTTAAAAGAATCCTCATCGAGTTTCCTTTGGATATCCTATAAATAGGCACACCTGCGAATGAGGTTCCAGCTTTCCGCTTCTGTTCTTCACTACATGTACTGGACACCCCCATATGCTAAAATGTCATAAACTAGCTTTACAACAATTCCACAACTTTATAGGAGTCTTAGGAACAGATTTGGATGGAACTACATTCAATATGTAAGCCGCCGTTTGTAATGCATATCCTCAGAAGGAATTTGGTAATGATGAGATACTAATCATAGATCTCACCATTTCCATCAGGGTCCTGTTTCTCATCTCCGCAACACCATTCTACTATGGTGTTCCTGAAGCAGTGAGTAGGGATACTATCTCATGCTCAACCATGTATTTTTCAAACTCTTGGTCGAGATACTCATCTCCACGATCCGATCGTAGAGCTTTGATTATTTTGCCTAATTAGTTTTCAACTTCAGCTCTGAATTCTTTGAACTTTTCAAAGTTTTCCGACTTACGTTGCATTAGGTAAACATATATGTATCTTGAGTAGTCATCAATGAATGTGAGATAATACTCATAACCACATCTTGCTCTAACACTCATTGGTACGTAGACGTCCGAGTGTATAAGCTCTAGTGGTTGTGTAGCTCAAAGCCCTTTTCTTGTAAAAGGTTTCTTCGTCATTTTACCTTCCAGACAAGACACACAAACCGGTAAAGTGTCGATCTTTAACTGACTTAAAGATCCTCTTTTTACAAGTCTATCTATCCTATCAAGATTGATATGTTCAAATCTTAGATGCCACATATACGTTTCATTATCTGGAGAAACTTTATGTCGTTTTGTTTTTGGTTTTTTAACTTTAAACTATTCAGTATTAAGCAGTGATGTATGAATTAACGGTCTTAAAACATACAAATTGTTTTCAATCGTACCAGAACAAATATTCAATCCATTTATCAAAATAATAACTGACTATTTATTAAAAGAAATTGAATAAAATTGTTCAAGCAATCTGAATATAGAAATCAAATTCCTAGTAAATCTAGGAATGTAATAAACATTGTCTAATGAAAGAAAACAATTATCAAATTGTAGTCTAGCTACTCCCACTGCTCGTGATGAAATGACATCTTCTGTTCCAACGCGCATAGTGAAAGACCATTCCTCCAGCTCTTGCCAGTTTTCAATCCACTGTAAAGAAGAACAAACATGATTAGTGGTCCCTAAATCTACTATCTAAGGTGAAGAATCATCTTCCACTAAACAAGATTCAATGATAAGTAAATTTAATTTACTTTTCACTTTCTTCTTATTAGACAGCTCCTCGAGGTACTGTAGACAGTTCATCTTCCAATGACCAACCTCTTTGTAATAGGAACATTTTCCCTTTGCTTTGTCAGTCGTAGTGCTTTTTATCTTAGGCTTAGCCTTTGCTTTGCCAGTAGACCTCTTCGTCTTCTTGAAACTAGAAACAGATGGCTAAGCAACATTTGCTTTGCTAGTTTTACTTTTGATAGCTCGTCCTGCGTTGGTTATAGGCTCTGGAGGATATTACTCCGTAAGAACAAATTTAAGGTCTTTATAGACCATGATTGCGTTTATGTTGTGTTTCCAATTAGTATAGTTATCCTCGTTTAATATTTCATTTGCGAGAATTGAAATTAAAGCAGAAAAGATTGTTGATCTTAAAATGTAAATAAATTAAAATCATTCACTTCATACATTCATATCACATGCTATATGTTCAGCATAAAATTAAACATGATGCATGAACATGTTTTAATAAACTAAAAATCCCAAAAAATAGTTACTATGTCGCAATAACCCAACATACCACAAGTAAGTGCCTAGGTAGGCTAGGTCAAATCCTTGCATATCAGATCGAGACATTCTCAATCGAATGATACACCAAAATAACGTTTTATTCTTATATTATTCAACCATCGCTTTAATTCAGTCAAGATTTAAATTAACAACTTAATTATATCCTTTGTGAGTGTGACCCACCGTTTCAGAATTCATGAACTTAACTTGAGAGTTACCTAGGTAGGCTGGGTCAATTCCAAAATACATTATGAAAACCTATATGTTAGGAAGTCAACCTTGGTATTGACTCTCATGGACACCTTCTATAGGGAGGACGAAAGCAAAACCGTCTTGAAGCACCACTTGAATCTCACGGTATTGAACTAATAATGGAGACTACGGGATATAATGTCATATATTCTTCTTCCATTCACTATTTGTAGTTTAGGGTTTTCTAATAACTTAGAGTTTCTAAAACTCTATGTTTCTAGTCTTTACTTAGATTCTACGGTTAATTAAAATCTAAGTTTACTGGATATAATAATTTGTCTTTATCTTTAACACTTAAAAATCTAATTTATTATTCAATTTCTAATTTACATAAACTATTTAAATAAACTAGAAATTATATATGAAATTACAAAGTTTTAACTATTAAAACTGTTTTAACTATTAAAACTAAATTACATTATTTGGTTCAATTATTATTTAGGCCTTAATCAGATTAAACCTAATTAATTTATGAACCTAACTAATCTAATTAAACAATTTAATTATATGATAGTTTAATAATGAGAATTACCAAGTTTTTACTCCTAAAAACTAATCTCATTATTTGGTTCAATTTTTAATTAAGGATTTAATCATATTAAAGTTAACTAAATAAATGAACCTAACTAATCTAATTAACGAAATATTTTAATTAAAGGATTAGTTAATTAATGAGAATTACCAAGCTTTTATTCCTAAAAACTAGTCTCATTATTCAATTGTCATTTATGAAGATGTTTATTATTTTATCACATTAAAAATAAACAAATTAATCATGGTAATTATATACGACATGTTAGAATGCAAGTGTAGCCACACCTAAACTAGATGGCATGTGTATATGTATGATTATGCTTTAAACTTCCATAAATCATCACATGAAATAAACTTAAAGCATATATGAATGACCGAGTGACATGGGTTATTTATCTTAAGCAAATTTAATTACAATTATAATCCAAGGCATTCCTTGGTCTTCAAGTAATCTTCTTATTTTATTTCAAAAAAAAGAAAGTAATCTTCTTCTTCTAGTCCAACTTCTTCTTGTATTGGATTTCCTATCAAGTCACACTTGATTTAATTTGAGTTAACCATCTCATAGGTCAAGCCATAAGGCCATCACTTAAATTCCAGCACCCTATAACTACCCAAGAAGTCCATTGGACTATCCTTCCGCAAACTTCAAGTCCACACACGTGCAAGAATTGCACGTAGCAGACTCATATGCTTTAGGACTATCCGAATGACTTCTATAGGCTGCTATCTTTTGTACCAAGGCTCACGCGTTACCCTAACACGTATCCGAGATCCAAACAAAGCCCAAAATAGCCCTAACACACGCGAAGTCGCGGCTGCCAGCCGAGACAGCCGCGCGCACGCAAGGTGCACGCAACTCTAGTGCGAGCCGCGCTTCTACGCGCATTATGGGCAGTTCGCCCATAGTTTTTCGCTCCTATTTTCTGCCACTTTTTCAGAATAATTTTTTAGAAAGTTCTAGCAAAAATCATCAGCAAAAAACCACGAGAATAGCCCCCAAGCCCACGCGCAGCCGCTGCTGCATGCAAGGGGCTGTCGCCCCTTTGCTTTTTTTTCTTTTTTTTTTTTGTATCTTCCTAAGTCATGATCTTCTTCACATTGCAGAATATTACACAAAAAGTTGAGCAAATAACAATATACAAATAGCCATAAAACAACTGGCTTTCCAAAAACAAGAATGAATCCTAAAACCCTTGACACCATGCAATTAACGACCATTCATTCTTTTATTACATATAATCAAAATCATATATAAAAGATATCATACAAACCCTAGATTGTGCCTACACATGTCATAAATCAAGAATCAAGAAAACAAAAGATTGTAGTTTTCTTTTTCGTGTATATACAAAAACTTCATAACTTGGGGCTTTGATACCAATTGATGGGAAGAAAAATCGTTTAATCAGATAAAGGCGGTGGAATTAGGTTTTAATAATTTTCTTTTATTTGAAAACTCTTTTCAATTAGGAACTAGTTTCTATACATACGCGAATATAGGTTTGTAACTACAATGACCTTTTGTTGCGTTTTGACTTTCTGACTTCTTGATTCACCACCAAGTCTTCCGAGCTATGTGTAACATCCCAGATTTCGGATAATTAATTTCATATATGTGAATATAAATTTTGTAATTGGAGGGGGTGTAAATGTAATTAAAAGTAATGTCAAATTCTGGCAGTGAGTAACGCGACCACCGGCGCGACCATGGTACCACGAGGTGTGCTCGCGATGAAGGCGGTGGAAACACTCCAGTGAGTACCGCGACCTGGTGGCGCAACCACAGGTCGCGACGACCGAAAAATATAAAAAAATTTTGGCTTCCGCAAGAAGCCACCAAACAGACAGAGCAGAGAAAAAAGAGAGGAGAGACCGAGAGAAAGAAAGAAGAGAAAGAAAAGAAGAGAAAGAAAAGAAGAGAAAGAAGAAAGAAGAAGAAAGAGAAAGAAGAAGAAGAGGAAGAAGAAGAAGAAAAGAGGAAGGAAAAAGAAAAGGAAGTGTAGGAGGAAGAGAAAAGGGAAGGAAAAGGAAAAGAAAATCGTGGAAACGCGATTTGTCGAAAGGAAACGGTATCCAGGTTGGTGTACCTTCGTTTTCGAAAATCTTTACAAAAGTATTAATTATTTTTAGTTTGAATATGCAATTATTTTGATGATTTTCAATTTTTATGCGTTTATATTATTTCGTTGAAATGATTTTTATTGTTGACTGCGTTTTGATTTTTACGATTTCGCTGAAATTGCTTGTTTTCGATTATTGTATAAATAATGTTGATTTTTCCATGAAAAATTTATGTTATTGAACTCGAATATTTCCGTTGATGGTAAATATAGTGAATATTGAAAACTAGTTTATTGAGACGGCCCTAGGATACTTAGACATAGAAATGGATATAGGAGGTTGGTATACCAGCTGGGTTCAGTGAGCAGTACTGCACCGATATTGATATGCTATTGATGATTATTATGTACCTCCTCATGGATTCGTCCAGGGGCAGGGAGACACGTACCTCCTCACGGATTCGTCCTGAGGTTGGGAGACACGTACCTTCGTAAGGATTCGTTCCTGGGATAGGGAGTTATGTACCTCTCTAGGTTCCGTACCCTCGGTCCTAGAGTAGGGAGATACGTACCACTCTTAGGATTCGTCCTAGGGTGGGAGTTTGACCCATATTCCAGTCCTAGTATGTTGAGTATTCTAGCGGGCCAGATTTGAAGTGAATTGAATAAATTTATTGATCGATTTTATATGTTGATCTTATTGTTGAAATTAAAGTGATTAAAACTGTTTTATGCTTTGATTTTGAAGTTAAATTAATTTGTAAATGATTAGCATCGAAAAGAGATATATTGTAATTTGTTTCTTAATAAAAGTTATCTATGATTTTCATATTTGAGTTTAGTGTACACCCACTAAGCTATATGCTTAGCGCGTTAGTTTTGTTTCTAACGCATAGGTACCAGGGATCCTGAAGAGGTAAAAGACTGAAGAGGAGTTTTCTGCAGCCGGAAGTTTGGAGTCGCTACATTAACTTGGGGTAGAGATATTTTTGTATATATATATTCTGCAGCATGCATGTACAGAAGTCTGTAATTTCGAAGAGTTTATATTTATATGTTTTGTAAATCATTTATTGATTTCTGTTTTTCGTTTTTAGAATGTTTGTAAATATTGACTTCTGAATCGTTTTATTTTATAAACTGTATTGGAAAGTCGCACTAAACGGCAGAGTGCGCAATTGTTTGAAAATGATATTTGAAGTGTTGATATTATTTGTATTTGATTGAGTTGTGAAAAACAGGTTTTGGGAAATCCGAAAAACAAACGAAACTCTGCCGAAATTTTTGTAAAAAGTTTATTTATTGGGCTCACTTGAAAAGATTTTTAAATTAGAAATTATATGGTTTTCAGTTAATAAAATGAATTGAGAAAGTTTTTGAAAACCGAGTAATGCTCCCCGGTTCGATCCATCTGGGTCGGGTCAGGGGGTGTTACACTATGACTCGCAGTCTGATAATACGTGTGTGAGCACGTCACTGATGGAGAGATGGAGGTAGCAGATGAGAAGAGAAGACAACACCTTGTCTTCTTCCTTGGCCGACCATACCCTGCAAGGGAAAGAGGTCAGAAAAAACTTTCTTTTTTCTCCTCTCCTTTGTGTGGCCGCTCACTTCTTTTGCTAGGTTAATTACATTAGGTTAATTTTTCTAGTAACATATCATATATATACTAGGGCTCTAGGGTTTTAATTTGACCAAGTCAAAATAAGATTCTAAATACTATTTATTTTTTATCTCCCTAAAGTTTGAACCTTTGACCTCTAGGATTTATTAAATAATCATATTATTTAATTCTTTTGTCCTTATCATGATTTGAACCTACAACTTCCTGTTTAATAATTAAAACAATTAATAATTCAAAAAATTTAATTTCTATTTAATTATTAATTATTAATTAAATAATCATATTATTTAACTATTTTTCTTTAATTAAATTGTGTCACTTTCGTAACACTATTTATTGGATCATCTAATTAATTTACCGTAACCCTCGTTACCAACAACCATAAGCGCTAGCAAGGGGACCTAATGGACCCACAATTTTGAGCTCCAATAATACTTAGTAATATTAATTAGAATTAATAATACTCAACCTACCTGAGGTTTGCTAAATTACTGTTAGGTCGAGTATTTTCTAGGTTGGCTAATTCCGTGCAAAACACTCTTTGGTTGTAATTGTGTTTGGGAGCTTTCGTTGAAGGCATCAAGATCATCGATTCATTTGGTAAGTTGCTCTCAATCTCACAAAGGTTTTTAGGATCTCACACACTCACAACATATCTATCATTATGTTTGTAGGCATCTCATTCATCATTGACATGGTATATGGTGCATAGTTCATTGTATTGCATTCATATGTTATGTTTTGCAGATGCATCCTATAGATGGTCCTATATCTCCACCTTCCTATCCGAATTGCAAAGTGTGTTTTTCGTGAATGTTGTTGGCCTATGTGTGTACTTACTTCTGTAAGTTTTTTTAGAATTTTCTGGGCGGCTCTTCGCTAGATATTAGATAGAAACCGGACAAGATCAGTGCTGGAAAAATAAGGGAGACGGTTTTTGTTTGACATGTATGTGGTCCAATATTTCACCCTTCCTGTCCGAATTGTAAATGGTGTTCTTCATGAAAGTTGTTCATATATGTGTTTACGTTCTTCTTTAATTGTTTTAGAATTTTCTGGGTGGTGCTTCTTTAGATAATAGCTAAATACCAGACATAGGTCAAAGCTAAAAAAATAGGGGAGACAAGTTTTGTGTGTCATGTATGTGGTCCAATATGGCACCCTTACTGTCCGAATTTTAAATGGTGTTCTTCATGAAAGTTGTTCATATATGTGTCTACTTGCTTTAGTTATTTTTTTTGAATTTTCTGGGTGGTGTTTCTCTAGATATTAGCTTGAAATCGAACATAGGTCAATACAGAAAACTGTACTCGACCCAACATGTGCGCCTGGCTCATTTTGTGTGGCAACCCGACCCGTGGCTCTTCCTATATAAAGGCCACTTCGTTTTTTTCAATCTTTCTTGTATGTCCATGGAATTAAACTAGAGACTTGTGGTAAGTGTTTTTTCTTATATGTTGAAGTTGTTTTATGCTTCATATCATTTAAATATCTTTTTTGTTCTTGAATGAGAGTTAGATATTGATTGGATGTTAAATACTTATGGGGTTTGTGTTTAATGCATGATAAGGGATTTAGAAAGTTGAATTAGTATCTAGATAAGTTTATGTTGTGATTTAGAGTGCATTTGTCTTGCTTGAATGAATTATACCTTTGTCTCACATGTGTTTAGTAGATTGGTACAAATCTAGGTTGGATCAAGAGTGTTAGTTGTTGTTATAATAATTTACTTCTTGCTAGAATCACATTCATATAAACATGTTGGCTGCCTTGTAGAGTTCATGCATTGAATATATTTGTTTCATGACTTGAAAGTGTTGAATTTGTTGCAAAATTTATTAAGTCTTGAAATGTGTTTATGCTAAGTGTTATTTAAGTAGATTGTATGCACTAGTTCACTTAGCATCATAGATTGTATTGGTCATGCATCCTAATTGTATGTTCATGCATCATTGAACACTTAGACCATAATCCTTTGTGTTATTGGAAGAGCTTGTGTGACTTTGGTGAAGTCTTGTGAACGAGCTCAAGGTTTGCTTCTTGTGGAAAAGTTGCATTTGTGTGGAATTTCACTAGTTGGTTCTTGCGAGACGATAGGTGTAGGTTCACGCCAATAGGAGTGTAAATTCTAGGATAACTTGAGGATATACGTTTAGTCACCTAGTGGATCTGGCGAGATTATTAGGGAAAAGGCCTGCGGGTAAACTAGAGTGGGATAGTCCAAGAGGAGTGAGTCCTTGTAATTTCAACTTGAGGGTGTACTGCATTTATCACTAGTGGATTGTCCGTTAAGTGGCCAAGAGTGGTCCCGTGGTTTTTGATCCCTTGTTGGAAGGGGTTTTCTACGCTAAAATTCTTGTATTGATTTTTTTTTATCTCTTCCGCATATGTTATGTGTTTATAATTGTTCAATTGGTCTAATTAAATTGTTGGTAATCAAAAAATTGGGATTCACCACCCCCTCCCCCCCCCCCCCCCCCCACCAGCTTCATATTAGACCGTTGTACTTAAACTTTCAATTGGTATCTGACACGCTCAAACGCGTGGGAATAGTCCCAAGTGCAGGATGTGTCGAAGTAATAATATTTCCGTAAGTACGGAGTCGAATCCACAAGGAAGTAGTGGAACTAATTCTATAAATTAAAGATTATACTACATCGGTAAAATAAATCAAGGTTGTTGTTTTTGGGTTTTTCATTAAAATATAATTAACTACTAATGCAATAAAATAAAGCGAGACGGATTCGATGGATAAAGGCGTTAGATGGTTACACGGTCCCAATCCTGGATAAGGGATAATTTAATGACTACTATGAAGTGCGTTATTAACAAGAAACGAATTGAGTAGTTTAGGCACACCACATTGTATTGGTTCAATGGTGTTGTAATTCCAATTATGCTCACCTATTAGTCCTAGAGTGCATTCAATTGGAAACCCTTAACTAATCTAATCCCTATATCAATTTAGTATTTTCACACCAAAATTAATCTAAACATTGAACTTAGAATGCATTAACCCCAATTGCAACCTAATGATTTCCCATACTAGATTACAACAAAATCAATATCACAATTAATCAAGAATCATTGCAAACCACTTTCATGATGCATTGAACTAGAATAAATTGTAATAAATATAATCAAACTCTAAATTCAATATCTTGCAAATAAATATCAAAATATATTCATAGTCAAAAATCCCTAAAATCAAATCATGGTTCCATGACCACCTTACAAGAGATTTAGCTACTCATACAATCAATTGAACAATAAAAAGAAGATAGGGAAGTAAAACAATTAGAAGCTCCATGGAGAGGGATTTCCTCTTGGATTCGAATGGAACTCCTTCACCTTCAAATCTTCAACTTCCTTGATGAACAATTGATGTAATCCAAGTATCTAACCTCCAAATGGTGTTTGATGATGAAGTTTGGTGTTTAGGATGGTGAAAAATGGCTTGGAAGGGTGTTTGGTCGTAGCTTGGACGAGCCAAGACGAACCCCCTCTTTGTTTCTCATGTTTTCTCTTTATAGGCAGTTGTTAAGGTTCCAGATTTTGTGCTGTCGCGACACTTTGCTCACGGTACACACTGCCAGAAAATTGATGTGTCATCGCGACCGATGTATCGCAACCAACGGTCGCGCCATTTGGTCGTGATACTCACTGCTCCAAATTTCAGCATTGCGCACTGTTACGAAAACGAGCATAACGTCTTCTAGAAAACTCCAAATCACGAACCGTAAAATGTATGGGAAAGTATACACCTATATCTTTCCATACATATAAAGTTCGAAACCCAGAGCATCCTATAGAATATATACCAACCTCCGAAACATGACCAGTTTGCAGTGAGAATTCTTCAATTCTTTCAACTTTGTTATGTCTTCCCTAATATTTCCCAATGGCCTGTACATGCTCAACAAACACATCAAAAGCGCCAAATTCACTCAAAATACAATCAAAAGATAAGGTCTAAGGGTCGTAAATATGTAACAAATATTGATCGATCAAATACCCCCAAACCTATCTTTTGCTTGTCCTCAAGCAAATTGGCACACACCACAACGAAAAGCAAAAACAAAAACAAAACTAAAACTTAACAAACAAAAACAAACTAAGCTATATCCATTTTCGTAGGATGAAACAATGGCACTTAGCACGTGTCACAAGCCTTTAAACCCCTAGGTTGCCCTAGCGGACAAGTTATAGTCTCGTGAGGGTTTACCAGCTACGATACCTACAAACGTCCTAAGCTAACCACATACAAAGCTAAACATCAAATTAATTATATATACAAATGTAAAGGCATATGAATAGCACAAAATCAGAAATCCAAAATGCTGTCAATAAGTCTAATACACCCTATATCATACAGGACACTGACATGCAACACATTTATAATAGTGAATCCTTCCATACCAATAAACCACTGATGTAATTAGCATCGACTCTAGTCTCACCAGTTTTCACTCAATGACACTCAGAACCTAGGCAATCACACTTTCAACTGCATACGACTGGAATTTATGAGCAAAGAATTTCAAATGTGTCGTATGCATCAATAATTAGAAAGAACACACAAATTAAGCAAAGGACCTCATGAAAGATATCAAATGCTAAGAACAGAAAAATCAATATACATACATGTCAAATATTACAATTAAGCTTCCTAAGGAGATCAACAGGACTTTTTCAGGTTGTAATGGGGCTTCGGGGTGATTGGCTCAAAAAGAATGGAAATCGGGTTCAACTCACTTGGAAACCTATTGAGAGACTTCATAAGATTTTCAATTTGTGCATTTTCTCTCACGACTACCAAATTCATTAAACTTTTCTTCCAAATCTTTTTCTGTCATTTCTCCTTCAACCTCTTTTCAAACCCTTTTTTCAATTTTTACTTTGTGCATCATACTTCTTTTCTCATTTAGCCAACTCTTTTCATATATATATATATATATATATATATATATATATATATATATATTTCTTTATTTTCTGTTGGCTATTTTATTTTTCTGCACATTTCCACATTCATTTCATTTTTTCTACTCCACTCCTTTTTCTCACTCAACACTTACACATTCCCTCTTTAATTGTCTCTAGTTTCCAAACGTCAAAAGTAACGTTTTACAATTTTGGCTAGGATTTTTGAACATGTAGGTCATACAATAAAAGGTTAATATGTGAGTGTTTGGCCGCGAATGGGATAGGAAGCACACAATTTAAGGACAGGAAATCAAGCTATTTAGGAGTTCACACACAATGCCTGGATCATATCTCCAAAATCTACTAAAGTGAACATTCAAAACATACATATAAGATTTTTATAATGCAGTTCATTAACATTCAATGCAAACCTATAGAGATCAATCTACTGACAATAAAGCTCAAGAAAGTGTTTAAGAGTAGAAATAAAAATTCCCTCATAATGAATATGCGATAAGCTCAAAACTCACTAAGGGTAGTCTCCACTATTAATCAGGACTATTAATTGGAAGTTTTCACATATTACAATGCAAATATGTCAGACCTATATGTTTAGATGCAAAAACACTACCGACATTATTCTAGCTAACAACTTTGTACACTCAAATGACCTAAGCATTTACATAATATTACCCAATTATCTGTAAAGCATGCATATGATTTGCTATCCTAAAACAAATAAAACAAAACACGAAAGATACAATAAAAGACTCAAAACTGGTGTACGTGGCATTGTTATGCCTAAGTCTTTCAAACGCAATGCGTATGAGGAAAGTCTAGGTTTCCAGCCTATATACACCAACAAGACTCAAAAGCACACAAAAGACAAAAATAGAAAATACCCCCAAACCTAAGATAAACATTGTCCTCAATGTTTAAAATCCTGGATTCAAAGGAAACAATAAAAACGCATAAAACATGAACACAGAACAACAGTCCTAGTATCCACAACTAACAATCCTAAATATCCACAACTATCACTTCATCGAACCTTACTCCCCCGTACTTTGTTTTCTCAACACAAGGCATAGCACTTCAATTGGAAAAGAAAATTTGAATGAAAATGATAAAAACACAATAAAAACAAAGAGAAATGAAAATAAAGGGTTACCTCCCTCCTAGTGCTTTATTTAACGTCTAGGCAAGACGTCGTACTCGAGATATCTCTCAAAATACATCCCAGACTTTGTTTCCTGCATGACCTGCAATCAGCTCATGCCTGCATGATCGTACATGCTCTCTATGGACCTGAAATAATAAGGAGAATAGATTTTTCAACTTAAAGCAATTTCCATCATCTCCATATTTAGTCCTGTTATCAGGTGTTTTAGTCGAAACGGGTTTGGGCTCCTCTTTAGGTTTGACTTCCGTTTTAACCCCCAAACCTGTTTTCGCCTCTACTCTCACCAGCTGAGTACCTGTACCTGCAGCAACATTACTAGAATCAGAAAGTTCATCCTCAACCCTATCAGTAACTGTCATACCATTCAGAGGAATGGTAATCTCCTCTGCTTGCTCTAGCTGGTTGGGGAACTCTTTAGGCACTTTATTTTGCAATGCCTCGACCAGTTGGCCGAGTTGTGCCTCTGTCCTGCCAGTTATCTGATTGTTCTGCTGCATCTTTTGCATGAGTTTCTCAAGCATGTCATCTTGTGATGTTTGGACCTGCTGAGATGATTGATTAGTTGGTTGCTCAAAAACCCCGACCAGTTGGCCAATTTGTGCCTCTATCCTGTCAATTATATGGTTGTTCCGCTGCATCATTTGCATGAGTTTGTCAAGCATATCATCTTGTGATGTTTGGACCTGCTGAGATGATTGATCAGCTGGTTGCTCAAAATAACTTTGTGCATTGGGCTGGTACTGGTACTGATGCAATGGCTCAAACCAACTCTGTTGTTGGCACTCCTGATACTGCCATGGTTGCTGCTAACTATCTCTCCAGAAGGAGTCTGGATAATTACTCCATCCTGAATTATAGCTGTTGGAGTATGGATCATTCCCTGACCACAGAGGATAATAATTAAGTGTCTGTGCTTTTTCATACTCATACTCCGGGAAGGTCTCCCTGAATGGACACATAGAAGAATCGTGTCCACCAACTCCACATATATAGCAAGCAAGCCCTATGCGGTTTTGCCTAGTCTCAGCGGCCAACATCTGCGACTGTCTAGTCAATTCTTTCGATTGCATGGCTAATGGCTCGAGGACCTGACAAACAAAAATAAATCAAAAGAAAAATAAAAACAAGAAAAAATAAAAAAAAATAAAACCACTAAAATAGAAATAAAATGATAACTAAAAAATAAATAAAAACCTAGAAAAGAAATTAAAACCTAAAAAATCTCTAATTTAAAGAATAAGCTACCGAAACACTTCCCCGGCAACGGCGCCAAAAACTTGACATGCTCAAACGCGTGAGAATAATCCCAAGTGCAGGATGTGTCGAAGTAATAATATTTCCGTGAGTACGGAGTCGAATCCACAAGGAAGTGGTGGAACTAATTCTATAAATTAAAGATTATACTATAGCGGTAAAATAAATCAAGGTTGTTGTTTTTGGGTTTTTAATTAAAATATAATTAACTACTAATGCAATAAAATAAAGCGAGACGGATTTGATGGATAAAGGCGTTAGATGGTTACACGGTCCCAATCCTGGATAAGGGATAATTTAATGACTACTATGAAGTGCATTATTAACAAGAAACGAATTGAGTAGTTTAGGCACACCACATTGTATTGGTTCCGCAATGGTGTTGTAATTCCAATTAAGCTCACCTATTGATCCTAGAGTGCATTCAATTGGAAACTCTTAACTAATCTAATCCCTAGATCAATTTAGTATTTTCACACCAAAATTAATCTAACCATTGAACTTAGAATGCATTAACCCCAATTGCAACCTAATGATTTCTCATGCTAGATTACAACAAAATCAATATCACAATTAATCAAGAATCATTGCAAACCACTTTCATGATGCATTGAACTAGAATAAATTGTAATAAATATAATCAAACTCTAGTTTCAATATCTTGCAAATAAATATCAAAATATATTCATAGTCAAAAATCCCTAAAATCAAATCATGGTTCCATGACCACCTTACAAGAGACTTAGCTACTCATACAATCAATTGAACAATAAAAAGAAGATAGGGAAGTAAAACAACCCATTAGAAGCTCCATGGAGAGGGATTTCCTCTTGGATTCGGATGGAACTCCTTCACCTTCAAATCTTCAACTTCCTTGATGAACAATTGATGTAATCCAAGTATCTAACCTCCAAATGGTGTTTGATGATGAAGTTTGGTGTTTAGGATGGTGAAAAATGGATTGGGAGGGTGTTTGGTCGTTAGCTTGGACGAGCCAAGACGAACCCCCTCTTTATTTCTCATGTTTTCTCTTTATAGGCAGCTGTTAGGGTTCCAGATTTTGTGCTGTCGCAACCGTAGGTTGCGACCAACGGTCGCGACACTTTGCTCGCGGTACACACTACCAGAAAATTGATGTGTCGTCGCGACCGGTGTATCGCGACCAACGGTCGCACCGTTTGGTCGCGATACTCACTGCTCCAAATTTCAGCATTGCGCACTGTTAGGAAAACGAGCATAACTTCTTCTAGAAAACTCCAAATCACGAACCGTAAAATGCATGGGAAAGTATACACCTATATCATTCTATACATATAAAGTTCGAAACCCAGTTCATCTTATAGAATATATTCCAACCTCTGAAACACGACCAGTTTGCAGTGAGAATTCTTCAATTCTTCCAACTTTGTTATGTCTTCCCTAATATTTCCCAATGGCCTGTACATGCTCAACAAACACATCAAAAGCGCCAAATTCACTCAAAATACAATCAAAAGATAAGGTCTAAGGGTAGTAAATATGTAACAAATATTGATCGATCAGTATCAGAGCGGGTAGCTAGACATACATAGCTAGATCTTTGGGTGTTTATTTGCTTGTTTGCTATTTGTGTATAATCTTTGTCTATTCTTGATCCCATGGACTCCGTAGTAAGAGAGGGTGCATCCCACACCAAACCTCCATTTCTAAATGACACAAACTACTCATTTTGGAAAGTCCGCATGAGAGCATACTTGAAGTCCATAGATGAACATGTATGGACAAGCATCGAAGAGGGGTACACACCTCCCACAACCACAAGTGAAGATGGGAGAAGAAAATTGAAACCCAAGTCAACTTGGACACATACAGATTACAGTTTGGCAACTTGGAATTCAAAGAGGTTAAATGCTATTTTCTGTGGCATTGATGACAGTCAATATAGGCATATTCAAAAATGTGAAAGTGCCAAGAAAGCATAGGAGATCCTCCAAATCACACATGAAGGAACTACAGCTGTCAAGAGGTCCAAGCTTCAAATGCTAACATCTCAATTTGAGAGTCTTCCAATGGAAGAGAATGAGACCTTTGCAGAATTTGAAGCCAAGCTGACAGACATCACCAACAAGAGTTATATGTTGGGAGAAGTCTATTCTAGCTCGAAGATTGTTAGGAAGATTCTAAGATCTTTGCCCGAAAGATTTCAAGCTAAAGTCACAGCTATTGAAGAAAGCAAAGATGTTGATTCCATGCAAGTAGAAGAACTTGTTGGTTCTTTGAATGCTTTTAAAATGGGATTGAAACCAGTCAAGAAACACAAAAGTATAGCCCTCAAAGCAATCAAGGAAGCTGAAAATTCAGAAGATGATAATGATCTCAATGAAGCCGAGATTGCCATGTTTGCTAAAAGGTTCAAAAAATTCCTCAAGACAAATAAAAAGAAGGGTAAGAACTCTACAAGAACCAAAGATACAAATAAAAGCTTTCTAAAGAAAGTTGACAACTCAAAAGAAAAGATCAACAAGAGAGGCGTCCAATGTTATGAATGTGGAGGCTATGGGCATATCTCAACCGAATGTGCCAACAATTTGAAGAAAAATAAGAAAGGTATCATGGAGTGATAGCGATGAAAAAGATGATACAAGCTCCACAAGTTCAGAGGAGCTAGTGAGTAACTTTACTGTCTTTATTGCAAGTCATCATAGAAATGAGGAAGAAGCTAGTGAAGGTGAAACGAGCATGAGTGATAGAGAAGCTAATGAACAATTAAATCATGTCTTCCTTACAGAAGAAGTAGAGATCTCATAATTGTCCAAGCCCTGAATCCACCCTTAGGGGAACTACTCATCTACTTCAATCAAGAAGGAGTGGATTCCACTATTATGTTCATACTTTCCCAGCCACAAGTCAAATCGCAACTCCAAGATACGAAAGTATTGGTCAAGATACTACATCGACCTCACTCATGGTAAGTCAAGAGCCAAGATCCAATCTAAAGGAGTCAATAAGACACTCAGAATTAAGATCACCTATAAACAACCATCGTTTGTCGATATATATGAATCTCATCTACTAACGGATCTTGGTGAGAGATTCAAATAAATCGTGGCCCAATCTTACATGATCTCATCATATAAGGTGTCTCCATTCTCATGTCAACTATACGAATAGTCTAGAATAAGACCATCGTACATTACAAAATGGACCGCTGTAGTAGATCAACCACAAATAAAATACCCAGCTTTATTTGCTCTTCACGGACTCTTTAGATTGCATGTCTCAAAATGAATCTGATGAGGACCGAGACTCGCGCGACTTAGGTCGCGACATGAACAAATCGCGGGCAAAGTTTCTGAAGGCAGTTTGTTCAGAATCAACTAAAAGCAATAAGAGTTCAATTAGATTTCCTTTTTACGTTTTTATATTTTATTAGGGTTCTATTTTATTTCATATTTGACATGTATTAGGATTCTAGTTTATTTCCTATTTTAATTACCTATTGTGCTAGGAGTTTAATTACTATTAGATTTGTTTAGGAATTAATTATTAGGAGTTTATTTGCTTTCCTAGTTGATTTGTTTTAGGATTCTATTTTAGTTATTTCCTATTAGAGTTGTATTAGGTTTTTATTACTATTTCCTATTAGGACTAGGTTAGGTTATTGAGTTATTATAAATAGACTAAGTTGTATTCAAATTAAAATAATTCAGTTATCAATAAAATTGAGAGGATTCTCTAATTTCGGCTTTTCTAAACTTAGGCTAGTACAAAAGCTAATAACCCGATTCTAGATTATTTGGCTTTTCTTGAGATTCGTACTTGAGATTAGCTTGGGCTAGGGCAAAGGCTAATACCCTGCATTCTAGAGAGTTGGTGATTCCTAATTAAGGTGATCTAACTCAAAATCTATCGTGTGCGTGAGTTGTTTGGGGTGCAAGTTAGGTTTTGTTGTGGGATCTAGACCTAGGTCCTTAACAGAATCCTACTATATATGACTTTCATATACTCATTTTAAAATTACATCTTGCAATCTCGGATGTTACTTGCAAAATATACAAATTTATGAACAAACATAAAACACTTGTATTTGAATGATAAACGTTTAACTTTATTTATGTCTAATAACATTTACAATTACAAGTTTTATGGCATAAATCCTAACACTACCATCTGTGACCATCGCCACATGAGCCTAGTTCTCATTATCTCGCGTCATTTCATTCATCTAGGTGGCTGCCCGTTGGCGGGAATGGCGAGAGACTATCCAACAAGCTAGACGTGTTGGATGAGAAGAAAAAGGTGTTATCTGGGGGTTTCCTACCTCCAATAAATTTTCAAAATGGGAGGTCCAGGGGAACTGAAGGTGCCACGTTCCTGCTGATAAAGAGAATTCCTTCCACGTCGTTTACGATCCTCGCCATTTCATAAAGGCAAGTATTTTCCTTACTTTTGTGTTTCTTCTTGGGGTATGTCTTTCATTGCTAGATATAATTTGCATTTTTTCTTCGCAGATTCATGGAGTCAAGGGCCTATTTTGACCAGTAAGGAGGCCAAATACATTCTCAGAACAATCACTTCTCGCGCGGATGACCGATCAACGTCCTTACTTTGCTACGACGAGGTGTTGGTGCGCCAAGTGTTTGATATTTTTCAGTATTCGACGAAACGGTGCCCTTATAACCGTCCTAGCAGTAAGTGTTGTTTTTTTTTTTATCTTTCCAAATGCTTTTAGTTTTTTTGCGACGCTAACTGTTTCTTCCTCCTTTACTCATAGTTCAAGAGAATGACCGCATCTATAGTTAGAATGGGAGGGATCTGAAGAACCTCTCGGCGGCCTCTTGCCGGAAGAGTAATAAGGGGCGACAAGAAGGATAGCTCTCCAGCTAAAGTTGTTACTTCTTCGAAGGAGAAGACACATGTTTCTCTCCTGAGACAAGGTGGCTATCTCAGTAGATCCTTATCTTCCTGCCTTTGAGGACGTTTCTCCTCCTACCCCAGAGTCATGTCCTTAAGAAAAGCGGGCCGACCGGTGGTTCCGATGCCCTTAGGCCAGTTTTGGGGGTTAACACAAGACCGTTGCTACAGGTCGCCCTCCTCGTTGGACGAGGATGTGCCGTGGGCTGCAATGTCCTGTGAAGATCATTCCCTCAATCAGCTGTGTACCTCATCCGCCTGAGGATTTTTTAGAAGTTACTTCAAAGGACGTCCCTAAGGAGCAGGGACGTTTTGTTGCGGGGATCGACAAGAAGGAATCCAATGAGGAGAAACTTATGAGGAGCGTTGCAAATAAAGATAAAGATCCTGCCTTTAAGGAGCCCAGGGTTATCCTTGATTCGAAAAGTGCAATGGGCACCAGCTTTCCCATTCCTCCAACTGAAGTTGCTGAGAGTTCTAGGGTCAACGAGGTTTCCACCCCGGCCAAGTCTTTCTCAACGAGGTTTCCCCACCACCGAGTCTTTCCCTAGATGAGGTTTTCAAAAAGGTGTTGAAAGGGAAGATCCGCTCTGTGTATTGAGAAGATGCAGATGGTCTTTTAGAAGAAACTGTTGGGAGGCAGCTTCCGTCGTTTTTTAGCCTCTCTACCTCGGTGAGTTATGTTTCATTCATTTGTGGAGTTTGTTACTATGCCTATTGCTTTTCTAACTGCTATTTTTTATTTGTTCACAGCTTATGTTAAAGTTCGATGCTACAGCGAGAGACAGAGAAGTTTTAAAAGAGCAGGTTGCGGCTCTTAAGGCATAGAGGGCCTCATTTAAAGTTGAGCGTGAGGCCGCGAAGGAGCGGGATGCCCTTTGAGAGAGAGTGGAAGCCCTTAAAGCTGATAAGGTTGCGCTTGCAGCCGCGAAGGATGAGGTCGTCGCCTTAATTAACAGCTTGCTTGATGCTACTATTACAGCTCGAGTTAAGGTAGAGGAGAAACTCACTCAAGTGGCAGCGGAGAACAAAGAACTGAACAATATGGTGGACTCTTACAAGTTCACCATGGAAGGGGCTAAGACGGAAAGGGAAATTAGAGCCGTGGACCGCTATAAGGCTTCCCCTACCTTTGATGTTTTCATGCATCGAGAATTCAGAAATGGCATTAAGGAGTGTCGAGATCTTATCGAGTCGAATGTCGGTTTTAAGGTGTCGAAAACGATAGATCTTGTTATAGCCAGCAATATGGACAAATCTAAGAGGGATCTTCAAAATGCTAGGAAGGTGTGGCGAGCCCACTGTCAGAGCTAGAAGTTTCCCATCTTGGATATGCATATGGAGATACCCAATAAGGCTGAGGTGCCCAAGGTCTATGCTAGCGAGAAGTCTGGATCTAACATTCTAAGTTCAATGGTGGATACCGGTCATGATTTTGATGTCGAATATAACTTCTCGGATGGTAAGGAGGATATAGCTCTCAGTAAGAAGGAGGTTTTGACGTCGTTCGAGACTGATTCTGAGGATAAACTTAACCTTTTGGAACTTTCGAGAAGGGGGAAGGCCTCGTAGGACCCCGGTCCCTCCGCTTCTTAGTTTAGTTATATAATTATTGTAATCTGTAATCGCATATATTTTTATGAAATAGATTGTTTTCTTGTGATCATTTACCTCGTTTTGATATTTTTTTTGAACCATTATGATTTTCAAAGTCACGATGTCAGATTAGTTATCAGATCGCTTATAATAACAAATCAACTTGTTAAAATTAATAATAAGTTTAGCAACGTACCAAGTGAATTCATGCAGCCCTTTTACCCCCAAGTCATGAATGTTGACTTGATCGGGAACTTCAGGACTTATAGTATGGGTTCAAATGAATGAAGGATTGAGTGGTGTCCTTATCTAATACTAAGTTTTTGGAGAGAGTTTTAAATAACTTCTTTCAAACTTGATTTTCAGTTATTTTTAGCATTCTCGCCGTTACCAAGTTTTTGGAGAGAGTTTTAAATAACTTTTCTTAAACTCGATTTTCAATTCTTTTTGGCATTCTCGCCGTTACAAAGTTTTTGGAGAGAGTTTTAAATAATTTTTCTCAAACTCGATTTTTAATTCTTTTTGGCGTTGTCGCCATTACCAAGTTTTTTGGAGAGCTTTTAAATAACTTTTCTCAAACTCAATTTTTAATTCTTTTTGGCATTCTCTCCATTACCAAGTTTTTTGGAGAGAGTTTTAAATAACTTTTCCCAAACTCGATTTTTAATTCTTTTTGGCATTCTCGCCATTACCAAGTTTTTTGGAGAGAGTTTTAAATAATTTTCTCAAACTTGATTTTTAATTCTTTTTGGCGTTCTCGCCATTACCAAGTTTTTTGGAGAGAGTTTTAAGTTACTTCTCTCAAACTTGATTTTTAATATAGTTGGCGTTTTCATTACCAAGTTTTTGAAGAAAGTTTTAAATAACTTTTCTCAAACTTGATTTTTACCATCATAGGTGTTCTCGCCATTATTACTAGGGAAGATGACTTTGGACATTCGTACTTTCAAATCTTTCTTTTTATTCCTTCAAAAATTACAATAGTACATTCTGTTTTTCCTTTAAGGATAATACAACTTCAAATATTGTCTTGAAGAACTGCTAACCCATGAGATATGATATATAGGTTGATTCCTGGCATGTCTGCGTGGCTCCATGCAAATATATCTATAAATTCGCGGAGCAAATTTCTTAAATCTTCTTTGATTTCAGGTTTTAGTTTTGCTCCTATTTTGACAATCTTTTCCGAAGAGTTCTCATCGAGTGCCACATTTTATGTTGGCTCTAACTATTCATCCTCTCTCTCGTGTTGGTTCCTGAAAATCCAAGGCGAATCCTTTGGGAACTCCCGTGTTCTCTTCTTCTTCTGTTAGCTTTAACTGTTATAACTCTTTATTTTCTTTCTTCTTCTTCCTCCGACTCTTTTTTGTGATCTGACAAACTTCTGCAACTCCCTTGCTTTTGAAGGTGGACAGATTGGTTTGTCGGGCAGTTTCCTGATAACCCCTTATTTATCCGACACCGTTCTTAGTCGAAAATTTTACTTTCAAACAGTATGTAGCTACTACTGCCTTGATCTTGTGGAGGAATGCCATTCCCAATAATGCATTGTACGGTCAATTGGGTATGTCGACTACCACAAACTCTAACAAAATTGTTCCTCTGCACGGCTTGGTTCCTACTCTCAAAGGCTTTATTTTGAACCCTCCAAATGCTCGAAGGAGGGTGTTGAATGGCTCCAAATCTTTATGATGGAATCCCAGCTGGTTGAAAACTGATATGTGCAGGATGTCGGGCGAAGCTCCTATTGTCTATTATAATGCGACGCACGTTTCTATGTGCGATTTGGAGCTCCATGACAATTGCATCATTGGGCTTTGCATTGATTCCTATACCATCATCCACCGTGAATGATAATGGGTCCCAACCTTCCTTGTGTTTTTTGTCATTTCCCTGCACTAGATTTATGTTCGAGGTGCATCCACGACTGGAAATTTCTCAGGTCTTTATCTTTCTCTCTCTATTGCTAGTGCCTATTCCAAGACCACCGTGAATGGTGTTGATGGGACTCATCTTTGGACTTTCAGATCGCTTGCTACATTTCTTGGGACTTCTAGGGTAATTTGGCCTCATAGATCCCATGAGTTGCTCCGGCCTCTTGTCTAATGGTCCCTTGGTTTAGCGGGAGGTGTTGTCGTCATCCTTCCTCAATACAAATTCTTTCAAGTGTCCATCTAGAATCAAATTCTCTATATGGTCTATCAACTAGACACACTTCATAGTGCCAAATCAGAGATAAAGGGATCTCCGGGGGGTAGTTTGCTGAAGGTTGTGTACTTTGCTTGTATTGGATTCAATGGTTCCAAGGTTTCCTCATAGGTCCCAAATTGTTGATGATAAAAGCAAGCGAGTCGCAGAAGTTTTTCAGATCACAAAAAAGAGTCGGAGGAAGAAGAAGAAAGAAAGTAAAGAGTTATAACAGTTAAAGCTAACGAAGGAAGAAAAGAACGCGGAAGTTCCCAAAAGGTTAGCCTTGGATCCTTGGGAACCAACACGAGAGAGAATGATGAAGAGTTAGAGCCAACATAAAATGTGGCACTCAATGAGAACTCTTCGGAAAAGATTGTCAAAATATGACCAAAAATAAAACCTGAAATCAAAGAAGATTTAAGAAATTTGCTCTGAGAATTTATAGATATATTCGCATGGAGCCACGCAGACATGCCAGGAATCAGCCTATCGATCATATCTCATGGGTTAGCAGTTCTTCAAGACCCAAAATTGGTGATCTAGAAAAGGCGACATTTCAACATTAAGAGGAATTCAACAATAAAGGAGGAGGTTGAGAAACTGCTCACAGCAGGGTCAATCTGAGAATCGCACTACCCTTCTTGGATCGCCAACGTAGTCCTGGTAAAGAAGAAAAACAGGAAATGGAGAACGTGCGTAGATCTAAAAAAAAGCTTGTCCAAAAGATGACTTTCCCCTCCTAAAAAATAACCAACTAGTAGACGCCATGGCCGGACATGAGCTCCTCAGTTTCATGGATACATATTCAGGGTATAACCAAATCAAAATGCACGCACCAGACGAGGAGAAGATGATATTCACCACAAACAAAGGACTATACTGCTACACAATTATACCTTTCGGTCTGAAAAATGTGGGCGATATCTAGTTCAACTGTCGAACAACATGCTCGCAATATGCGAGAGACCTTCGAGGTACTGCGACAATACGGGACGAAGCTAAACCTCAAGAAGTGTGTGTTCGCTGTCATTTCAGGCATGTTTCTAGGTTTTTAATCTACCAAGGAGGAATTTAGGCCAACCCTAAAAAGATAGATGCCCTCATTAAGATGAAGCCCCCCCCCCCTAAAACTCTGAAAGAATTCCAATGCCTTACGGGGTGCCTAGCAGCGCTAGGCAGATTCATAGCAAGATCCACAGACAAGTGTCTCCCATTTTTTAAGGCGGTCAAAAAAGGAAAGGGGGTAGAATGGGATAATGATTGCGACAATGCTTTCCATCAATTGAAAACCTATCTAGCAACTCCAGTGCTCTCAAAACCTCTCACCAATAAAACTCTATACATATACATCTCAGTCACTGCGACGGCAACAAGCTCCGTCCTCATCCGCAAAGAAGAATGGATACAAAAACACTTTTATTATGTCAGCAAAGCACTAGTCACAGCATAAACAAGGTATTCGGACACAGAAAAGGTCACCTTAGCTTTAATTGTAGCAGCCAGAAAGCTAAGACCATACTTTCAAGCACACAGCATAGAAGTGCTAACCAATTGCCCCCTGAAACAAATATTGCAGAAACTAGAAGTTTTAGGGAGATTAACCCAATGGGCAATAGAATTAAGCGAATTCGATATAAGCTTCAAACCAAGGACTGCAATCAAAGCTCAAGCAGTCGTCGACTTTATCGCAAAATTCACAGAACCCTTGGTCAACATAGCTGCCCTTGTCACTGTAGAAGTGGAAAATAGAGTGTATCCGTGGAAACTCTACGTCAACAGATCCTCTAATTCTCATAGGAGCGGGGCGGGAGTAGTCCTCAATACACTCGAACAAGATGAAGTGTAATGCGTATTAAGGTTCGATTTTAAAGCCACCAACAATGTTGCAGAATATGAAGCCTTTCTCAAGGGATTAAGAGTAGTCAGTGCCCTAGGCGCCGATAAAATTGACATCTTCAGTGATTTGTAGCTGGTAGTCAATTAGATGTACAATGAATATCAAGCCAAAGAAGAAGGGATGATAGCCTACCTCGAAAGGACCCAGAGGGCACTCAACAGATTCACAAGATTCAGGATCATGCAAATCCCAAGAGCGGAAAATTTGAAGGCTGACGCCTTATCAAAATTAACATCTGCCAATAATGTCCTTTTGTCTAAAACAATTCTAGTGGCTCAACTGGTGAGGCCGAGCATAAGCGATGAAAAAACCACCAAGGTCAGAACTCGACCTCGCAGAAGTCATGTGCATGACATCTCTCCGAGCATATTTAGAAATGGAATCCTCCTTGAAGACAAAAACGAAGCAAAACGCCTAAGATACCGATCAACACGATATAGTATGATCGATGACGAAATGTATCGCATAGGGTTCTCCAGAACTTTGCAGAGATATGTTAACCCACAGAAGCCGTGAGGATTTTAAAAGATATTCACGGGAGAGTGTGCGGGAACCATTAGGTGGAAACAGTTTAGTGCACAAGGCTCTGCGACAGGGTTTCTATTGGCCTACAATGTTTGATGATATCAAAGAGACAGTGTCCAATTGCAACAAATGTCAAAGGATCGCCGACAACATTAAACAACCACCTGAGAAACTCAGAAGTCTCATGTCTCTATGGCCTTTCACTCAATGGGGGGTTGACCTCATAGAACCCATACCAGCAACGGCAGGATAAGCTAAATATGTTATCGTAGCCGTTGACTATTTTACCAAATGGGCCGAAGCGGAACTGCTAATAAGAATCACAGAGCAAAACACCATGGACAGTTTTGAAGAAATTCATTATCTATCGATTTGGAGTTTTGACACCATTATCTCCGACAACAATACACAATTCGACAACTTAAACTTTCCCAAGTTTTACTGAGAATGGGGAATCAGGAACTACTACGCTTCAGTAGCCTACCCTTAGACAAATGGATAAGTCGAAGCCGTGAATAAGATCATCAAACACACCAACAAACCAAAACTGGATTCGAAGAAGGGGAAATAGGTTGAAAAGCTTCCCGAGGTTCTTTAGGCATACATGACAACCGCGAGAACTTCCACAGGAGAAACACCATTTCCCATGGCTTTCGGAGTAGAGGCAGTCATCCCTACCGAAATGAGAATCCAGTCGCCGCGAGTACACCTGTATAACCAGGTACAAAACATCTCAGCTTTGGAATCAAACCTCGATGAGTTAGAAATTCTCCGAGATAAGGCTTAGATAAGAAACACAATGTACCAACAAATGATCGCCAGGTATTACAACTCTAAAGTGAGGGAAAGAAGATTCCCACTTAACGACTTGGTATTAAGAAAAGTCTCGCTCAACACAAAGAATAATTCAACAAGATCACTAGCTGATAAATGGGAAGGACCATACAAGATTGTTGGCCAAGCAGGACACGGATGTTACAAGATTGTCCAACCAAATGGAGGTATCATCGCTCACCCGTGGAACGCGCAATATCTGAAGTTGTATTATCCTTAAAGGAAAAACAGAATGTACCGTTGTAATTTTTGAAGGAATTAAAAGAAAGAGTTGAAAAAATGAATGTCCAAAGTCATCTTCCCTAGTAATAATGGCGAGAACACCTACAATGGTAAAAATCAAGTTTGAGAAAAGTTATTTAAAACTTTCTTCAAACACTTGGTAACGAAAACGCCAACTATATTAAAAATCAAGTTTGAGAGAAGTAACTTAAAGCTCTCTCCAAAAAAACTTGGTAATGGCGAGAACACCAAAAAGAATTAAAAATTAAGTTTGAGAAACGTTATTTAAAACTCTCTCCAAAAAACTTGGTAATGGCGAAAATGCCAAAAAGAATTAAAAATCGAGCTTAAGAAAAGTTATTTAAAACTCTCTCCAAAAAACTTGGTAATGGAGAAAACACCAAAAATAATTAAAAATCGAGTTTGAGAAAAGTTATTTAAAACTCTCTCCAAAAAAACTTGGTAATGGCGAGAACGCCAAAAAGAATTAAAAATCGAGTTTGAGAAAAGTTATTTAAAACTCCCTCCAAAAACTTTATAATGGCGAGAATGCCAAAAAGAATTGAAAATCGAATTTGAGAAAAGTTATTTAAAACTCTCTCTAAAAACTTGGTAACGGCGAGGATGCTAAAAAAGAATTAAAAATCAAGTTTGAAAGAAGTTATTTAAAACTCTCTCCAAAAACTTAGTATTAGACAAGGACACCACCACTCACTCCTTCATTCATTTGAACCCATACTATGAGTCTTGAAGTTCCCTATCAAGTCAACATTCATGACTCGGGGGTAAAAGGGCTGCATGAATTCACTTGGCACGTTGCTAAACTTATTATTAATTTTAACAAGTTGATTTGTTATTATAAGCGATCTAATAACTAATCCGACTTCGTGACTTTGAACCTGAACAAAATTTCTTGGATAATTCACTGCAAAAATCATAATAGTTCAAATAAATATCAAAACGAGGTAATGATCACAAAAAAACAATCTATTTCTTAAAAATATATGCGATTACAAATTACAATAATTATATAACTAAACTAAGAAGAGGAGGGACCGGGGTCCTGCGAGGCCTTCCCACTTCTCGGAAGTTCCAAAAGGTTAAGTTTATCCTCATAATCAGTCTCGAACGACGTCAAAACCTCCTTCTCACTGAGAGCTATATCCTCCTTACCATTCGAGAGGTTATATTCGACATCAGGATCAGGACCGGTATCCACCCTTGAACTGAAAATGTTAGATCCAGACTTCTCGCTAGCATAAACCTTGGGCACCTCAGCCTTATTGGGTATCTCTTTTTGCGCACCCTTCCAAATATAGTGCGACTTACCAACCAATTTATCACAAGATAATATATATATATATATATATATATATATTCAGATAAAATAAACAAATAATAAAATATTTACATAGCGGAAGCTCCTTAAATATATACAAACAGTTTCTGTACATGCATGCGGTATCAAAATATATAGACTTATTACAAACGAACTACCAAAATATATGCAGGAAAGATGTGATTCCAGACTCTGATTTTATAGTCTCTACTCTTCTTTATCTTTATAGCCTTTGGAACCTTTGTTACCTGCGTGCGAGAAAACTCAACACGCTAAGCATATTGCTTAGTGGATGTACACAACATTGTATATACAAATATACTATATCTGTAACACCCCCTGACCCAAATCTACTTGGACCGAATCAGAGAGCGCTACAATGTACTAAAAACTAACTTTTACTGTAGATAAACATATTTTATATTCAAAAACCTTTTGAAAGTGGTCCAAATAAATTTTCGAAAATCTTGCCAGAGTTTCCTCTGTTTTTCTGACTTTCCAAAACATGTTTAAAGTTCAAATTCATAAAATCAACTTCTCAAATAGTAAATCAATTTTGCGCACCCTTCCAAAGATAGTGCGACTTACCAATCAAGTTATCACAATATCAGTTATAAAAATTCACATAACATAAACATATCATAAAATATTTACATAGCGGAAGCTCGTTAAATATTTACAAACAGTTTATGTATATGCATACGGTATCACAAAATATATAAACTTAATACAAACAAACTACCAAAATGTATGCAGGAAAGATGTGATCCTGACTCTGGTTCTGCAACCTCTACTCTTCTTTATCTTATTCGCCTTTGGAACCTTTGTTACTTGCAGTGCGAGAAAACTCAACACGCTACGCATATTGCTTAGTGGATGTACACAAAATCATATATACAAATATTGTAAATCAATTAAAACTATAAATAACAAATATATAAACAATATATATGGGGCTCCTATCAAATCACATATCCAAAATCAATCAACGGACAAATTTTTCATAATGTCTCAAACGTTTCCATATGACAAATCAATTTTCAGATAGGGCTCCTGACATACAAAACATAAGTTATCGGACTGGATTACGGGTTGTTCGGCATTGGACGCAAACGGGGCCACTCACCGAACATCAGATCAGAATGGAACACCAACGGAATCACCCGCTGTAAATGTCCCATGACAAATTTCAGAACCCTAGGACCGGCACTTGGGGCCAGCACTATCCAAAGGGTGGTATAATCGGCACAGTACTGTTCAGACAGAAACCCAATTGACATGTCAACCTCCTATATCCATATCTATGTTCATACACATCAGAGCCAAAATATTTTCTCCAATCCAATGTCAATATATTTTATTTCTTTCCGAATAATCGAATTCAATTTCAATACATATCAATATATTTATATTTTTGGCAAATTCTAATTTCATCAAATATAATATAACGGAAATATACGAATATATTTATAAATCAATAATCATATTAAATCAATCCAAAATATACTCAAACGTATTTCATAATTCCGTTTCGAATCAAATTGCCCCAAAATTATTTTTCGATACATTTCACAATATAATATAATTTAAGTCACTTTCAACAATATATTTCCTTAACAATATATTTCCATAACACTAGTAGAACCAAATCGTATTCAAATCATTCCGAAATCAGTTTCAAACTATCCATTCTACTCAATAGAATTCAAATAATTCAAAAACTATAAACTGCGATAATTCCGAAAATTTCTGGAAAACTGAAAAAATTTGAAAACTCGTATATATCGAACTTGAACTATATTCGATAATCAATATAATTCAAATAACGCAAATTTAATCAATTTCAATCAATCTGAAATATTCTGGAAACTGGAAAAATTTCAAAACATGTATATATCAAATCTAGACTATAATCTATAATCCATATAATTCAAATAACTCAGAAACTCTAAAATTTGACAATTTCGAAAATTTCTGAAAAACTGAAAATTCGAAAAATACGTGTACACCAAACCTAAAAGCTTCCTCCTTCTCCTTTCCTTCTTCTCTTTCTCTTTTTTTCTTCTTCTTCTTCTTTTCTCCTTCTTCTTCTTCTTCTTTTTTCTTCTTTCTCTCTCCTCTCCTCTCTTCTTTCTCTCTCGTTCTGTTCTGTGATGTTTCTGTTTCTGTGTTGTTTTGCTTCAAGTTTGGTTTATGAAGCTTCACCACTTCATCATGCGGTGCTATTTTTTTAAAAAATTTTGAGCCATCGCGACCGGTACCGCGAGCGGTGGTCGCGTCACTTCGGTCGTGTTGCTCACTGGTCGAAATTTGCCACTTTCACCGCGAGCTGATCATCGCGATCTGTGGTCGCGGTACTCACTGCCCCAAATCATCCTTTTCACCGCGAACTGCTCATCGCGATCCCTGGTCGCGATGAGTGGTCACGATGCCTACTGTCCAGATTTTTACCCTTTTCTTCGTGCATTGTTTTCGACCATTCAAATTGGTCCATTATGAAACCTAAAAATATACATACATTTAATTACAATTTCCACCCCTCAAATTATAAAAATCATATTCACATATTCAAAATGAATTCAATCATACTTTTCATATGTATTCGAAATTAGGGATGTTACAATATCAATATGTTTATCTATTTTTGATCAAAATATAAATCACATATAATTAAATCATATATAGGGCTCATATCAAATCAAATCATAAATTAAACCAGTATAATATCCAAAATCAATCAACAAGCAAATTCTTCATAATTTCTCAAATGTTTTCATATAACAAATCAGTTTTCAGATTGGGCTCCTGATATACAGAACATAAGTTATTGGACTGGATTACGGGTTGTTCGGCATTGGACACATAAACGGGGCCACCCACCGAACATCAGCTCAGAATGGAACACCAACGGAATCACCCGCTGTAAATGTCCCATGACAAATTTTAGAACCCTAGGACCGGCATTTTGGGCCTGTATTATCCAAAGGGTTGTATAATTGGCACAGTACTGTTCAGACAGAAACCCAATTGACATGTCAACCTCCTATATCCATATCTATATTCATACATATCAGAGCCAAAATGTTTTCTCAATTCCAATGTCAACATATTTCATTTCTTTCAGAATCATCAAATTCAACTTGTTCAATTTCAATTCATATCAATATATATATTCGAAATTCAAATCTCATCAAATATCACATAACGAAAATATACGAATATATTTCTAAATCAATAATCATATCAAATCAATCCAAAAATATATTCAAACGTATTTCATAATTCCATATCAAATCAAAATGCCCCAAAATCATTTTTCAATACATTTCACAGATATTATATAATTAAAATTACTTTCAATAATATATTTCCATAACAATATTAGCATCAAACCGCATAAAAATCAATTTCGAATATTATCCACAATCAAAATTTCGGATATAATACTATTTCAAGAATTCGCAATTCAAATCAATCCGAAATCGGTTTTAAACTATCAATTCTACTCAATAGAATGCAAATAATTCAAAAACTATAAAATTCGATAATTCCGAAAATTTCTGAAAAACTGAAAAAATTTGAAAACTCGTATACATCGAACCTGAACTATAATCTATAATCAATATAATTCAAATAACTCATATTTAATCAAATTCAATCAATCCAAAATATTCTGGAAAACAAAAAAATTCGAAAACACATGTACATCGAACCTGAACTATAATCTATAATCCATATAATTCAACTAATTCAAAAACTCTAAAATTCGATAATTCAGAAAATTTCTAAAAAACTAGAAATTTGAAAAAAAATACCTGTACACCAAACCTGAACTCTTCCTCCTTCTCTTTTTTTTTTCTTCTCTTCCTCTTTTCTTCTTCTTCTTCTTCTTCTTCTTCTTCTTCTCTCCTTCTTCTTCTTCTTTCTCTCTCTTCTTTCTCTCTCCTTTTCTCTCTTCTTTCTCTCTCATTTTCTCTGGTTTCTGATGTGCTTTTTTGTGTTTACTATATTTTTGGCTTCAATTTTGTTTATGAAGCCTCACCGTTTTATCATTCGGTGCTATTTTTTAAAAAAATTTTGAGCCATCGCGATCGCGTACCGCAAACGGTGGTCGCGTTGCTCATTAGTGGAAATTTGCTACTTTCACCGCGAGCGTTGGTCGCGATCCTGGTCGCAGTGCTCACTGGTCCAATTTCTCCATTTTTACCGCGAGCAGTTACCGCAAGCACTGGTCGCGATGCTTACTGTCCAAATTTTCACCCTTTTCTTCGTGCATTATTTTCGACTGTTCAAATTGGTCCATTAAAAAACCTAAAAATATACAATCATAAATATTACATTTTCCACCCCTCAAATCATAAATATCATATTCATATACTCAAGATTAATTCAATTATACTTTTCATATTTATTCAAAATTAGGGATGTTACTATTCTTCCCCTCTTAAGAAATTTCGTCCTCGAAATTTACCTTATTCGAATAATTATGGATATTGTTGTCTCATAATCTCTTCGCTTTCCCATGTAGCTTCTTCCACATTATGGTTCCTCCAGAGAATTTTGACAAATGGTACTGTCTTATTCCGGAGTTCCTTAAGCTCTCCGTCCAGAATTTCCACTGGTTCTTCCTCATATGTCAAGTCAGGTTGTATCTCAATAGTTTCAGTCTGAACTCTATGAGATTGATCAGATCTATATCTCTTCAGCATAGATACATGAGATACATTATGTATCTTTTCTAATTCTAATGGTAAAGCTAGTATATAGGCTACCGGTCTCACACGTTCAAGAATTTCAACGGACTAATAAACCTAGGACTTAACTTTCCTTTCTGTCTAAATCTCATTACTTTCTTCCATGGAGATACTTTCATAAATACCTTATCACCGACCTCATATGCAATGTCTCTTCTTTTCAAATCTGCATATGACTTCTGACAATCGGAAGCGACTTTCAGTCTTTCCTTTATGATCTTCACCTTTTCTTCAGTCTATCTGATTAAATCAGATCCAACCAACCTGTCTTCACCCAATTATATCTAGTACAAGGGTGTTCTACATTTCCTGCCACACAGTGCTTCATACGGTGCCATATTTATGCTCGTCTGATAACTGTTGTTATAAGCAAATTCAACCAATGGAAGATGATCAACCCAACTCCCCTCAAAATCAATAATATAACTCCGGAGCATATCTTCTAGCAACTGAATTACTCGTTCTGACTGTCCATCTATCTGTGGATGGAAAGCTGTACTGAAACTTAATTGAGTACCCAGAGCTTCTTGAAATTTCTTCCAGAATCTAGACGTAAACTTCATATCTTTATCTGAAATAATAGAAGCTGGCACTCCATGTAATCGAACTATTTCTTTAATATATAGCTCTGCTAATCTGTCCAATGAATAATCGATTCTGACAGGTAGAAAATGTGCTGACTTGATCAGTCTATCCACTATTACCTAAATCGCATCATGTTGACTCCATGTAAGGGGTAATCCTGTGACAAAATCCATGGTAATGCGATCTCATTTCTATTCAGGTATAGGTATTGACTGTAGCAAACCTAATGGAACTTGGTGTTCTGCTTTTACCTGTTGGCATGTCATACATCTATTCACAAAGTCCACTACGTCCCTCTTCATACCTAACCACCAATATTGAGTTCTAAGATCTCTATACATTTTTGCATTACTTGGATGCATTGAATATGCACTACTATGTGCCTCTGTCAAAATTTCCCTTTTCAACTACTCATCATCTGGAATACAAATTCTGTTTTTGAAGCACAAAGTACCATCATCCTTGATTACAAACTCAATATATTTTCCCTCTTAGACTTGTCCATTAATGACCAAAAGTTTCTCATCCTGTTTCTGCTTTTCTTATATCTGCTGGATCAGATTCGGCTTGAGTGTCAATTCAGCTAAAATAGCATCATCTGAGGCCAATCTCAAATGAGCATTCATAGCTTTCAATGCAATTAGAGATTTCCTGCTCAAAGCATCAGCAACAACATTCGCCTTCCCTGGATGGTAATCAATAACACAGTCATAATCTTTAATTAATTCCATCCATCTTCTCTGCCTTAAGTTGAGTTCCCTTTGGGTAGGCAAATACTTGAGACTCTTGTGATCAGTATAAATATAGCATTTCTCTCCATAAAGATAATGCCTTCATATTCTTAAAGCAAACACTATGGCTGCAAGTTCCAGATCATGTGTCGGATAATTCTATTCATGAGTCTTCAACTGTCTGGAAGCATAAGCAACCACTTTTCCTTCTTACATTAACACACAACCTAAGCCATTGTGTGAAGCATCACTATAGATCACATAGTCTTTCCCGGATACTAGCTGTACCAGAATTGGTGCTTCAACTAACATCGCTTTCAATTTCTCAAAAGCCATCTGGCATTTCTCATTCCACTCAAATTTGACATTCTTGTGCAGTAATTTAGTCAAAGGAGTGGCAATGGATGAAAATCCTTTTACAAATCATCTATAATATCCGGCTAAGCCTAGAAAACTTCTGATCTCAATAACATTCTTTGGAGGCTTCCATTCCATAATTGCTTCAATCTTCTTGGGATCTGCTGTAATACCATTAACTGATACTACATGTCCCAGAAAAGTAATTTCATTCAGACAAAATTCACATTTACTTACATTTTTCACCCCTCAAATCATAAATATCATATTCACATACTCAAGATTAATTCAATCATACTTTTCATATTTATTCAAAATTAAGGATGTTACAATCTCCATATGTATATCCAAGATGGGAAACTTCTAGCTCTGACAGTGGGCTCGCCACACCTTCCTAGCATTTTGAAGATCCCTCTTAGATTTGTCCATATTGCTGGCTATAACAAGATCTATCGTTTCCAACACCTTATGACCGACATTGGACTCGATAAGATCTCGACACTCCTTGATGCCATTTCTGAATTCTCGATGCATGAAAGCATCAAAGGCATAGGAAGCCTTATGGCGGTCCAAGGCCCTAATTTCCATTTCCGTCTTAGCCCCTTCCATGGTGAACTTGTAAGAGTCCACTATATTGTTTCAGTCTTTGTTCTCCACTGCCACTTGAGCAAGTTTTTCTTCTACCTTAACTCGAGCTGTAACAGTAGCATCAAGCAAGCTGTTAATTGAGGCGACGACCTCATCCTTCGTGGCTGCAAGTGCAACCCTCTCAGCTTCAAGGGCTTCCACTCTCTCTCTCTAAGGGCATCCCGCTCCTTCGCGGCCTCACGCTCAACTTTAAACGAGGCCCTCTATGCCTTAAGAGCCGCAACCTGCTCTTTTAAAACTTCTCTGTCTCTCGCCATAACATCGAACTTTAATATAAGCTGTGAACAAATAAAAAACAACAGTTAGAAAAGCAATAGGGATAGTAACAAACTCCACAAGGGAATAAAACATAACTCACTGAGGCAGAAAGGCTAAAAAACGACTGAAGCTGCCTCCCAACGGTTTCTTCTAGAAGACCATCTCTATTCTCTTGATACACAGAGCGGATCTCCCCTTTCAACACCTTTTCAAGAACCTCCTCTAAGGAAAGACTCGGTGGTGGGGAAACCTCATTGAGAAAGACTCGGCTAGGGTAAGGGGGGAGGGGGGTGGAAACCTTGTTGACCCGAGAACTCTCAGCAACTTCAGTTGGAGGAATGGGAAGGCTGGTGCCCACTACACTTTCTAAATCAAGGACAACCCCGAACTCCTTAAAGGCAGGATCTTTATCTTTATTTGCAATGCTCCTCACAAGTTTCTCCTCGTTGGATTCCTTCTCGTCGATCCCCGCAACAAAACGTGCCTGCTCCTTAGGAACGTCCTTTAAAGTAACTTCTAAAAAATCCTCAGACGGAGGAGGTACATAATTGATTGGAGGAACGACCTTCACAGGATGCTCCAGCCCACGGCACATCCTCGTCCAACGATGAGGGTGACCTGAAGCAACAGTCTTACGTTTAACCCCCGAAATTGTCCTAAGGGCATCGGAACCATCGGTCGACCCGCTTTTCTTAGGACATGACTCCGAGGTAGGAGCAGAAACGTCCACGAAGGCAGGAAGAGGAGGATCCACTGAAATAGCCACCTTGTCCCGGAGAGAAACATGTGTCTTCTCCTTTGAAGAAGTCACAGCTTTAGCTGGAGAGCTATCCTTCTTATCCCCCCCTCCTTTCCCCTTCCTCTATTACTCTCCCGGCGAAAGGCCACCGAGAGGTTCTGCAGATCCCTCCTATCCCAACTACAGATGGGGTCGTTCTCTTAAACTACGAGGAAAGGAGGAAGAAACAGTTAGCGTCGCAAAAAAACTAAAAGCATTTGGAAAGATTAAAAAAAAAACAACATTTACTGCGAGGACGGTTATAAGGGCACCGCTTCGTCGAATACTGAAAAATATCAAACGCTTGGCGCACCAACACCTCGTTGCAACAGAGTAAGGACGTTGATCGGTCATCCGCGCGAGAAGTGACTGTTCGAAGAATGGATTTGGCCTCCTCACTGGTCAAAATAGGCCCTTCACTCCATGAATTATGCGAAGAAAAAATGCAAATTATATCTAGCAACTAAAGACATACCCCAAGAAGAAACGCAAAAGTAAGGAAAATACTTGGCTTCATGAAATGGCAAGGATTGTAAGCCTCGTGGAGAGAATTCTCCTTATCGGTAGGAACGTGGAGGCCCTAGTTCCCCTGGACATCCCCTTTCCAAAATTTATTAGAGGTAGGAAACCCCTAGATAACACAATTTTTCTTCTCATCCAACACGTCTAGCTTGGCAGATAGTCTTTCGCCATTCCCGCCAATGAGCAGCCACCTAGATGAATGAAATGACGCAAGATAATGAGAACTAGGCTCATGCGGCGATGGTCACAGCTGGTAGTATTAGGATTTATGCCCTAAAACTTGGAATTGTAAATGTTATTAGACATAAATAAAAGTTAAACGTTTGTCGTTCAAATACAAGTGTTTTATGTTTGTTCATAAATTTGTATATTGTACAAGTAACATCCGAGATTGCAAGATGTAATCTTAAAATGAGTATATGAAAGTCATATATAGTAGGATTAATTTTTAGACATGCAATCCAAAGAGTCTGTATAGAGCAAATAAAGTTAGGTACTTTGTTTGTGGTTGATCTACTACAGCGATCTATTTTGTAATGTATGGTGGTCTTATTCTAGACTGATCGTGTAGTTGACATGAGAATGGAGACACCTTATATGATGAGATCATATAAGACTGGGCCACGATTTATATGAATATCTCACCAAGATCCGTTAGTAGATGAGATTCATATATATCAACAAACGATGGCTGTTTATAAGTGATCTTAATTATGAGTGTCTTATCGATTCCTTTAGATTGGATCGTGGCTCTTGACTTACCATGAGTGAGGTCGATGTAGTATCTTGACCAATACTTCCGTATCTTAGAGTTATGGTTTGACTTGTAGCTGGGAAGGTATGAACACAATAGTGGAATCCACTCCTTCTTAATTGAAGTAGATGAGTAGTTCCCTTAAGGTATGAGATCTTTTCTTCTTCTGTGAGGAAGACAAGATTTAATTATTCATTAAAGAATCAACTGTGCTTAAAGGAAAAGATATAACTAGAGGGGTATAACAGACATTATGACCCAGCTCTATCTATGAACTACTTTTGGAGGATCACACTATATGCAAATAGCTATATCAATGGACACTGAAACTTCAGATTGTATAAACACGTCTACAGTTCTGAGAATGCAGTCTCGGGTTTTTAATGGAATAACTCCGAGATTAATAATCATAGAATATTAATTAAAGAGTTTAATTAATAGAATTAATAACACTCAACCTACCTGAAGTTTGCTAAAATCAAAGTTTGCATAAACTGATACTGACCTCCCCTCCCGTTAAGTTTGACCGTTAAAAATAATGGTTGACCGTCTAAATAGTAAAATGACCAAGAAAACCCAGTTAAAAAAATTATTAATATAAAAAAATAAACTTTTTTAAAAAAATAATAATAATTATATAAATAAAAAATAAAAATAAATTTTATCTAAAACAATTAATCTAGCCAATTTTTAAAAAAATATCTAAAAAAATTAAAAAACTTTGTAAAATAATAAATGGAGATTTGTAAAAAAACATCCATATTCAATTTAGACCGTCCATCAAATATGATGGACGATCCATATGGAATCTGGACCAATTTTTTAAAAAATAATTAAAAAAATTAAACAAAAATTAAAAAAAGTTCATATCTAATCTGAACCGTCCATCAGATTTGATGGACGGTTCAGATTTGATCTGAACTGCCTCCACCAGGGAGAGATCTCCATAGATGGAGCTTCATCCATGGAGATCTCTCCATGGAGTTCCCCCTGCAACTGAAAGGTGGAGGCGGGGAGGCTCAGCGAGGGATGCGAGTCTCCCCCGATCGCTGTAGGGAGGTCTTGCCTCCCCCACGATGATCAGGGGAGGCTCGCCTCCCTCGCCGAGCCTCCCTACCTCCGCCTTTTAGCGGCGGGGGGAACTCCATAGAGAGATCTCCATGGATGAAGCTCCATCCATGGAGATCTCTCAATAATGAAGGCGGTCCATATCAAATCTGGACTTTTTTTATTTTGTTTAATTTTTTAATTTTTTAAAAAAATTAGTCCATATTACATTTGGATCGTTCATCAGATTTGATGGACGGTCTATATTGGATCTGGATATTTTTTTACAAATCTCTGTTTACTATTTACAAAATGTTTTTAGATATTTTTTAAGAATTGGCTAGATTCATTTTTTTCAGATAATTGTTTTAGATAAAATTTGTTTTTATTTTTTTATTTATATAATAGTTTTTTTTTTTTATATTTTTAATTTTTTAACATGGGCTATTTTGGTCATTTTACTATTTTTAGATGGTCAACCATTATTTTTAACGGTCAAACTTAACGGAAGGGAAGGCCAATGTCAGTTCATGTAAACTTTGATTTTAAATGTAATTTAGCAAACCTCAGATAGGTTGAGTATTATTAATTCTAATTAATATTACTAAGTATTATTGGAGCTCAAAACTGTGGGTCCTATTAGGTCCCCTTGCTGGCCATTATGGTTGTTGGTAACGAGGGTCACGGTAAATTAATTGGATGATCTAATTAATAGTGTTACGAAAGTGACACGATTTAATTAAAGAGAAATAATTAAATAATATAATTAATAATTAAATAGAAATTAAAACTTTTGAATTATTAGTTGTTTTAATTATTAAACATGAAGTTGCAGGTTCAAATCATGGCAAGCACAAAAGAATTAAATAATATGATTATTTAATAAGTGCTAGAGGTCAAAGGTTCAAACTTAAGGGAGACCAAAAATAAATAAGATTATAACTTGGCCAAATTAAAACCCTAAAGCCCTAGTATATATATGATATGTTACTAGAAAAATTAACCTAATGCAATTAACCTAGCAAAAGAAGTGAGCGGCCACACAAAGGAAAGGAGAAAAAAGAAAGTTTTTCGAACCCCTTTCCCTTGCAAGGTGTGGTCGGCCAAGGAAGAAGACAAGGTGTTGTCTTCTCTTCTCATCTGCTACCTCCATCTCTCCATTCGTGATGTGCTCACACACGCGTTATCAGACCGCGAGTCATAGCTCGGAAGACTTGGTGGTTAATCAAGAAGTCAGAAAGTCAAAACGCAACAAAAGGTAACTGTAGTTACAAATCTATATTCGCTTATGTATAGAAACTAGTTCCTAATTGAAAAGAGTTTTCAAATAAAAGAAAAATATTAAAACCTAATTCCACTGCATTTATCTGATAAAATGATTTTTCTTCCCATCAATTGGTATCAGAGCCCCAAGTTCTGAAGTTTTTGTATATACACGAAAAAGAAAACTACAATCTTTTGTTTTCTTGATTTTCTTTATTTTCTTGATTCTTGATGTATGACATGTGTAGGCACAATCTAGGGTATGATATCTTTTATATATGATTTTGATTATATGAAATACAAGCATGAATGGTCGTTAATTGTATGGTGTCATGGGTTTTAGGATTCATTCTTGTTTTTGGAAAGCCAGTTGTTTTATGGCTATTTGTATATTGTTATTTGTTCAATTTTTTGTGTAATATTCTGCAATGCGAAGAAGATCATGACTTAGGAAAATACAAAAAAAAAAAAAAAAAAAGAGCAAAGGGGCGAGAACCCCTTGCGTACAGCAGCGGCTGCGCGTGGGCTTGGGGGCTATTCCCGTGGTTTTTTTGCTGATGATTTTTGCTAGAACTTTCTAAAAAATATTCTGAAAACGTGGCAAAAATCGAAGTGAAAAATTATGGGCGAAACTGCCCATAATGCGTATAGAAGCGCGGCTCGCACGAGGGATGCGTGCACCTTGCGTGCGCGTGGCTGTCTCCGCTGGCAGCCGTGACTTCGCGTGTGTTAGGGCTGTTTTGGGCTTCGTTTGGATCTCGAATACGTGTTAGGGTAACGCATGGGCCTTGGTACAAAAGATAGCAGCCCATAGAAGTCATTCGGATAGTCCTAAAGCACTTGAGTCCACTACGTGCAATTCTTGCGCGTGTGTGGACTTGAAGTTTGCGGAAGGATAGTCCAATGGACTTCTTGGGTAGTTATAGACTACTGAAATTTAAGTGATGGCCTCATGGCTTGACCCGTGAGATGGTTCACTCAAATTAAATCAAGTGTGACTTGATAGGAAACCCAATACAAGAAGAAGTTGGACTTGAAGAAGAAGATTACTTTTTTTTTTTTGACATAAAATAAGAAGATTACTTGAAGACCAAGGAATGTCTTGCATTATAATTATAATTAGATTTGCTTAAGATAAAAACCCATGTCACTCGGTTATTCATGTGTGCTTTAAGTTTATTTCATGTGATGATTTATGGTAGTTTAAAGCGTAATCATACATATATATGCCATCTAGTTTAGGTGTGGCTACACTTGCATTCTAACATATCGTACATAATTACCATGATTAATTTGTTTATTTTTAATGTGATAAAATAATAACCATCTTCATAAATGACAATTGAATAATGAGACTAGTTTTTAGAAGTAAAAACTTGGTAATTCTCATTAATTAACTAATCCTTTAATTAAAATGTTTAATTAATTATATTAGTTAGGTTCGTTTATTTAGTTAAGTTTAATATGATTGAATCCTTAATTAAAAATTGAACCAAATAATGAGATTAGTTTTTAGTAGTAAAAACTTGGTAATTCTCATTATTAAACTAATCATATAATTAAATTGTTTAATTAGATTAGTGAGGTCCATAAATTAATTATGATTAATATGATTAAGACCTAAATAATAATTGGACCAAATAATGTAATTTAGTTTTAATAGCTAAAACTTGGTAATTTCACTTATATTCTCTAGTTTATTTAAATAGTTTATGTAAATTAGAAATTGAATAATAAATTAGATTTTTAAGTGTTAAAGATAAAAACAATTTATTATATCGAGTAAACTTAGATTTTAATTAACCGTAGAATCTAAGTAACGACTAGTAACATAGAGTTTTAAAAACTCTAAGTTATTAGAAAACCCTAAACTACAAATAGTGAGTGGGAGAAGAATATATGACATTATATCCCGCAATTTCCATCGTTAGTTCAACACCGTGAGATTCAAGTAGCACCTCGAGACGGCTTTGCTTTCTTCCTCCCTACTGAAGGTGTCCATGAGAGTCAATACCAAGGTTGACTTCCTAACATATAGGTTTTCAGAATGTATTTTGGGATTGACCTAACCTGCCTAGGCAACTCTCAAGTTAAGTTCATGAATTCTGAAACGGTGGATCACACTCACAAAGGATATAATTAAGTTGTTAATTAAAATCCCGACTGAATTAAAGCGATGGTTGAATAATATAAGAATAAAAAGTTATTCTGATGTATCATTCGATTGAGAATGTCTCGATCTGATATGCAGGGACTTGACCTAGCCTATCTAGGCACTTACTTATGGTATGTTGGGTTATTGCGGCATAGTAACTATTTTTTGGGATTTTTTTAGTTTATTAAAACATATTCATGCATCATGTTTAATTTTATGCCGAACATATAGTATGTGATATGAATGTATGAAGTGAATGATTTTAATTTATTTACGTTTTAAGATCAGCAATCTTTTCTGCTTTAATTTCAATTCTCGCAAATGAAATATTAAACGGGGATAACTATACTATTTGGAAACACAACATTAATGCAATTATGGTCTATAAAGACCTTAAATTTGTACTTGCAGAGGTATATCCTCCAGAGCCTGTAACCAACGCAGGACGAGCTGTCAAAAGTAAGACTAGCGAAGCAAATGTTGCTTAACCATCTTCTTCTAGTTTCAAGAAGACGAAGAGGTCTACTGGCAAAGCAAAGGCTAAGCCTAAGATAAAGAGCACCACGATTGACAAAGTAAAGGGAAAATGTTCCCATTGCAAAGAGGTTAATCATTGGAAGATGAACTGTCTACAGTACCTCGAGAAGCTCTCCAATAAGAAGAAAGTGAAAAGTAAATTAGATTGTAGGAACTCACATTCAATATTACTTGTGCCGACCCCGTATACTTGCGGGTACACAAAAGGCATAACAGAAATCCAGTGGATAGTCGAGCAAATGATATCGTATTTGTCCCTTTGAATTCTGCGAGAAGGTTCTCGGCGATGATGAGAACCTGATGAATACAAATTGTGAAATGGCTATCTGAAAAAACAAAGAAAGATCGGTGAGGGGTTCCGGACTTTATCCAGCGATTATCTTTTGACGATCAAGTCAGTTTCCAAGTAATGGATGAGTAAATGGATTGATTCAAAAAGTTTTAGGGTTGGTAAGTATATTAAATAGCATACATTCTTCCTCGATCAATGACTTTATTTATATCATCCAGTAATTCTCTTTACCTTCTCCTATTTTAGGGATGTTCAGATTGTCTAGAAGTGTGATCAGCTGTATGTTACCTTAAACGTGTAACACTTGTTTTCTCGGAGAGCCTGTCCAAGGACGGGATAGGATATGTGGTTAAACGGTAACCTGCAACACTGGAGTAGTAAATACACCTGATTTATCTGATGACAAGGTTCTAAGTTTGAACGGGTTCACCATAAATGTTAATCAGACGCGTCGCAAGTTGTCAGACTCAATGCTGACATGGGCTGTCCTGTTTGTCGCTGACGGTCAACTAATACGCTGTAAGAGTATTGATGATGCTTTGATTACTCTTCTCGCAGCCGAGAGCCTTCTTGTCAGTTTTCTCCTAAATGATGTCAAAATCACCTCTAGTTTTTAGAAGGCTACTCGCTGGTTTAAATAACTGCATTTGGTCGCCAGCGATGGTGTGGCGATATTGCTATGGAAATTACCCACAACAATTAATAATAAGTTAAGCTACTTACATAGATAATTATAATATTTGTTCAAATAAAATATTGTGTAATTATGTTATATTAATTTAAATAAAAAAGATTAGTACTCAAATAACTGGAAAAATTCTAAGTAAATGAAAACAATGATGAAAATTAAATTTAAGGGATCATACACACTACGAGGACATGTAAAGTATTACAGAGAAAGCCAAATTCTCTACAATTGTTCTTTCTAGTACCCTAAAATTGTAACAAAAACTAAAAATAAATTTCAAGAAAGTGTACATTAGCCTGATAAGATATCAATATGCTTTTGTTTCATCAGATATTCAAACATAACCATATAGAAATAGAAATCTACAATTTACATCATAATAATAACAAATTCGCAAACATACCCCCCTCAAAATCAACATGAGGAGAACCAGCTTGAATTTGTAAAGTTTAGAGCACACCATGACAAAGAGTTCACATTACAATACTTGTCTTTCTGACTAGCAGATTCATACACACACTTAAAGTTCATTAGGGAATACAAGTTATTAAAAATATTTTACAAGCTCTCTAGGCAGGAAACCATACTTGCATAATTTTTCAGTACAAATGCAATCCACCGCTGAACCGACCCCCTAGAGATGACAGATTCAGAGCATTTCTCATACTTGCTTTATCTTTCTTGATTTGGATCAGCTTGTCGTAAACACACCAAGGGAAGCTTAGAAAATGATCTCGATTCAAGCCCTCGTTGTAGCTACCCCAATAGGTATGATGATACGTGACGTAGTACCAAGCGGCAGCTTTTGCATATACATCATCATCTCCAGAATCTGACCCACTTCCCTTCTCATTGAACCAGCCTCTAGCTTCTTTTCTCAAGGACTTCACTGCCATACCAATCGCTTCTGCATCTCTTCTCTTAGTGAAAGATTTTGACATCTTCATTATACCACCACTGAGTATTTCAGCTTCAGTTGTGATGCCATAGTAGTCCATCAGATTCCCCAGTTTGTAGTCATAATTGCTTTTGTGATAGAAAGCATCATCAATATGATCCTCAAAGCCATAGACTTCCATGTCAGGGTCATAAGACCGCCTTGCCATTTCACGAGTAAAGGAGCGAATAAAGCTTGCATGGGGTGCAATGTTCTTCACCACTCGGAAAAGCTTTCCTATCACATTGTGTGACTCGTATGTGGGTTTGTCAGGTTTTTCCATGAAATCTGGATATTCTTTGACATATAAATGAGGTGGTATTTCAGCAGGTACTCCAGTTTTTGGAAAATCAACTGCAATCGAAAATTTCTCAGCTAGTTCTAAGCATGGGTTGCTCATTGCTTTCTGAGGCTCTCTATCAGCAAAAACAGTGTGAGCATTTGCAATAATTCCCAAACTATCATTCACTATGTAGTTGGTGAAATACTCCTCAACTTCCTGCACCAAAGAAAAGAACATCTCATATGTAAATAACTGAATAACTGTTTCATGTCCGGTTCTAACAATTGTATGGCACTAGAAAGAAGACTAATTGAAAGCATAAAACTATGGAACCAGCAAGTACATATAAATGCATACAAAAAAGCATCCCAGTCACTCATTGGCTTAAAGGATGTCCAAATATCATATCCCATTTTTATAGGTACAATGCATATGTCTTAAATACTGCTAGCAAAACTAAATAGACATGAATTTTTGGCATATCCAAATGGGACAACAAAAAAGGTACAAAATTCCCTTCATATTTCAGAGTCTAAAAGAGTAATACCTCGATGGTAACATCATGATCTAACTGAATAGTTTGTGCAGGATTATAATCCATAGGCTGGACTTGTTGTGGCGGAATTAATTCATGGTCCCAACAGACAAAGTAGATATCTCCATCCAAATCACTTCCCGAACATTCATTTGGATGAGGTCTAGAATGATAAATTAATATAAATGTCAGTAAAAGGCAAAATCTCTGAGCAGGGCAATTATTTGATCCATCACAATATCATAGACAAATAATGGGAAAACAAAACACAGACACAACTAAAAAACTTTAGCATCCGAAAGAATTGGTCATGCCAAATTTAAAACTTTTTGTTCACATCACACGAAATAAATCTTAATAATCCAAATAAAAGAATGAATGGCCAGTATAAATATGCTTTGGCTTCTTGCAAAAAATATAGGGCTAAATATTGTAGATATTGAAGGGGAAAAAATATATATATAGTAATTTGAGAAAATATTGAAGGGAAAAATGAGGGGTTTACATGACTGTTCAGATATATCTGAAATTGTTGAGTTCCCAAACTTAGATTAACTTAGTAAACCTAAATTTCCACATGGCATGCTTGCTAGACACATGAACTTCACTGGTAAGTAACTATCAGAAGGCATGCTATGAGCTTCATAAGTTCCAATGAACCTGGGACAAGTTACTTTGTAATTCTTTTTTTCCATGTCCAACATTCCTATTGCACATGTACACATAAATTTACCAACTTAGTGTCATGCTCCACAAACATACTTTACGCATTCAGCAATGTTCTATCTAATGCAGCCAAGGGAAAGAATTTATGGCAACCTGAAAGCCTGCAGTCCTCAAAACACATAAATGAAAGTCAAAGTTATACTAAAGTTAAGTACTAGGTTGGCAGAAACTGTATTTGTGTGGATGTGATTTTGAACAGGGCATAAGGAAATCTAGGCGATGCCTATGAAATATAATCCAGTGCATACCACAACATTCCAGTTTATGGTGTCCCGAAGACTTACCTCATTCCTTTCTGAGGAAAGACAACACAGTCCACCATATGGTGCAAAGCTGGCACGTTCACAGCCCTTAAAACACGCACATCGCCTGGGTGCAAGCAAGGATTTTTCGCAACAACAATTTTTCCTTCCACAATGTAACGCCGTGTCGATCCATTACTGCTAGACATGACAGAATCATCACTCAAATGCCTACGTCCAGCACCAGAAAACTGCACAAACACCTGCCCATAGTTTAACGTTCTGGTTTCATCTAGGCATCCCATCATAGATCTTGCACCTGGTATGTATATCCTTGTCTTAGTCCGCAACTCCAACAACTTTGATGCCCGGAACGTTTGCAGCATCATTGATAGGAATGGTTCAGCATCTGGCATATAACCACACAAGAGCATTTCCTTGAGAATGTTAGTGTTTTCTCCCGGAGACATCAACTCCAAAGCCTCCTGTGCCCTTAATGGATCTGTTAAGATAGCGTCCAATTGATCTACAGCTTCTCTTTGTTTCTTCTCAAAGACATGATCCTGAACTCCAAGTGTAGAAAGAAGAGTTATTAATTGACGGTTCAGAAAACATGGCTGATACTTGCTCCATGCCAAAACATCCAGTTTCGTAATATCAGATTCATACTTTCTCATGCTTTTTCTCAATGATAATTTCTTGGACGAAGTGGGATCAACAGCCACTACACCTTTGTATCCACCGTATCGAATCTGAAAGGCAGATGGAAAAACACCTTTGAAACCACATTTTGAGGCCACTTTCCGAGCAAATTCAGCAGAAATTTTTCCAATACCATCTGAGAACACATAATTAGTTCCACCTTCTATTTCTATATCAGGAATGATCTCAAGTTCATGTTCGCCAACGGTAAGGGTTTCGGTAGATGAACCGAAAGACTGACCCAATCTAGCAGCATATTTTGCCACATTTCGTATTTGACGAAAATTGCCCATCCACCTCCTAATATCAGCAGCAGTCTGTCCATCTCTTGGTGCAAACATCCAAGCAGAATTTTCACGCAATTGACTTGATGAAAAGGCAAGAAATTCAAACCTTTTATCACCGATTACTATGCCATTTCGAAGGGTAGAAAGAATTCTTGTGTAGATTTCAGTCCTCCTCTCCTCATTTGCAGAAGATGTACGCGGACACAAATCTGTTGAATACATTTTATCCAAATTCTCATCAACAAAAGAAACACGAAGAAAATTATCAATATGTTCTCTGAATTTGCGTAGTACCCGATTTGAGACATTAATCTCTGGACCACAAAAATAAACTCTACAAGGAGTTACTTGAACTCTGTGTACATATACCAAACCATCATCTACAGATATAGCAGGTGATCTTAGCATATTGCTAGATGAGAGGTATTTTTCGTACTGTTCCTTGAGCCACACTGAAGGTTCGTAACAACATTCTTTTAAATGATAGAGTTTATCCAAAGCATGTTCTATGAAGGTCATGTTGAATATACGTGGATTAACCCACCTATAAAAATTTGCATCAAGTGTCGGCCCTGAAAGACACCCATTTTGAACCAACAAATTGATCTTAAACAGGATCTCGTATGGCAAGTCTACTCCAAGTGGGGGACCAACAATGGGGACTAGATGATCATTACGAGAATAAGCACGACCACTTTCCAATACAAACGTGCCTTCAATTTCTTTATAGTAAGGAAAATTATCTCGAAATTTTGGAAGTTTAATGTTGTAAGCAATTTCCAAACATAATCCAGCAGACTGCCCAATACAGCTTGATGGGGTGAAATCCGTTGTCCGTACCCACTGATCATCAGGGACATCCTTAAAATAGTTAAGCAAAGGATCATCCAGTACACTACCTGAAGAGCGTTCAACTCTTTTGAAAATACGAGGAGAACCAAATAACTTGCAAGAAAAGAAGACCAAAAAAAGAAATTGTTAGTTAACTACTAATTTATTATCATAAACAAGTATACTGTAAACATGATAAACAACTTCCTACACTCAATCATACGGATGGTCGGATTTTGCTGTCTATCTAATTCTAAAATTATCCAAACGCGGTATGCAGCCTATGTTTGAAATGTAAATATCATTTAATGAAGTCTGTATCGACAACCTAATCCATCAGAAACATAAGTAACCTTCAACAAGAGACCCTAAGAATTTCTAAGTACAAACACTCTGATTTTATTAAATATCAAGACCTATATTTCAACCTTTACACCAAAATATATATTTATATATATATTAAAAAAAAGATTAATAACAAAATAAAACAATAATGGATTTCTGATAATGATCAGAACTAGTAAATCCACCTGGATAAGAAGATACTTTGCTCTTTGACCATGTCCATGTGGGCGATGTAGCTCAATCTGCCAAATGTTCTCATAGGCAAGCTCAAGTCTGTACTCTACTTGTTGATGAGACAAAATAAAATTTATTCTTCTCATCCCAAATCCAAAGTTCACAGAAACATTCCGCCCTTTCCAGAAAAAACTGAACTTCTCATTTGAGATCTGACAGCCAAAATACAACGTTATTTCCTCCATGGTATACATAAAGGTTCTCGGCTTTGGCACAATATCATGCTCCATTTCCCGAGCCTTGAGATATGAACTCCCAAACCGTAGGGATCGAGACAGGATAGATTCAGCATTTTCATTAGTTGTAAATTGTACAATAGCATATGCTCTCGGAACGCCTCTATTGGCCTTGGACTGTCTAATCTTAATTGCAAAAGTAGTTCCTTCACCAGTAGATGACTCCAGAAATCTCTTGACTGATTCTGCAGTCACGCTACTAGGGAATCCATACACTTGAATTGTCTTACCCATAAAACAAGTAATCCTGCAAATTTACCATGTCAAAGCAAGTTAGTTGCTCCAAGTATATGGGGCCAGGAAGAAAGAACGAACGAACAAAAAGACAGTCAAATTCAGTAAGGCAAGAAAGAAAGAACAAAGGCTCATTTTACATATAATCCCAGTGACACAAGCATATTGAGTGCAAGAATTCAGAAATGCAGCAAATTATACAAAAGTCACTAATTTGAAAATGAAATCATTTTGTAGAGGGTATCGGAGCTACCCTGTGATGTGCAGAGGCAAATAATGTGATTACATTGAACCTAACTTTTCCCAATCATAGTCTAGCTGTTAAAATTGAAAATTTTAGGAAAAATAAACTTTGATTATAAAAAAGAAAACTATTTGATAACTTATCTAAATATCATAAAACAATTTAGGAGAAATTACAGCGAACCTACTTGAGGTTTGTCATTTTACAGGCGGAAGCAACTTTATAAAAAACTGACAGTAAACCCCCCTACCGTTATCGTTGACCATTAAAGATAATCGTTGACCGTTTTAAAAATTCAAAAAGAATAAAATACCACTAATTAAAAAAGAATAAATTATAGCGAACCTACACGAGGTTTACCATTTTACAGGCGGAAATAACTTTATAAAAAATTAACAGTGAACCCTCCTGCCGTTACCGTTGACCGTTAAAGATAACCGTTAACTATTTTAAAAGCTTAAAAAGACCAAAATAGCCCTAATTAAAAATTTAGAAAATAAAATGTAAATTGCACTAAAGTTTCTCTTATTTTTTTAAAAAAAATTAAAAACAATCAAATTTAATTTAATTTAAACAATAAAATAATAGAATTGCACTAAAATGAAATTTGACCGTCCATCAAAATTGATGGACGGTGGAGATCCAATTTGGAAATTTAATCTCCATCAAGATCAAAAAAAAAAAAATTACTCAATAGAACCGATCTTTAGCGATGAAGATTTTACTTTTTCGATTTTCTTGATATTGATGGAGATCTAATTTTCAGATTGGATCTCCATCTACATCCAACCAAAATTTATTTTTTATTTTTTTATTTTTATAATTGTTATTTTTAAAAAAAAAAATTATTTTTCTAATATGATCTCCATTGTCTATCAATATTGCTGAATATTGGAGATTCATTAAAAAAATTTATTGTTTTTAATTTTTTTTAAAAAAAAAATAAGAGAAACCTTAGTACAATTCACCCTTTGTTTTTTAAATTTTTAATTTTTTTAATTAGGAGTATTTTGGTTTTTTTGAAATTTTAAAACGATCAACGGTTATCTTTAACGGTCAACGATAACGGCATGGGGGCTCGCTGTCAATTTTCTATAAAGTTGTTTCAGCCGGTAAAATGGCAAACCTCAGGTAGGTTCACTGTAATTTGTCTTTTTTTAATTATGGGTATTTTGGTCTTTTTGAACTTTTAAAACGGTCAACAGTTATCTTTAACGGTCAACGATAATGACAGGGGGGTTCGCTGTCAATTTTTTATAAAGTTATTTTCGCCTGTAAAATGACAAACCTCAGGTAGATTCGCTGTAATTTCTCCAACAATTAATGTAAACTTCCTTGAAAAGCTTTTAAACACCATAAGCCACTTTTCAAGGTGGGACTAATTAATTAAGATTACATAAATGTAACCAACTGAATTTAATTAAAAGGGTTTAAAATCTTACCTGTCTTCCAAAATTAAAATAAAATAAAATAAAAATAATCATATAATGTATAACAAGACAAATCTCATCTGAACTACCCTTTTCCTCAAAAGTAAAACAGTTTATCAACTTGTCTTCTAATAGAATGTTGGAAAAATCCAATATGTGGGCATACATATGTGTTCAAATGTGTGATGTTATCTTAAAGTATAGCCCATTTAAAGAATTGGGCATTGGGTATTAAAATATCATGGATTCAATGTGTATAGACCAGAGTGATATTTCTAGTTTGATAAGGGGCCAAATTAGAAATATCAATACTTTTATTTTAACCGATTACAAATCAGGGGTCAGGGTCCCAATTCATACGTTTAATTTCTCCTCTCTCTGCCTACCTGATCAACAGTGGGAATACAGACATTCATAGGGTAAAATTCGTATTGATTTTGAAGATTATAACCCGTCACAGCAATTCCATCATGGATCAAGGTACACTTCCACATCTAGTTTTTCTTTTTGATTTCACATGGAGTTTTAGCAATATATTAGGGTTTAATTAATTTGGTATAAATATGCTTAGGTCTGAATTTAGGGTTCTTGATGATGATTTTGGCCTAATTGTTTGATTAAAGCATGTTAGAATTATGTTAGTTCAAATCCTATAAGTGGTATCAGAGTCACTCCATGATTTAAGCACTGAAAAAATTCTAAATTTAAGTTTTACATTTTTTTTTTTTTAAAATTTGGGGTTTTGATCTTCTAATTCATAAAATCAATGCAATTGATTGAGTTGGCATTTGAGATTTGGTTTGTTGTTTGTTGTTAATCAAGTGAACAGACGCGGGCTAGAAACCCTGACAAATTCTGCCCGTACCACAATGAGGCGGGACACCGAACAGGCAATTGCTTCGAGCTCAAAGATGCAATCGAGGACTTAATCAGGCGAGGACGCCTTAGAGACTACATAGTACATCCAAGAAATCAACCGCAGCAATAGCCACAACGGCAACAGCAACAGCTAATTGAGCCAACTGTGAAAGTCATCCATGCTATCCATGGGGGGCCACAACCTACAGGAACTTCAAACAGGTTGCTGTCATGCTACATGAAGGAAGCCAGCCATTCTATAATGAGAACATTGAATGCTAACAAAGAGCCCTTGGAGCAAAACGGGGCAATGGCGAAAGGTATAACCTTCACGGATGCAGAAATGCGAGGTGTACATTGGCCGCACGACGATGCGATTGTCATCAAGGCAATCATTAGGGGAATAGCCATATACAGGACCATGATTGACAACGGCAGCTCAGTGAACGTCCTGTATAAGAATGCTTTTAAGGAAATGGGATTAAACCAGAATCACCTGCAGCCTTCAAACAAGCCACTGTACGGCTTTACAGAAGATTCTATCATTCCCTTGGGGATGATCGCTTTACCCCGCACATTGGGAGAATCGGGCTGTCAAACAACCACCATGGCGGCCTTCCTCGTCATTGACTGCCCGACAGGTTACAATACCGTCCTGAGAAGACCAGCTCTCAATGACCTGGAAGTAATCATTTCAACCAAACACCTGACCATAAAATTTCCAACCCTAATAGGTGTAAGGAATGTCCACGGAGAGCAGAAAGTGGTCAGGGCGTGCTATGAAAAAACTGTCAGGATAGGGACACTGGAAAAGACAGCGAAGGCCAGAGCTAGCGAGCTAAGAACTAGAGTACGGACTAGAACACTCCGCAATCAACCAGCCGCAGAGCTCGATGACAACATCGACCCAAGGGTAATCGACGAGAATGAAGCCACAGGCCCCGTTGAAGAACTAGAAGAAGTCTAGATAGATGAACTAAAACCTAAAAGAACCCTGAAGCTGGGGGTGAATTTAGATCCAGTAGAAAGAAAAGTATTGCTTGGATTTCTAAAAGGAAACCTCGATGTCTTTGCCTGGGCTCACAGTGATATGGTAGGGATCAGCCCTGAAGTGATGGCGCAAAAGCTCAACATAGACTCAGCTTTCAAACCGGTTAGGCAAAAAAGAAGAGTCATGAATGCAGAGAGGTACGTGGCCCTGAAGGAAGAAGTTGACAAACTCTTGGCCAACGGATTCATTAGGGAATCTCATTACCCTAACTGGCTCTCCAACCCGGTATAGGTAAAAAAGAAGAACAATAAGTGGATAACATGTGTAGAATTCACCGACCTCAACAAAGCCTGCCCGAAGGACAGTTTTCCCCTGCCGAGGATCGATCAGCTGGTGGAGTCAACGACCAAACACGAGCTATAAAGCTTTATGGATGCATATTCGGGCTAAAACCAAATACCCATGTTCCCAGCAGATGAAAAACACACCTCGTTTATCACAGATAGGGGGCCCTACTGCTATAAGATAATGCCTTTCAGATTAAAAAATACGAGGGCGACCTATCAGCGGCTAGTCAACATGATGTTCGCTGAACAAATAGGTAAGACTATGGAAGTGTACGTGGACGATACGCTCGTAAAGTCAACCCAGGCGGCTGACCACGTTGTGCACCTAGAAGAAATGCTTCAAGTGTTAAAACATTATCAGATGAAGCTCAACCCCCTGAAGTGTGCTTTTGGTATAGGTTCTGAGAAATTCCTAGGTTTTATAGTAAACCAACGAGGAATAGAGGCAAACCCTGAAAAAATCAAAGCCATGTGCGACATGCAACTACCTACCAAGCCAAAGCACGTACAAAGCCTTAATAGTCAAGTCCTGGCACTGAGTCGGTTTATCTCGAAATCAACGGATAAGTGTGTGCCTTTCTTCAACGTTCTGCAAGGTAACAAGAAGTTCGAATGGACAGAAGAATGTGATCTCGCCTTCCAACAACTAAAAGAATATATAGGACGAGCTCCCTTACTGTCAAAACCGCAGGACGGAGAAAAACTCACCATTTACCTGGCAGTGACCCAGCACGCTATAAGCATGGTTCTACTTCGAGAGGAGAACAAAATTCAACTGCCAGTTTACTATGTGAGCAAAAGACTATAGGACGCTGAAAGCAGGTACCCACAAATGGAAAAACTCGCATACTGTATGGTAGTAGCGTCAAGGAAGTTGCGACTGTACTTTCAAGCCCACAGCATCGAAATACTCACTAACTACCCCTTATGACAAGTTTTGCAGAAGCCCAACACCTCAGGAAGGCTGCTAAAGTGGGCAATAAAGCTAGCGCAATACGACCTGGAGTACAAACCACAAGTAGCTATAAAAGGTTAAGCCCTCACAAATTTCATGGCAGAATTATCGAGCTTGGAGGAGGGGGCTCAACAAAAAGAGCTTTAATGAGAAACTTCCCCTCCTGCCAAACAAGAGCAAAAAAGACCAGAGTCTCCGCTGTGGGAGCTATACGTCGACGGATCCATTACGAAGGAGTGGTTGGGGCTGGCATTCTATTAATCAGTCCGAAAAGGCACAACATCCACTGCGCCTTACGCTTCGGCTTCACCGCATCCAACAAAGAGCCGGAATACGAGGATCTCCTCGCAGGATTGCGCCTAGCCAAAGAACTATAGGTACAAGCAGTCAAAATTTATAGTGACTCACAGCTTATTGTGAACCAGGTCAAACAAGAAGTCCAAGCTCGCGGCACGAACATGGCGGCCTACCTATAAAAAGCCACGAAACTCCTAGATACGTTTCAATGGCACGAAATCCAACAGATCCCGCGAGCTCAGAACACGCACGCGGATGCCCTAGCTCCTAGCGACCACCAAGGACGCAGACTTGCTTAGTGTTGTGCCCGTCAAACACCTGTCAAAACCCAGCATAGCAACGAAAGGGGCAGTCATGGTGATCAGAACTACCCCAAATTCATGGATGAACCCTCTCATCAACTACCTCTCCAATGGAATGCTACTCATGGACAAAAATGAAGCTCGACGCCTGCGAGTGTTAGGAGCATGGTACATCATCTACGATGACATGCTGTTTAAACAAGGATTCTCCACGCCGTTATTGCGATGAATAGACGAGGAGGACGTTATTCATATCTTCAACGACATCCACGTAGAATTGTGTAGCAACCATGCCGAGGGGCTTTCCCTGGCTAACAAAGCCCCGCATTTAGGTTTCTACTGGCCCACGATGAAACGGGATGCCATTGACCTTGTGAAAAGGTGTGACAAGTGCCAGAGATTCGCCAATACTCCCTGCGCTCCCCCAGCACTCTTACATTCGATGGTCAACCCGTGGCCATTCGTTATATGGGGAATGGACTTGACATGCCCCCTATCAACGGCCCGCGAAAATTGCAAACACGTGGTGGTAGCGGTTGATTATTTCACGAAGTAGGCAGAAGAGGAAGCCCTCAACAAAATTTTGACAGCTAAAATTGAAAAATTCGTGTAGAAAAACATTGTAAGCAGATTCGGCATCCAACAGAAAATCATCACTGACAATGGCACACAGTTCGAAAGTCAAAGATTCAAAACGTTCATTGAAGACTTAGTCATAACAAAAAGTTTCTCCGCAGTTGATCATCCACAAGCGAACGGGCAGGTAGAGGCCGTAAATAAAATCATCAGACACACTCTAAAAACGAAACTTATGGAGAAAAAAGGGGGTCTGGGCAGATGAACTTCCCAAAATATTATGGTCATACATAACCACTGCGAGGAGTACCACAAGAAAGACCCTCTTCTCTATGGTATATGGAGCAGAAGCCATGATTCCAGCTGAATCAACGGCCAGCACACACAGGAGGGCCACGTTCAACCCCGAGCGGAACAATGGCCTACTCGCAGCTAGCCTCGACCTCATAGAAGAAAGGAGTGACGCTGCTTGCCTAAGGGTAGTTGTGTACCAGCAAAGAGTAGCCAGATATTACAATTGAAAAGTCAAACTACAACATTTCAAATAAGGGGACCTCGTACTAAGGTTACTCTTACCCGGAGCCCGCAACCCTCAAGAAGGGGTCCTAGGACCAAATTGGGAAGGCCCTTAAATGATAGATGAAGACCTAGGCAATGGCGCTTACCACCTTGTAAATATCAGCGGAGCCAGAGTTCCGCGGGCTTGGAATGCAGAACACCTGCGAAGATATTACTAGTGACAATTGTACTCGTTTTATTATTAATAAAGCTGCCTTTTTTCTACAAGCTCTCACGTCCTATCATGATAACCCTCGACCTTGGGGGGGCCAAGGGAGATAAGGATCAACACAATAAAAACGACATGCAATTGAACCTGGAATACGAAGAAAAAATTCCAAGGGAAAAATCTCCGAGTATTGGCGACACTTGCGTATGATAGGTCTCCCACCTTTAGACCAACAAGGACAACTAAGCGAGCCTGTTAACGAGAAGGTCTCCCACCTTCAAACCCTCCTACTTTCCAACCAACTAGCTTGCTCTTAATAAACTGAGTATACACATTGGCGGAACCCGCCAATATGAAAGCCCATGAGCAATCTAACTAGTGGGGACAATAGACATACTCGAGGTGACAGACCTAGAGCTGTAGACATTGGCAATACTCACCTACCTGAGAGCTGATGAGCTCTCAAACCAGCAGAGCCAATATAAACATTCATGGTGGAATCCCTTACAAGCCTAAGTATAAAATTGTCAGAACTCGCCAACTTGGGAAGTTATAAGCGCTCAAACTAGCGAGGTCAAAACTTACGGCAAAGAAGCCTCCCCAAGAAGCTGCACAAAACCAACGAAACCTATGGATCAGTGAGGTTAATACGGACATCCAGGTGTAAAACTTCCTACCAACAAGGTTGCGTTTATCAGGTTTTGTCGTTTTCTATCAGCTTATTTATACAAATATCTAAGTCGAGTACGGTTGCTTGCATTTGTAAAAATAAACACACAACGTTTAAGACAAATATGAAATCACCTTAAAGTCCTTAAAGAAAAGGGAGAAAAATAGCTACAACTGGACGGAACAAGCAGGATGATGGAGTTGATACTGGAGCCTCGACGAATCAAACTTGGCTGGTTGGGGGATCCTTACCTTCTGGGGTCACTTTTGAGACAACCACAACAGGGGTATCTGCAGATTCAGAGGTCGCATCTTTCTCCTGTGCCTCATCTATTTCCCTAGAAGGACCTTCGAAGAAACCCTCTTCCTGTTGCAACCCAATCATCCCCACATCCCGTATGGCCTTGAAATTTTCAATCATTTCACCAACATACGGGCCAAGGAAGCTAAGTTCGTGTTCGGGATATCGCAGCCAGATACTGTAAAGTAGATCGCTTTAAGCATCATCTAGCATTTTCTTTTCTATCTCGCTTCTTTCGATCTCGAGCACGTCTTTATATGCGAGACAAGTAGTTTTTGAAAGAAAAAAAAAAAGAGGGAGTGAGCATACAAGTTTGTTGTGAATGAAGAATAGAGAGTTGCAGATTAGTACTCACCACAAGACCATAACGAAGCAGAGCATGACGGAGCCTCATCCCATCATCCTCTTCGATACGATTGCTTAGGCCTTTTATGAGATATTCCTCGAAAATTTTGGAAACCTTAGCAATGAATTCCTTCACGATAGGACTGAGAATCGAAGAAGAATGATTGACCCTAGTCATATCAACTTGGGTTCCCTCGAGAGGGCGAGTAGGAGACCCTCCCTCAGCGGACTGTGCCTCTGCCACAACTAGGTACTCAGAAACAACGTTCTTTCCTCTGCCGTTAGCTGCGAAGAGAGCCGGAAGAGGTGGTGGTAATGATCGGGGCGGCCCTATGGAAGTAGGGGCTCGCCACTTTGGCTAAGTGTCCCTACCTTAGCTTTCTTCAAAGGTGGAGTAGAAAGGGAAATGCCGGCACCCCCTTGCCCACGGGGCATTTTTGTACATTCAACTTCCCCATCTTTCCTTGCCTTGGCTTTTGCGTTTGTTGTTGCTGTTCTGGCAGCTCATAGCAATGTCGCTTGTGAGCCGGCTCGTGAACCTGCTCGTTAGATTCAGTTTCTTCATTCTCCGAGCTTCAAGAAGGCGGTTTAGCGACCTCCTGGATATCTCGTTCTACGTCGAGCTCCTGAATCTCGTTGCGATGACGAGCAAGCGCAAAACCCACCAATAGCCCTTCAATGACTTGCCTAAATTTAGCAAGCGCCTTCTGGTCCTTCGGAATCGACTCTAGGAGACCATCAAGCACCGCTTCCTTTTCTTCGAAAATTATACGATTCTAACCTATACTACCTGCGAGAAAACGATGTTTTCATTAGGGAACAAGCGATCAGATCAGACAAAAAGGGCGTACCTCTACTTTGCAGGATAGACTTACGAGGTGACGAAACAAAAATGCTTGTGTTTAATAAATTTGACCTTGGGGCCCTTAATAAAGAAGTAGGCTATTTTGTAATTCCCTCCATTCGACCTAATTTTCGATTGCAGTAGCTCCTTATATTACTTCGCTCGTACGGGGAGATAGTATATCCCATCGTGTTAAGACCCAACGGACGACTTCTTTGGAAGAGGGCACTTCTTCAATGAATAACAGGCCCTAATAATGTTGTCGCTCATGGGACCGACCTCTCTCCTCCTAAAAGTAAGGTAGAGAGAAATCAACTCGGCATAAAAGTTAGGAGTAAGCGGCATTGAAGCAAGCTTCAACAAATTTATGAGAAATCTCGGAAAAGGGAATCTCAACCCATCTTGTAGGTGATGCAGACAGATCGCTATATAACCTAGAGGGGGATGAGCCGGCCTATCTGTTGCCCCAGGAACCAGCACCTTATGACTATTGGGGAGATGGTACGAACTCGCATAACCTACCAAGTCCTCCCCAGAAATTATGGAGGGGACCGACAAAAAGGTCGTAGCTTGTCGTTTCGACCCCCTAGGGGCAGCGTGGGAAGGGTTAGCCGCCTCCTCCTTATCACATGCGGTTCTTATATCCTCCCCCTAGTGACCAAAAGATGAAACCTCAGTGGCTTCCCCTTGAGACCCCCTAGTTTCCTGATGATCAGAGGTTGAAGACTTTGTGGCCTCAGCTTTATGAGCCTTAGCAAGCCCTTTTACTACGATCCAAGATCCGTTGCACAGCCTGAAGCCGCTCATAGCCACTCACTACCTCATCAAAGGGCAGGGAACTATGCTCTCCCGAGCTGGGATCACCACCACTAGCAACCCCGTGACACTTCTGATTGCTCAAGCTAGACAACTACACCAACGAAAGAATATGACGGGTTAAAGAGGGAAAAGACCTACCACGCCTGCAACGACCTAAATGCTCATATCAAAAGCGCCACAAATTTGTTACTACTTTTTCCTTGACTCAGTGAGGAGACAAGAAAAGAAGACCCGCCGCAACCAGGCCCTCACAGATAGGCTAGGTACACCGAGAAAATAAGAAAAACAAAAAGGAAGTGAAAAAACTTACTATGGAACGATAAGGCGCGGTGTACGCACAGAAATGAAAGCAATCGATGACTACGAAAAATCTCCCCCAACGTCGGAAACAGAAGCTTTGGTCACTGGAATCACGGGCAGAGTTCAAAATCGCCTTTGGAGGGAGAAGAATTTGCAAGAAAGTTTTGGAATTATGAGAAAATGGGAAGAAAAAAATAAAAATGCCCTATATAACCAAGAGCCCAAGCCGTTAGATAGAGGCAATGATGGCCTGAGAAAAATCTACGGCTGAGATTCAACATGAGGATCTGGGGATACTCGAAAGGCCACCGATTCAACGTACGTATTTAATGCAACTGACAACGTGGCAGTTGACACGATAGTTCTCACTCACCAGAAGAGCGGCCACTTTGATCACCTGGCACCAACGACATAAATAGGCGTCTCATGGCCTCCCTAGAAAAGAACCTGGAAGCACTCTTGAACCAACAACTCGCTAAAACTACGAAAAAATGATTCAGCTTCCACCACGAGACTTTCGAGTTAGACACTGGGGGACTAATGTTATGTGCCAAATTTTATTAGGCCCAAAAAGGTCTAAAGATGTCAGGAAAGCCCAATAGACCTTGATAAAGCTAATAGAGCCCAACAAGCTAAAGAAACCAATAGAGCCCAATACGAACAAGGAAGCCCGTTCCAATAGACGTAAAGAGAAAAGCTCTACACAAGCTTCCACATTTAAACTACTTGAAAGAGTTACACACCACATCTCATCAATAGCGCGATTCCATCTTGTTTAGCACTCAGCTCGAAGCTACAGCTAAAAAGGAAATCCCAAAAATAAAGGGATTCTATCCGGACAACTCGCAGAGTCTCAATCAAACTCAATCTCCTTAATTTTAGCAATCATGTTTCAATTAGAACATGATTCAGGGATATAGTTTAATCCCTAATTTCTTGTAATGACATTCAACGTAAAACAGGTTGACCCCACCCCTTCACAATATAAAAGGGACATATCATCACTGTTACAAAGGTTATGAATTTTCTCAAAAAACACACATAGCGAGCTCTGCACACCCACTGAGCGAGCTCGACTTGAATATGAAGAGCAGTGGATGTAGGCATTCCCTTAAACCGAACCACTTTAAAAATCTCTTGTGTCAATCTTATTTTGTTATCTTCACCCTTCAATTCATTGTTATTTACATTGACCGAGTTCACACATCAACATAAAATTAAAATGTTATATTAAAGTATAGCGCATTTAAAGTGATCGGTATAAGGTTTAACGAATTGGGCATTGGATATTAAAATGTCATGGATTCAATGTTTAGAGACCGGAGTGATATTTATAATTTTATGAGGGGCCAAATTAAAAATATCAATACTTTTATTTTAAGTAATTACAAATCAGGGGTCAAGGTCCCCAATTTATACATTCAACTTCTCCTTTCTTGCCTACCCCATCAAAAGTGAGAATATAGACATTCATAGAGGAAATTCGTATTGAGTTGGTAGATTACAACCCGTCATAACAATTCCATCATGGATCAAGGTACGCTTCCGCATCTAATTTTTCACTTTGATTTCATATGAAGTTTTAGCAATATATTAGTGTTTGATTAATTTGGTAGAATCATGCTTAGTTCTAAATTTAAGATTTTTGATGATAATTTTAGCCTAATTGTTTGATTAAAGCATGTTAGAATTATGTTAGTTCAAATCTTAAAAACATAAAATATTATCTCCATATTGATGATTAAAACTCCTCAGAAAAACAATTCAAAGTGAATAATATTTCAACTGATCAAGGAGCAGCAAATTTATATGACAAACCACCAGTAAACTACACTAATTAACCAAGAGCAAAAGCCAAAAAAAAAAAAAAAAAAAAAAAAAGATAAGTTCAAGAAACAAAAAAAAAAAACACCAAAAGATACATCAAAGAACTGAAAATCAACTAAGTAAAAGGTTTCAGTGAATGTGAGTGACCAAGGTGACTAAAAAGAGTGCATTTTGTCAGATGGGCAAAAAAGAGAGAACTCACCAGAGAAAACAGAGATCACAAGAGCAGAACCCAGAAACTGAAGAAACAACGACGGAGAGTGAGTGAAGTAGAAGAGTTATTTGATGATCGTCGTCAATGGCAAGTCAATTTTTGTTATTTCAAATAAGTAATAATTGTCACTGTACGGAGAGCGAATGTCTCTCTTTCTCTTTTTCTATTTCTCTGTTTGCTTGCTTTTTGGTTTTTATCAGGAGAAAAAGTGATGATTCTTCGCTCCTTCCCAGGACCTTCTCATTATCCTGCTCGCTATGCTGACGTGCTTTGCTGACGTTTACATGGCCTCTGGCTCCACTTGATCTGTTCTAAATTGTATTCAAATGTGCACGTATCGACATGTGATTGGTTAATAAAGCGAGCTCAGTTGTAGATGATTTTATTGATAACTTCAACTAATGGTTTTTTAACACGCTGATGAAGATTTAGATCGCATCGGATTGAGCACACTGGAACAATTTTGGAAGTGATTTGCTCCTCTAATTTTTTTTTTTTTTTTTATACCACCTCCGTTATTTAAAATTTAAGATATTATTAAACTAAATAAAAATATTTACTATTAAAATAATCTCTTTTTAAAAAAAAAAAACAGATATTTATAAAAGAATAAATATAAGTCAAGAAAATAATTATTTTCATAATTATAGAATATTCATATAAAAATAGATCAACTAGATATATCTAAAATATAGAACATCTTCAATCTAAAATTATATTTTAGTATAATTTTTATTTTATTTTGGTGCAACTTTCACATTAATTCACGACTCTAAATTTTACTCTAAAAAAATTATTTTTTTTATATTCTTTTTCTTTTTTTTATTATTTATTAATAATTAACATTTTATTTCTTAATTAATATAATATTATAATAATATATTACATTTAAAAAATTTAAAATAATTTCTACAAAAATTAATTATAAATATTAAATTAATTTTGTCAATAATTAAATTCAAGATAAATTTATCCTTCTATAAATTCGAACTCCCAAAATATCCATCAATATTAATATTCATTTCCTCAATGGCTCAATGTAAGTATCAAGTCAAAATGAAAGTCTTCCTTGATTGTAGAGTCAAGGCACAAGTCTTTTTCCTTTCTGATAAGAAAGATAACCCAATTTTCTATAAAAAATAAAAATAAAATAAAATGCTATGTTTTCTTATGTATAGCTTTTGTAAATAAAGGAAACAAAAAATAAAGGAAACAACAGATAATTATAACATGATTCCCTCTTTCAATTAAAGAGTTTTCCTAATCAAAATAAAATATTTTCAATTAGGTAACATATTCCGTAATATCACCTATGAAAATAGATAGCTGGTTTTTCTTTTTTCTTTTAGTTTAATGTTATTAATTTTAGATTTTAAAAAGAAGAGAAATTGAAGAGTTTAGTCCTCCCGTTATTGAGAGTAGACGACTTCTAAAATAAATGTAAATCTTCGGACCATACTCTTATAGTTTAATTTCGGTAGGTCCTGATAATTCTCTAACCTGTAAGGTATCAAATTTAAAAAAAAATCAATTAAATTTAAGAAAAACCATTATTTCTTGCTTGCACATATGGTAGTTGAATCATCAAGCAACATGACTTATTCTTTTAAAGGTTGATACTCTTATTCCTATTCAGTAACATACTTCTAAATTTCAAAAACTTGAATACCAATATATAAATACTTACTTTCAAATGCGAACCGGGATTATGGCATTTAATATGAATTTTTTTTTTTTATTACATCATCTATAATGGTGCGATTCAAACCAAAATTATTATTTGTCTGAATGAGTGTTCTTTATCATAAAATCAAGATCATATCTATCAAAATTAACATAAATATTGACATTCCTCTTATAGAAATTAAAATTGCAAATTTAAAACATTTAAAGTACTTTTTTATATAGATATTATATTAATAATTTAACTCAATCCAAATTATTATTATTATTTTACTACGGTGCTTGTGTGTGTATCTATACGTATGCTAGATGTGTTGAGTACATGTTTAATCTTACTATTAGTTTTGTAACATTGCACTTATAGTTTTTTTTTTATATACCGTATGTGTATATTGAATTTATAGTTTATTATATCAATTATTGAAATAAGAACAATACTATTAAGGGAGATATATTCAATCTAGAATTTTTTTGAGTTTAATAGATTTTTTTAAGTGATAGATTTTGGTGGAGTTTATGATTTTATATGTTCTAGATAGATTTTGTAAGAATTATATATAGAATTTGTTGGACTTTTCCATATATTTCTATGGAGTTAAATGGATTTTTAATATTTGTCTTTGATAACAATTAGAAATCTATCAAATTATGTAAGGTAAGATTTATCATGTGTATTTTTATTTTTATTTTTCGTTTTAAAATCCATCAAAATTTATTCAATTCTATCACTTAAATAAAATATGCAAAGTCAATCACTTTTTTAATACATCTACAATTAGATGGAATATTTAAAAGTTTAGATTGAATACACTCAAATTTCGATTGAATTTTTAAAAATCTATAAAAGTCTAAATTAAATATAACTAGATTTCTTTAAAAGTTTTGATTGAATAGATCAAGATTTTGACATACTTATAAATTTCAAGTAACTCTAAATTGAATATACCCCTTTTAAGATATTTTATGAGAATGACCTAACTAATGAATCAAGATAACTATATATCTACTTTTATCTTAATTGTGTACACCTCCTCTTCTATATTTGTGATAAAGTTTGATTTTTACTATACATATTTATCAAACATACGTGAAAATTTTCTCTGCAATACTATCGGGTGCGTTTGATGCGTAAGATTAGAGTAGACTATTTTTATGTGATAAGATTGGATTAAATTAGTAATATAATGTGTTCGGTGCACTACAGATTGAACTAAAAATAGTATTGTCCCTTATTTGATATTGTATGATATTGGATAAAAATAACTGTATTTTACGTTTAATATAATATAAAGGGCTAATTGCAATAAAATACCCTGACGTTTGACTATATTGCAATAAAATTATGAGTTTAGTCTTAATTACATGTTAGTATCCCTACCGTCAGCTGACCAGTCAAATATAACGGTTTGACTTTAACTTTTTGTGTAAAATGACATAATTGCTCCTAGTTAAAAAAATAAATTAAATTAAAATTAAAAAATTAAAATTTAAAAAAATGAATCTCCACCATCCATCAATCTTGATGGACGGTAGAGATATATTTAAAAAAAATTAAAAATCAAACAATTAAAAAAAGTTAAAAAACAATTTTATATTAAAAATTGTTTTGGTGTTTTTAGTGGAGATCCAGATTGGATCTCCACCAAGAACAAAAAAAAAAAAAAAAAAATTTGTTCGAACCCAGCAACTGGGTTCGCGTTCGAACTCAGTTGCTGGGTTCGTGTTCGAACCCAACAACTGGATTAGCGTTCGAATTCAGATCTGGGTTAGCGTTCGAATTCAGATCTGGGTTCGCGTTCGAACTCAATAACTGGGTTCGAGTTCGAACCCAACAACTAGGTTCGCGTTCGAACCAAGTTTCTGGGTTCGAACGCTAACCCAGAAAATTGGGTTCGCTGCGATGGAGCGACTGCTCCATCAACGGTAGCAGATCTGCTCCCGTTGATGGAGATCTGGTCAAAAAAAAATTTATTTTTTTTTTCGGGTTGAGTTGCGATGGAGATCAAAACCAAAAAAATATATATATATTTTTTAAATTTTTTAAATTTTTTTATTTTAATTTTAATTTTTTTTATCAATATAATCTCCACCGTCCATCAATTTGATGGATGGTAGAGATTTATTTAACTTTTTTTTATAATTTATAATTTTTTTTATTTTTTAAAAATAAATTAAGGTCAAAAAAATCAAAATATCCTTTGACTATTGGTTGACCGGTAACTCTAACGGTCAACTAGTTAGTCAAGGGTACTAATGTGTAATTAACCAGTTAATCAAGGGTATTAACATGCAATTAAGGCTAAACTCACGATGTCATTGCAATATAACCAAACGTTAGAGTATTTTATTGTAATTATTTCTAATATAAATTAGTTAAAATAATATTATATTAAATTAATTTTTAAATAAAATAAATCTTTTAAATTTTATTTTAATAAAAAAATTATTTAAATAAAGTTTTAATAAAATAAAATTATTTAAAATTAAATTAAATTTTTTTAAAAATATAATTAAATTAAATTTAACATAAAATAAAATATTTAATTTAATTTAAAAAGTATTATGAAAATATATTATTTTTAATATTAAATAAAATATTTTTTTTTAAATTAATATAAAAAAAAAAAGTGGGATAAATTTATCCTACCAACTGTGAGAGGACATAACAGTCCGATAACAAAACTGCTGTGTGAGGCGAGATTGGACCATAATTTTTTCCCGTGCAACACGCACGCAGAGAGTAAATATTTATCCCAATCCCCAAAATGGACAAAACGTGGGAAGAAAAAAAAGTTAAAAAAGAAACATGCCATTGAAAAGATTCTTCAACTTGCACTGGAAGTTGTTGTGGAACCCATCATCGATTCATCAAAACACCTCAGCTCAATTAAAAGACAATATAATCTCTTTATTTTTAATTTAATATTATTAGAAATTCTTAATATATATTTTTAAATTTATATTATCCTTTCTCAAAAATATTATATATATTAAATTTTAATTGATGAAAGGAATGTATATTAATGTATCAAATAATGAAATTGTTATTCTAAATAATGAATGATTATTTAGGATTTAAGTACTTTGTCAGGTCGTTTAAAAAAACAGGAAGGAACAACAGATGAAATTGTTGCCAGTGACAGTGACAGTGACAGTGACAACTCATTATTATTATATGAAATGATTGACTTCTTTTAGAAACTTATGCAACAAGTTGATTGCACCAATCGACTATACACCCATTTTAACTCTGATTTTGCTTTCCACATTTTATTAAAATTTCGCATTTGTTGGAATTGTTATTAGGAGGATTTTCATTTTATTCCTTAACTTTTAAAAAATTATTAATTTTTTAAAATAGTTATGATTAATGGTATCTTAGGACCCTAACTTTTAGAAAATATATTAATTTAGTTCCTCTCACTAAATTTATATTAGTCAAACTTAACAGAATTGGTAAAAAGATTATTTTACCCTTAACTCTATTTAAATGAGTTAAATTACAATTTTAACTTCAAAATTTTAAAAAAATTATTAATAAGTAGAAAGATAATATAGTCATTTCATTTTAATATTTAAAAAATAAATTTTAAAATATTTAAAATATATTTTTTAATGAATCTCTACCGTCCATCAATCTTGATAGACGGTAAAGATTATATTGAAATTTTTTTAAAAAATAAAAGTGAAAATTAAATATTTTTAAAAAAAATTGAAATGCGAAATGGCAAAAAAAAATAAAAATCAAAGTTTGAAGATCAACTGGGTTCGTTGATCTTCAACCTCAACGAATCCAGTTTTCTAGGTTCGTTGGATCTACAACGAATTCAGTTTCTGGGTTCTTTGTATCTCAACGAACCCAAATCTAAGTTTGTTGTACCTCAACGAATCCAAAATTGGGTTCGTTGAGGTTGAAGATCAACGTTTACTGGGTTCATTGGATCTGCAACGAACCCATATCTGGGTTCGTTGATCTTCAAACTTTGATTTTTTTTTTGTTGGTGGAGATCCAATCTGGATCCCACCATTTCAAATTTTAATTTTTTTAAAAAAATCTTTTATTTTCACTTTTATTTTTTTATAAAAATTTCAATATAATCTTCACTGTCCATTAAGGATTGATGGACGGTGGAGATCCATTGAAATTTTTTTCAAATTTTTAATTTTTTTAATTTATTTTATTTTAAATTTTTAACTAGCTGTAGATATGTCATTTCATTAAAAAATTTACAATTGACTCATTGATAGATTTAACTATAAAAATGTCCATAGAACTGTTAAGTTTGACTAACGGTTAATTTACAGAAGGACAAATTGATACATTTTCTAAAATGTAGGGTCCAAAGATACCATTAATCATAATTACTTTAAAAAATTTATAATTTTTCAAAAGTTAGGGACCAAAATGAAAATCTCCCTTGTTATTATTATTTAAATTATAGTCTACACGACATAAATATTTAGGTGGTGTATTCAACTTAGAGTTTTTTTAAATTTTAATGGATTTTTTTTAAGCGATTGATTTTAGTAGAGTTCACAAATTTTATAAATTACATGTAGATTTTGTAAGAATTATGTATAGAGTTTGTTGGACTTTTCCATATATTTATATGAAATTGGATAAATTTTTAATAATTTGTCTTTTGAAAAAAATTGTATTTAAACAATAATAGTTTGAAATCTATCAAATTGCATGGGAGTAAGGTAAGATTGGGGGGAGGGAGACACGACTCGAACTCACAACCTCAAGGTGTAAGTGTGAGGGGCATACCACTGGGCCAACCTCATCTTGTCACACTAATAACACTTTTATTAGTCTTATTTTTTATTATTTTTTACTTTTGTCCGTTATAAGTAAATGACAGGGGATGTTTGTGTAATAAAGTGAAAGGTCAGGTGAGGATTGTGTTATTATGGTCAAACATTATATATCAGTACAATTATACCAAAGGTTAGAAATGTTTGTGTAATTCACCCTATAATTTAATATACTATTTATAAAAACAGAAATAATACTCTTAAATATGTTATGAGACTGTAGCATATTAGCATTACCCAACTAATAAATCAAGGTAATTATACATTCACTTTTAATTGAGTGACGTAAATCTCCTCTTTAATGCTGGGATTTAAGTTATATTATATATATTTTTTGATACATGTAATAAAAAAAATTTCAATTATTATAGAATAGATTTTTCTCGGTGTTTTGAGAAAAATATCGAGTTAAATTGTACATACATATAATTTTCGATCTTCACAAATTCCTTACAAAATGAGCCATAATCTAATTGATATCATATTTCAAATCATAATATTAATAAATCAAGCTTACTTAAAATCGAATTCAACCAGAAACCAATTATGAGCTCAAAGCCTCAAAGGTAAGCTTTGGAGATATCATAGTAATATACGTGGGTGAGTTTGGGTTGAGGCTTATCCCAATTCCCTAAAAGTGGACAAAACATGGAAAAAAAAAAAAAAAAAAAAAAAGTTACAAAAGAAACTTCTTCTTTTGAAATATATTATTAGGCTATGTTCTCCATTACCAAGATTTTTTTTCATTTTCAACTTGCGTTCGAAGTTGTTGTGGAATCTTTTAAAAAAAAAACAAAGTTGTTGTGGAACCCATCACCATCGAATCAAACGCCACCTCCGCTAAATTCAAAGATAAAATAATCTCTTTATTTTTAATTTTATATTAAATTAAATAACACATAAAACGGAAATAACTTTTTAAAAAATTTACACAAAATTTATACCTAATCGACATGTCATTAGTATTAATTGAGCTCCATTGAAGGAGGTCCTTCGTCTAGATTCTATTGAAGGAGTTAGGAGCTTAAAACTCTTTCAATAAAATTTTTATTTTTTTTTAAAAAAAATATTAGAGATTTAATCTTCTCCATCCATTTTAGAGAAGATCTAATCTCTTTTATTCATTTTTAAATTTTAAATAGTTAATAATATAATTTAAAAAAAGACTATTTTACCCTTTAACTGTTATAACTTAACTGTTGACCACTAACAATAGATAATATTTATATTTATAAACATGCAATTAGACCTAAAGTTGTGTTTGTGCAACTACCCTTTAAATTTATCAAGTTGTTTAGAACAAAATATAAATAAATATAGGCAAGAGATTCTTGGCTATGACAATGACGGGAAGTTTGAAAAAGACTTCTTCGCCATGATAATGATAGACTTCTTTTAGAAACTTAAGCAAGAAGTTGGTTGTACCAATTAAGTGTACATCCATTTTAAGTTTTTTTTTTTTTTTTTTTACATTATTTGAAGTGTAATTTTGCTTTTGATATTTTATTAGAAACTCGTCTATTTTGGTATTACTACACAAAGTTGGAGCAATTATTGTCGGGTTTAAAAGAAAATCTTCAGCGTAACGGATGTACGTATTGAGTAAATTATTCGACCACTAAAAGTTAACACATTAAGACTTTGTTTGGTACATAAAACTAGAACTAGGATTGAATTATTTTAAGTGAATCTAGTTATAGTCTCTTGGAATGGGGAAAAGGATTGAATTATTTAATCCCACATATAAAAATAGTCACATTGTGAAGGGATTAAATAATCCCACCCATCACTATGGTATTATTTATTCTAATACTCTTGGAATTAATTTTTTAATATAATATTATTAAATAAATTTAAATAGCTTCTATAAATAAAATACATTTTTATATTTAATTAATAATTTATATAAATAACCCCTCACGTGCGAAATTATAGAAGATCCCCTTTAAGATCAAACAATTCCATCGAATTGAGTATGATTGTATGTGTGATAGCATCTACTATACCAGGAATATCAATGAACCCGATTATTGCAAGAATTAGAAATATTTTATTCATATATTCATTTTAAATAAAAATGGTACAATAAATAATTTATTAATATATACAATAACATAATACATGATTTATTAAGAATATAAAATATTATTAACTATATGAGTGAATGCCACATAATTTTAAATAGTTTTATTTATTTTTAAAAAATAATTTAAATATTTTATTTTATTCAAAAAATATTTTTTAAATAAATTTAATTTAAATCATTTTATTTTTTATTTGATTTAAAAAAACTATTTATTTTTAGGATATAATTTAAATAATATAATTTATTCATAAAATAATTTTTTAACCTAATTTAATTTAAATTTTTAATTTTTTAGTAGATTTAAAATGATTTTAATTTAATTTTAAAAAAATTATTTTATGTGAACATTAATTTAATTCAATCTGATTTTATCTAATCCAATACGTACAAAACAAGAGATGATATTATTTTTAGTCCAATCCATACTACACCAAACACATTATGATGCTAATTTAGTCCAATCCAATCCATTCCAATATAATCATATCATATCTCATAAAAATAGTCTAATCCGTACTACACCAAATACATTATGATATTAATTTGGTCCAATCCAATCCATTTCAATTTAATCATAATCTATCTCATAAAAATAGTCCAATTCATTCCCGCACACTAAACACACCCTTGAAGGGAGTGTCGTTTATTTATCTCAATTTCCATACCTTTTATTTTCTCTTTTATCCTTTTCTTTTCTCTTCTACTGATTTTTTATATTATTTTAAGTATATCCCACTGATGTGTTAAATTTTTAGTGTAGATTTTTTTCGAGATCAGACAAGATTAAGCATTGTTTGTACAATATGGATATTCACTCTCATAATTAAGAAATATCTAATAATATAGGAGAGAATCTATTGACACATGACCGTGACATGGTAGGGATGTTCACCACTCAACCAAAATGGACGCATGAGAAAATTATTTTTCCAGCCTCAAGTATTATAATTATATAGGGTGAACTGTGCTAAGGTACCGTGAGTTATTCATAGTTACACACATAATGTCAGTTTACCGTATATTACACTCAAATACCCTTAACCATGCAGACCACCGTTAACTTAACAATGAACTTAACGGTTCAAAAGTAATTTGATCTTTTACGTGTGAAATTTTTTTAAAAGAATTTAAAAAAACCATTTAACTAATAAGGATACGCCACATTAGTTTATTAATTTTTAAAAAATTAAAAAATAATTTTAAAAAGGAAGAGATTTGGAAAAATCCGGATATCTTCTGTTTAATTGAAAAAAAATTTGAATAAGTTTAGAGATGGTGTTCTTATAGTGCGGATGGAGAAGCTCCATCTGCACGATGGAGCGCCGCTCCATCTACAAGTGGTTTCCTAAAATATTTTTTTGTTATCTGGTTTAGAGCATATATGCTCAATTCCTTTCCTGAATATTATTTTTTTGTTTTGTTATCTGGTTTTTTGGTTTTTGGGTGGATGATTGATGGATTGACTATGGAAGATTGATGGATAATGGTGATAAAGATGAAGGTTTTTTATTTTGTTTTGTTGTGGATGATTTTGAATAGAAGGAAATTGAATGAATTGAATGAGAGAGATAATGGGTTAAATGAGGAAGATAGTAATGGTAGAGATGGTGTGGATTGATTGTGATTATTATTTTTTAATTATTATTATTTTTTAATGTATTTTATATTATTAACAGGGGTAGCTATATCATTTTACACAAAAATTTTGGTCAATCATTAGTTTTAACTAGGTCAACTAACTGTAGGGTATTTGAATGTAATAAACGGTAAACTGACATTATATGTGTAGTTATAAATAAATTCAAGGTACCTTAGTGCAATTCACCCTATCATATATGGAAAGTCATTATCTTAAATAGATGATAAAGTATTTCCTATAAAAGTATTTATAGATGCTGAAATCTACGTTTAATGACATGACGGTCTAAAGTTGTTAAGTAAAGGATGACAATATTCAAAATAGGAAAGAAAGAGTCGTGCTCTTGGCACATTGGAGTGGTGCTAGCCAAATAGACTCCGACGCCCAAGTTAAATTGTGAATCTAAAAGGAAAAAATAAATGAAAGGAATAATACCTAAAGCGATTGTATGTCGTGCGGTAGATAATAGTTCGAGATGTCGATCGTAGGTAATAAGCTTAGAGGAGACTATGTCGTGCGTAGCTGGTCTTAGGATTGCGTCGTGCGTGAGTCTGACATAGAATGACAACTTTGGAGTAAATATACTTGACCCCTAATAATGAAGTCATAGGACTGTATTTATAGGGGTTGATGCTAGTCGTTGCACCAATATCGTGTTGAGGATGCCATGCTTCGAGATATTAGAGATCCCTGTTATCTTGGAGTTGTTTGGCTGGGCAAGTGATGCTAAGTCTTTGGACTTGGTCATATGTCTTGACTTGGTCCATTGCCAGGTGACTGCTGGATCGGGTCGAATACTTGGGTTTACCTTTTGGATTCAATACCATTTGGGCTTGCTTAACCTGCAGGGTCTGTTTTTGGGCTCGTCGAGTGCTGTGCTTCGTTTTAGGCTGTTTGTCAATTTTTTGGATTTTCTTTTGGGTCTAAGCCTTTTGGGCTATTTTTGACCACTGCAGTTTGCCCCCTACTCTATTAATTTCTTTCTAAAACTCAGAGAGTATCATATAGAGCTCGAATATATGCGGAGTGTCGAGCTGATTTCACCGCTAGGGAAGTTAAAGTCGTACAGGTGATAATTGTCGACCGTTGTTTATATATCAGGCGGTGATGCGAAATTTGTTTGAGAAGGGGTCAACATAGTCGACCGGAGCCTGTCAAACATTGAGGACGACTGTTGTCATGCGAAGGTGATATGTATTGGCCTTTGTCGAAAATATGTTGTGTAGAGGCATAGGTACTTCGTATGATTTGAGACGAAGCATTTAAGTGTCGTTCGTAGAGGTATTTAATGATGTCTCTTCGATTGCTTGAGGTGCAGCTAGGGCTGATGTGTCGCATTAAATGATTGCTTGGTCTCGAGGAATGGCTGGCGTTTGAAATGATCAGGGGTCACATTAGTTGTTTCCTTAGAGATCGTGGCCAACTGTTGGCTGCCATGTGTTACTCATATGGTGGCTCTCAAAGGTATCTATAAATCTCCATAAGCCCTATTTTCCATTTTTTCTACTTTGCCATTTCAATTTTTCTCTATAGAGCGTGAAAGTTTTGTATTTTCCAAAGCACCATTTCTTAGTTCTAGGCGTTTTCAATGTGATTTTGGCCATTCTTCTTCTAAAATCTTCAAGGTATGTGCTTCGTAATTACATTTTTTGAAAGTATTTCGCTTCGTTTTTGGCTTAAAAGTGATTTTTCTAATGTTCACGCGTACTGCTATGCCATTTCTTGTTGTGTTCTTGGCTTTTTGTCTTAGAAATTGCTTTCTTATGTTTAGAAACTGCTTCTAGATCTTTGTTTAGGTTAGTTTTTATAGAAAAAAACTGTTTGTGGATGATTATAGGGCATTTAGTAGTAGATGTTGCGCGACACTTTGGTAGTGTCGAGCGTAGAACTATCTAGGTATAGTTTCGATCTCTTTGCTAAGTGTTTATTTTTGCTCGATCGTGTTTGGAGCCATGTCGAGCCCATTTGAGGAGGTTGTTCATTCTATCGACCTAGCAGAGAGAAGTTGGAAAAAACTGCTCAGCGAGGAAAGTTTGAGGTCGAGTAGTATGTGGGCACATGTCGACCTAAACGCCCAAGGTACTCTTTTTCCTAAGTTAAAACATTTAGTGACTTACGCTTGGGTTCGACACTGTAGTAGCCAAAATCTGCCAGGCCTAAAATACAAGCGAGGATCCAGCCCAGAAGCTCAAAGAATATTTCAAAGACCAGGCCCAGAGTCAAAAGTAGTACGATATCCGGGTAGTACGACATCCAGGTAGTACGACAGCCACTCAATACCCCACACATCCAAGTAGCATCGAGGGAAATAACTCAGTGTCCACGCTTGGGAGAACTCCTACGTCGCACGACATGTTCATTTCAGGTCAACGACCAAACATGTAGCACGATATATGATAGTACTTGTCTGCTCAAAAACATCATACCCATATGTCGTACGATATAGAATCCCTTTTGATCTATGAGAGACTAAATCATGACTTACTTTAAAGACGGGCCTACAAAACCATCATTATGATCTAAAACGGGCAGGTCAAAAGAAGCATCTACAGACCTCCTTGGTGGGAGACAGCAAAGAGAGGTAATGATGAAGTCCCTCAACGGGCAGAAGCATTCATCCCATATAAAAGAATGATGATTCTCTAAAGGGAGGGGGACCGAAAAAGGAAGAACCTAGAGCAATCAATATTGAGACCATAATCTCCGGCCATTGTTCATCATCTCCAACCACCTTCCGATTGGACCCCGATTAGCCGATCTCACATCTCCTTCGATTTAGAAGACTTCAATCGCCAAGATAATAGGAAGTATTACTTACTTCATCTCCATTTACGAGCTTTTTATACTTATTAGCACTCGCTAACTTGACCGTCAGAGCGACTTTGGCCTGACACCACCCCGGTGTCCCAGACGTCCTGCGGGTCACGTGCGTTTTATCTTTGCAGGTTGTAGTGCCTCGTGTCCCCGAGCGATTTTTGAGGACTACAGACACTACTTTGAGCTGCTGTGTGGAACACGTTTTCTTACCCCTATTTCTGAGGTCGAGCGTAAATTCGCTTCAAATTCAATGTCGAACAATAAGCCTAAAGTTTTAAAGGCTGATAAGGCTATGGCGGGCCGTCGGGAGAGGGTGCAGGTGTCCGCTCAAAAGAGAAAAGAGTCGAGCGATTAGCAAAGTGTGGCCCTAGATGTTGAAAACTAGCTAGCCCTCGATGCCAGCCCCAACCCTTGCTTTGCCTCCAAGCTCTTCTGCAGAGAGAGATGCCTCTAAGCATGCCAAAAAGAAGTAGAAGGTAATAGAGGAGTCGAGCTCCGATGTCGAGATCACTTTCCCTGCTGGCATCACGACCTTCGGCGATTTCAAAGCCTTGATCCAAGACACTGATCAATTTGTCTTCCCACGCGCGATACCCAATACATGAGGAACGTTGGGGTGTTAAACACCATCGACTGGGGGATCGCTAGTGCCTTTCATGTAAGTTCTTTTTAAAATTTTATTCTTTATCTTTGGGCTCGGCTTTATATGTTCTGACGACATTTTTGTATAGGCTCTCGAGATTGAGGTTTACCTAAAATGATAGATCTCCAACTTTGCTCTATGTTTGAAGAATTGCAACCAACGGATCGCGACTCTGAAAAAGAAGCTCGACAACAAAAAGTTAGAGGAGCTTAAGAAAAGGCAGGTCGAGCGGGAGAAGGATGACAAGCTCGATGAGCTGGAGAAGCGCGTGGCTGTGCTGGCGGCTAATGAAGATAGATTCAAGATGGGGCATAAGGCAGACATCGACAACCTCCTGGGCTAAATCAGCCTTCTCATGGAGAAGTGTGAAAATATTGTGAACGACGCAATGATCCAAACCAAGGCCACGCTAATGAAAGAGTTTAAAGATGTGAAGGCTGATAGTTGGAAGGTCGACGAAGCGATAGCGGCTTGGGAAGAGATCAAGGCGATGGCCGCAGTGGAGGAGGCGACGTTGGTTGATGACATGCCAGATGACCAGGTGGAGGCTAGTTGTGAACCAGGGGTCGAGCAGGGAGTCCAGCAGCAGCAGCAGCAGCAAGAACAACAACCACCACAAGGGGACGACATTGCGGATGCCTACCTTTGTATTTTTTTTTTGCATGTTAATGTCGAACGTGGCCTTAGTGCCTTTTTTGAATTTTGGAGCCGAGAACTGTTCCTGTCAAACTGTGTCTCCATGCCATTTTATTTTCTGTTTAGGTAAGAATTACCCTTTGAATATTTTGAATATATTTTCTTTTGTCGAGTAGAAATTTTGTTGTTGTGTTTATATGAAGCTGTCTTTTTCCTCAAATATCACGTGCAAAATGATAAGTTGCTTTATTTGTCGCGCAAAAACTAATAAAATGTTGTAATATAGCAAGTAAAATGTGTAGAGCGCAAGATGCTTAACTTGTGTATGATTATGTAGTATGCAAAAAGGATATTTTATCAAGTAGGCCATGTTGCAAGTTCAAGTGTAAAAGTAGACAAAAACTTTCCATGTATGAACGATTCATAGTTTAAAGTCGTGCGGTAAAAATTTAAAAAATTATCGACAAACTTTTCAATGCTCATGTATTAAAAAACTTACAAAAAACTCGTGTGTAGAGCGCAATATAATGATAATCACTCGAATGTAGGGCACGACAAAAACATCTAAAGACTAATTATATGCTCGTATGGAACATTATAAAATTGGCTTACAATTTTGTCGATCGTGATGTAATGCTCGTGTGTAGAGCTGTTATGAAGGTCGTTCAGTGCATGTATATGTTGTTGCCCTCTAGTTATCAAGTGTTATTTATGAGCTTAGAGATTATTTGTCGAGTGATATTGCTTGTGTGTAGAGCATTTGATCGTTGGTCGAGCTCTTTTAGCTTGCCATGAGAGCAGGGCTACTGTTTGAGGCTTTGACCTCTCAAGTAGAATATTCATAGTAAAAAATAAAGAGGAAAAGAGATGGGTTTAGAAATGTTACTGTTTTAGATGTATAACGTTCCAACTATTGTTAATCTAATGACCGTCATTGTCGTGCAGTTTGTATGAGCCTTGCCTGACCATTTTTTTGGAATAGCAAGCTAGGACCTTCCTATGTCGGACCCAGCTTGCCAGTCCCTAGTTCCTTGGTGTTTTGGAACACACGACGAAATACCCAATCTCCTTCTTTGAGGGCTTAAATGCGGACATTCTTGTTGTAATGTCGAGCGATCATATATTGGTAGCTGGCTAGCTGAATAGAGGCTTAGTCTCGACATTCGTCAAGCGTGTCGAGCTCACATGATAGTGCGTGTGAATCTGCTTCTTCTATGGCTTGCTCGTATCTTGCAGTGTGAACTTTTGACTCAATAGGTATAACTACTTCAGCTCTGTATGTCAAAGAGAAAGGCGTTTGTCCAGTTGACACTCGGGGAGTGGTTCTGTATGACCATAGGACTTCTGGGAGTATGTCGACCCAGAGCCCTTTTATAGCGTCAAGTTTCTTCTTCAATGTGTTAACGATTGTCTTGTTGGTTGACTCTACCTGTCCGTTCTACTGTGGATATCGAGGTGTCAAAAAGCTCAACTTAATTCCTTACTCTTTGCAGAAATCTTAGAATTCAAAAGAAATGAATTGTGAGTCGTTGTCGGTGAGTATTTACTTTGAGATGCCAAATCGACACATGATGTTCTTACAAATGAATCCTTTAACTTCAAAGTCTCGGATTATTTGATAGGCTTGGGCCGCGACCCACTTGCTGAAGTAGTCGGTTAGGACTAGCATGTAAACCTTTCTCTGCTGCGGTCGGCATTTTTCCAACTATATCCATTTCCCACTTTATGAAGAGTCATGGGGACATCACATTGTGTAGTCTCCCTGGGGGTTGGTGCGCAACCTGCGCGAACCTTTGGCATTTGTTGCATTTTTTGGCTTCTGTTGTGTTGACACAACGCAAGTAAGGTCCAGAGAACGACCTCTTGTATAGGTTGCCCTCGATGACACTAAAGCGGGCATCTTTTATTCTAAGTCTGCATGCTTCATTTCGATTCGTTGGAAGTGTGTCGTTGACGAGGTAGTCGAGCAATGGAATCATCCAGCGGGCATCTTTTATTCTATGTCGAGCAGTGCAACTTCCTCTTTGTTGGCCCAGACTGCTGGCCATTGTAAGTAGATAATGTAACGCCCCCTGATCCGACCTGTCCGGATCGACCAAGGGAGCGCTACCAGGTTTTCAAAACTTTTCTTAATTCTGTTTATAATTTAAAAACCAAATAATTTATAATTAAAAATCATTTCTAGTGAGCTCATCAATTTTATTTTAAAAATTTCGACAGAGTTCCCTCTGTTTTTCTGATTTTCCAAAAAATCTGTTTTCAACAAAAGTTCAAAACAATATAATTTCAACACTTCAAAATCACATTTTCAAACATGTGCGCACTCTGTTGTATAGTGCAACTTCCCAAATATTTTCAAATAAAACAATTTATAATTCAATATTTACAAACCTTTGAAAATGAAAACATAAACCATAAAATAATTATTTACAAACCAGTATATCACACTTTTACAATTTACAAACTTCTGTATATGCATGCGTAACTAAATGATATACAACCAAAATACAGGTATATATAGCTACCCAGTAAGTATGGTGACTCTGGATTCTCAGTCTGCAGCTATCACCTGTTCAGTCTTTAGCTCCCTCTGTATCCTTGTTACTTACGCGTGATAAAAATCAACGCGCTAAGCATATCGCTTAGAGGGTGTACACTATAATAAATTTCAATGTAATATAAAACAATTGATCTAAAATTCATAAATTCAAAACTAAATGTAAACAAACATTATATATATTTCGAATACTGAAACTATATAAAATAAAATATTCCAAAAGTTCCTGAGTTTAAATCTCAATAGCATTTCTTTATTTCCACATCATTTTCTAACTTTCAGTTCTTAATTAGGCCTCTGATACATATTACAGGGTTTACAGGACTGAATTACGGGTTTGACAGTCGGGTTTCCCATCTCAAAATGAAATGGTATCCGTATTTTTTACAGTTGGTTTCCCATTTCAGAATGAAATGGTATCCGTATTTCACAGTTGGTTTCCCATTTCAAAATGAAATGGTATTCGTAGAATTATCATCATAATCATCAGAAATTTCGGTGCAGTACTACTAAATGTACCCAATTGACATGTTAATCTCCTATATCCATATTTCTCCCTATATCCATATATCAGGGCCATAATTCAGGTATTACATTTTATAAATCATCAACATACTCAATTTTCAATATTCAAATAAAGTTCATATAACCAAAATTCTCTCAATTAATCCACAATCAATAGTCATTAACATTTGTAAAACAAGATATTCAAAAATATATCAAATAACAGAAAACGGAACGTAATAATAATAATAATATATGTCACAAATTAAAATCATTAAACTCAACATAATCATAATTCTGTAATTCAAAATCATTTTCAAATATTATTCACAAATTAATTCAATCAAAACTTACTAATTATTAAAATTTCAACTAATCAATTTGAGTATGAAAACTAATACTCAAAATAACAGTGTACACCAACCTGGATACCAGTTTTACGAACTTTTCTTTCCTAGATTTCCTTTTTCTTTTCTCTTTCTCCCTCATCTTTTCCTTTTCTTTCTTCCTTTCTTCTTCCTTTCTTCTTCTTCCTTTTCTCTTCTTCTTCTTCTTCTTCTTCTTCTTTCTCTCTCTTTTCTTTCTCTTCTTTTTCTTTTCTCCCGGTCTCTTTTTTTTTTTTCTGGCTTACTTCTTTGTGAAGCTTCCACTGCCAGTTTATTTTTTTTTTTATAAAAATTCGATTATCGCGACCTGTGGTCGCGCCACCTGATCGCGTTGCTCACTGGAGTAATTTCATCGTTTTCATCGCGATCAATCATCGTCGTGCCTAGTCGCGATGTTGGTCGCGTTGCTCACTGCTCAAAATCCACATTTTCATTGCGAGCTGCTCATCGCGATCCCTGGTCGCGGTACTTACTGCAAACTTTTTTCTTCTCTTTCATGCAGTCTTTCTGGACCGCTCCATTTGGTCCACCTGGAAACCTTAAAAATATACATACATTTAATTATAATTTTCACCTTTCAAATCATAAATATTATATCCACATACTCAAAATTAATTCAACCATACTTTTCATATTTATTTGAAATTAGGGATGTTACAGATAAGCAGTATGCTTTTGGGCTCTACTGTTTGGATGGCGGAGCCCAAGTTAGCCAAGGCATCCTTGTGTGAATTCTCTGTTTGGTACTTGTTCGAGCTCAAAATGTTCGAACGTCGAGTGTAATTCCGTTGCTAAGGCCAGGTAAGCAATCATTTTTGGATCTTTTGTTTGGTAAGTCCTATCAAGCTGTCGTGCGATCAGTTGTGAATCGCATCGGACTTTGATCTATGTTATGTTCTTGCACTTGGCGAGGGCTAGTCCGGCAATGAAGGCTTGTATTCGGCTTTGCTGTTCGTCGCCTTGAAGCCACATCTGATTAATTGCTCGATAATGTCGTTCTTAGGCAATTGTAGTACCAGGCCTAATCTGCTCCCTTTGGAATTACTAGACCCATCAACTGAAAGTGTCCAGATTGATGTCGACTCCTCCGTCAGGGCAAGTACTTCTTGTGCCACTAAAGGGAGTGTGTTTGGAGTGAAGTCGGCGATGAAATCCGCTAAAACTTAGGACTTGATTGCTGTACATGGCTGATAGGATATGTCGTCATCACTTAGCTCCACTGCCCATATGGTGAGTCGACCGAAGAGTTTAGGTTTGTAAAGTACATTCTTCGATGGGAATTTCGTGAGCATAATGATGGGTTGACATTGGAAATATGGTCGTAGCTTTCTGGTTGTGGACGTTAGCGCTAGGGCCAGTTTCTCCATCTGACTGTATATTTTTTCCGCGTCGAGCATAGATTTTCTTGTGTAGTAAACGGGGAGTTACTTTTGTTCGACGTCGCAGGACTAAGACGGCGCTGACAGTTGTTTCTGACATCGCCAAGTACACGTAGAGAGTTTTTCCATTGGCTGGTTCTGAGAGTAGCGGAGGGCTCGACAAATAAGTCTTCAGCTACTGCAGCGCGACTTCACATTTTTCTGTCTACTCAAAGCTTTTGTTCTTCCTCAAAGTGTCGACGAAAAGGTGGTACCTTTATGAAGATTTAAAGATGAAGCGGTTAAGTGTCGTTATTTGCCGGTGAGTTTTTGAACTTCTTTCACTGATGGGGGAGAAGAGATCCCTATAATCGACTGAATCTGGTCCGGATTAGCTTCAATTCCTCGATATGTGACTAAGTAGCCAAGGAATTTTTCTGACGACACTCCGAATAAACATTTGGTTGGGTTGAGCTTCACGCCATATTTTCGAAGCGTGTCAAAGGCTTACTGCAAGTGATCCAGATGTCGTTCCGCCTGAAGATATTTGACAAGCATGTCATCAATGTATAATTCCATTGTCATCCCGAGCATTTCCCTGAATATTTTGTTTATCGGTCATTGGTAGGTTTCTTCCGCGTTCTTGAGCCCGAAGAGCATAACTATGTAGCAGAAGATGCCACGCTCGATTACGAAGGCTGTTTTTTCTTGTTCATTGGGGTGCACCAGGATTTAGTTATATCCTGAAAAATCATCCATGAAGCTGAGTAGCTCGTGCCCTATCGTGACGTCTACCATCATGTCGATGTGAGGTAGAGGAAAGGAGTCTTTGGGGCACGCCTTATTAAGGTCTGTGAAGTTGATATAGTCTCTCCACTTCCCATTCTTTTTCTGTACGACCACTACGTTTGCTAACCCATCAGGATAGTGGACTTCTCTGACTGAACCGATGTCGATCAGTTTTTATATTTCCTCATTGATTACTTTATTTCACTTGGGAGCGAACTTCCTCTGTTTTTGTTTGACTGATCTAACGTCGGGGCCGACTCAGAGTTCGTGGACCATGACATTGAGGTCTATTCTTGTCACATCAGTGTGCGACCATACGAAGCAATCGTAGTGCTTAGCTAGAAAGTCGATCAGTCGAGCTCTTATGTCTGGCTTAAAGAGCGACCTAACCTAGACTTTGTGCTTGGGGTAGTCCGGATGTATTTGGACTTCGTCGAGCTCTTCCAACTTCGGATTGTGTTGTTCAAGCTCAGGGGTCGATTGTTGCAATTGCTATAATTGAGTTGGTTTACTCTTCAAAATGTTTGTATAGCATTCTCTTGAAACTCGCTGCTCCCCACGAATTTCGTGTGCTCTCTATTTTGTTGGAAAATGGAGTGTTTGATGATAAGTCGAATGCACATCATTTATGTCGTGTATCAAGGGACGACCCATGATGATATTATATGTTGAAAGATAGTTGATCACTATGAATTGGGTGTTGATGTTGACACCTTCTGTGTAGACGGAGAGGGTGATTTCCTCGACAGTATTTTTGTGCTCGCTGCTGAAGCTAACTAATACGGTTGATCGTCGTACGATGCTTGACTTATCGATCTGCATTTTCGGTAGAGCTTCGAGGAATAGTACATTTTTCGAGCTACCATTGTCTATTAGGATGCGCTTGATAAGGCAGTTAGCTACATGAAGGGATATCACGAGTGCGTCGTGGTGCAGATTGAGCAGTTCAGTGTGCTTATTATTGTTGAAACTGATAGTGTGTCGAACACAGGGTTGGTCGATCTCTTGGGGTGAACCTTAGGGTTACAGGCATGTCGTGTGTGTCGCTTGGCTGCAAAATATGAAACTCCGCGATTTCTGATCTGCCCGTGATGATATTCACGACCCTCTCTTGTCATGGGGGATCAAAAGGAGGCGTGTTGTGCTCGTTCTAACGCTCGTCTCGATGAGCCAGGGTGTTTTTGCCTTTGTCGGTGAGACGTTCTTTCAGATTCCCCATTTTTAGGAGCTTGACAACTTCAAATTTGAGCGCGATGCAATCTTCGGTTCTATGTCCATGATCTCCGTGAAAGTCACACCACTTGGTGGGATCCCTCTTGTATATGGGACTTGACATCCTTCTAGGCCATTTCACTGAATTGCCTAGGTTCTTCATAACCGCGACAGCTTCGACATGAGTGATGCTGAGGTTGTATTTGGGCACTCTGGCTCTAGTCCTCTCCAGTTGATGAGGTGGCCAGTCGCGAGGGGCGCGGTTGTCTTATGATCTGTCATTTTGGCGACCAGTTGGGTATGGCTTCGGCTTGCATTATGCTAATTTGCATTCAACGCAACGACTGTGTTGTTCATCATTTTTGTTATGCCTCGACGGGGCGTAATTGACTTCATCTTCCTCCTATTTAATTTGGGCCCAAGTTTTGGCGATGATGTCTTCCATTGTTTTGCATGGGTATTTCGTTAATTTTTTGTAAAGGTCGGAGTCGTGGAGGAGTCCTTTCTTGAAGACGGATATCGTCGTGGCCTGGTTATAGTAAGGGATCAACACCTTTTCTTTGTTGAATCGGCCCACACAAAAGCTCGTCGCGACATTGACTGATTGTATAAAGGTTGTCCGATTATATTTCTAGCTTTCGACTGCTGGCGAATTGCTCTACAAATATGTCATTCAATTGTGTGAACGACGCTATTGAATGGTTTGGTAGGTTCGTGTACCACTGCAATGCTGGGCCTACCAAGCTTGATCCGAAATATTTGCACATGCATACTTCTCGCCGATCTATGGGGATTGCTGCCTTGAACATGCGCTGGCGGTACTGGGCAATGTGGTCGTCCGGATTCGTCGTGCCGTCATAGTGCTTCATGTTGGGGAAGTTGAATTTCCTTGGCATCTAAATAAGAGCAATGGCGTCGACAAAAGGTAAGTCGGCAAAGTTGTTGATTGAGCTTTTCTTGATTGGCGTTGGCATTTCAGGAATGCGTTGGATTAAAGCTTCTATTTTCGCGAACCTGCGTGCAAGTTCGGGGTCAGATAAAGTAGAGGTCGAGCCTACCATACCTGTCGTGTGCAACGCTGGTGCTGTATGCACGTTGGTTGCAGTCACTGTTAAAGGGACGACAACTTCGCGTTGATTGGGAGAGTCTGCTGGATAGGAGCTGGCTGGTTCATTTCTGCCTGAACAACAGTCTTTATAGTTGTTGTATGGGGCAAGACAAGTTCCACTGCCTGATCGCCATCGGGTATAGAAGTGTCGTTTGCACTTGACCTTAGTTCAAAAATAGGATGGCGTGCGTTGGAGGTTAGCGTCGCGAGTGTCATTTTTCCTGGAATAGATATGAGGTTGTTGACTTTGTAGCGAATATGGCCGAACCCTGGTGGCGGCATGATCGACACTATCAAGGTGTTGACTTTGTTGTGCAAGTACTTGTTCTAGGTGCGAACGACTTTGTTCACCGCTTCTAACGTCCAAAGTCGTTCTGAGTTTTTGTTCATTTGTTCCATTAGCACCACGAGCTGGGCTTCCAACGCAACAGGGTTTGATTCTTCTGCCTATGATCTAATTGTTGGTGAATTATCGATCGAATAATGTCGTGCCCCACGGTGGGCGCTAAATTGTAGATGCTAAAATCTACGCTTGATGACCTGGTGATTTAAGGTTGTTGAGTAGGGGATGACAATTTGCAAAATTGGAAAGAAAGAGTCGTACTCTTGGGACACCGGGGTGGTGCCAGCCAAATAGCCTCCGACGCCCAAGTTAGCCAGTTAATCTAAAAGGGAAAAATAAATGAAAGGAATAATATATGAAGCGATTATATGTCGTGCAGTAGATAATAGTTCGAGATATCGAGCGTAGGTAATAAGCTTAGAGAAGGTTATGTCGTGCTTAACTGGTCTTAGGATTGCGTCGTGCGCGAGTCTGGCTGATTAGTAGCATAATGACAGCTTTGGAGTAAAAATACTTTACCTCTAATAATGAAGCCATACGGCTGTATTTATAGAGGTTGATGCGCCGTTGCACCAAGATCATGTTGAGAATGTCCTGCTCTGAAATAACAAGGATCCCTGCTATCTCGGAGCTGTTTGACTGGGCAAGTGATGCGAAGTCTTTGGACTTGGTCAAATGTCTTGACTTGGTCCATTGCCAGGTGGACTGCTGGGTCGGGTAGACCGCTTGGGCTTGTCTTTTGGATTCAATACCATTTCGGTTTGTTTAACCTGCAGGGCCTGTTTTTGGGACTGTCGAGCGCTAGGCTTTGTTTTAGGTTGTTTGTCAATTTTTTGGGCTTTCTTTTAGGTCTAAACCTTTTGGGCTATTTTTGACTATTACAGTATTTTATTATTTGTTTTACTTAATTTTGAAATATATTTTGTCTACTTTAAGGGTACGTTTGGTGCGCGGAATTGGATTAGGATTGGACTGGACTGGACTAATTAGTACTGTGATATGTTTGGTGTAGTATGGATAGGAATTAAAAATAGTAATATCCCTTATTTGGTGTATGATGGGATTGCATAAAATCAAATTTGGTTAAATTAATTTCATGTAAAATAAAATTATTTTTAAATATTATATAATTAAATTAAAATTATTTAAACAAATCTAAATAAAGTTTAAATATTTTAAAATTTAAATATATTTCTATTAAATATATTAAAATTAATTATAAATAAAATATATTATATTAATTAATTAATATTAAAAAATTTAAAAGAGATACAAGTATTGTTCATTGTTCGCTGTTATATTAGGTTGGAAGTAAAATAATTATGTTTAATGTCTAAGACAATGTAAAATTGATATATCTTTAAATAAAATAAAATTATATGATTTAATTTAATAAAATAAAATTATTTAAATTAAAATAAATTTAGTTAAAAAATTGTTTAAATTAATTAAAATATTTAAAATTAATTAATTAATTAATTTTTAAATTAATATTAAAATATATTATTTTTAATGTTAGAATAAAATTTATTAAAGTAATTTTAATATTTTATATTTAAATAATTATAATATAAAAAAAGTTGTGCTAAAAAAAATTTGTTTAAAAAAAAAGATTGTGTTTAAAAAAAAAGTTAAAAAAAAAAAAAAAAGATGGCGGGATCTGTGGCAGGACCATTTGTCTCTGCTTTAAATGAGTGACACCGGACTGACTGATTGGATTGAGATTAGTTCAGTTCGAGTCCAATTCGGGCTAACAAATACGCCCTAAATATTACATATTTAGTCCATGTATGCCAAGTTTTACCCCAAAATTTTCAGTTTCATTATTTAGATTTAATATTGTTTCAACATGATATTAAAACCCTATTTGATTGGATTTTATTTTATTTTTTTCAATCCATAATTAGATCATATGACAACACTTATAGTAAAGACATAAACACTTCAAGGAAGTAAATATCGATATTTTAACCTAAATATTTATGATATTTTCATAATTTGGGGGATTGATATTGAAACAGGTAAAGATTCAAAATCTTTCAGAATATATACGTGTCCAAAAATATTACCGAAAAATCTCGATATTTCCAAAATATTTTGATATATTTCAAATTTTTTTGAAAAATCCCAATATTCTAGAAAATTTTAAAATAAGTAGACACTGAAAGTATTTTTCACATAGGAAATTAAATCTGAAAAACCCTTTTAATGGAAAATTGTAATAAATTGGATCCAATGCACATGCATAATGTGTGTATGCAATTAGACAGTTGGAATTGCTTAATCTTGAAAATAGGTAATACGCTTTAATAAATTTTATACTTGTAAGAGTGATCGACCAAGAATTTGGTACCCGTGGTTGTGAATATGAAACAATTGTTGATAGAGTGATCGACCAAGAATTTGGTGTAAATGTTGGCGTTAGTAATTCATATGATGACCAACGTACCCTTGATAGGAGTAGTGGAAGTAGAGATGGAGAAGAAATTGGGTATACTATGCCAAACCCTTCGAGCCAATTTATCATGGAAAATCAATTGACCCATGCAACTCAAGGTGAAGATCATGGTTTATAGGGGTGCTGGCGCAGGTATTGGGGTAACAAGAAAAACTTTTGACAGTCGTCTTGGTAGGCAATAAGGAGGAATGAGTTAAATTGACGAGAAATTTTTGATTTTGAATTTCTCCTAAATGAGCATATATATCGAAAATAGTACTTTGGGTAATTTATAGACATGTTCGGATTCCAACATACAATATTATGGTAGTTATGGTGGCTACAATAGTTTTGCATTCACCACAAAACGCTATAAGAAATTTCTATGCATATTGATTAACAGCATCCATCAATTTGGATAAATCAAAACTATCTAATTTATGGATCAGTTAGAAAAGATCAACAACATTCATTTGACATGCTAATAACTACTTTTAAAATTATGCAATTGCAATAACATTTTATTGGATAACTTATTATTCAAATCTAGATGAAAATTTACCTTAGGTTTTAAACCACCAAAGAATTTATTTTGGTATTAAATTCAAAGACATATATAAATGTTAACTGGGTTATTCAATGGATATTAAATTTTCTTTATATTTGATAACATTTTGTTTAAAAAAGAATTTATTTTTTTAAGAAAATATATTTACAATGTCTCACGGTACTTACACTAGATTTATATTATAATTTAGGGCCAAAATCACTTTAGTTCCTAACTTTTTTCAAAATATTAAAGTTAAGGGTAAAATGGTCAATGTATATATTTTGTCATGTTTGACTGTTAAAAATTTGGTCAAAGGACTAAATTGATGGATTTTTAAAAAGTTAAGGACCACGCGGGTTAAAAATACAAACATTGGTTAGAAAATAATATTTTAAAAAAAATTAGGAACTAGAATAAGTTTTGCCCTATAATTTACTATAGTTAAGTTAACAAAAACTAATTTATTTAATGTATAAGTAGTTTGTTTATTTTATTCTAAAATTTTAGGAAAAAAAATTTAAACTTTAAAATAAATTGCATAATATTTAATCAATATTATAATTTATAAACCCAATATCGATACCAATATTTATTTATTTCCTGAACGCACATTAACAAAAATAATTGACTTTATCCTGCTGCCATCAGGACTGGTTTACCAGGCCTTGGCCACTGCTAGCAAATTCCTACAAATCCATTTCTTGCTAAAATATTTTACAATTTTCACTATGCACCCACTTCATTTTACAATTAATTTCACCTGACAATCCTTGCATACCACAAATTAATTATCAATCTCTACCTTTCACTGGAAAAAAAAAAAAAAAAAAAAGTAGATCTGAACATGTATGCTCAGCTCGGTGCAGCGATTGCACCATATACAGCTCCTCTCCTAGCTTTAACAAGTGGAATTGCCCCCTGCCTCCTTATGTTCCTCACAAGTTATGCCAAAAACCATTAATTGATGTTATAAAACAATACTAACACAATTGCTAATATTTAACGAAGAATTTGATTACCAGGTGAGGTTGACACAACTACCTTGCAATATCAAACTGTCCAATTGCATGGAATATATCACAAGTTACAAAGATTATTTAAACAAAAATTTCCCACCAAATGAAAGGATTTATTGCAAAAAAGGGCAACTTTAATGTTTATCATCAACTGGCATGCTACAAGCCTACATGGTTATACAACAACGTGAATTTTCTTCCATCTCGATAAAAGAAGTATCCTGCAGCAAAAGACTAATTTTAATAGATTACTCATAGTCAATCCGTCTCACCACATTCAACTAATCTATAAGATAAAATCTGATCAGCTATAGTAACATCTCGGCAATCTGAACAGCATTAAGTGCAGCTCCTTTGCGAATTTGATCACCACAGACAAAGATATCCAACCTGCTTAAACTGTCTCATTAGTACAAAGCTTTTCGCTGAATGTATTGTGTGTGTTTAGAGAACAAAAAAAGATATGGTGCGAGACTAGTACCCATAATTCCCATCTTGAGAAACATCACGGCGGATTCTGCCAACTGCAACGTCATCTTTGTTTGATACCTCTAATGGTGTAGGAAAGTGATTGGATGCCCGGTCATCAATTACTACTACTCCAGGTGCCTTACTGAGAATGTCCTTCGCTGTTTCCTGTAAGTACAACAAATTATCAAGTTAAACAGAAAATGAGTTCGACAAAGCAACAAGGTAAAGACTTTTTTTCTGATAACAGAACAGTTAATTGAGTCAGGTATAGAGAACAAGTGACAAGCTGCTTGGGTTAAGCCAGAATGATGAACAAAATTATATTGTCCATTAATAACATTGTGGCCAATTTTCTATTCAGAGCTAATTTGGGCAGAACAGAAAATCAGAAGATCCCTCTGCAAGCAGCATTATTAGCGTGACTACTCATTATAATCACACTTCACAATTTTTCATGCCATCAGAATCATTTTCAAAGCCAAAGCCAAAAGAAAAGAAAAAGTGGGAACAACAGGAAAATTAAGCCACCACTTTAAAGTCAATACATATACAAGATTTTCTTCAAACAATGTTTTGCTCTCACTTGAACCCTTTGCTTCCCATAATGAATCAATCTTTCTGGTTAGAATATAGAAGCTGAAAATGGGATACCACCCAAATGAAACATATAAAATTCAGTGTAAAAAAATGGATGAGGGTGAAGACACTTTTTACTACCACATCTGCAGATGATCCCTAATCTTAGATATTTTTCTTTTCAGGATTTTCCGAGCAAAAAATCCATCCATATTTCTAAAGAATAATCCAGCTCTTGAAATTAAAAGATGTTCACAACTCTCTCAATTTTGAGCAGCTCGGTACACTACCATACATATGGACTAGCCATAACTTCTATCATCTCATATCTTCTAATTCTTAATCTTTCCTCCTTATCTGATTAAAACTAAGAGAAAAACAAACACAATGCTAACAGAATCTAGCAAAAAGTAGACCAGTGTGATCCTCCAGAACACCATATAAAAACATAGACAGACACAAGTTATGTGCCATTTTATATTCCTTTGAAAATGTCAACTCCCATAAAATATGCTTTATTTCCTGACTCAATTGCCCAACCACTAACACTACAATTTCTAAGAACAAAAGATGCTAAGTGATGCACACTTGCAATGACCGGGTTCACAAGCAGAGAATGAAGAAGTCTTCCTAACAACAACTGGTGATAACATATATCTCAAATCTAAACTCCTAAAACAATTTCTGCATTATTGACTCTTGTAAGTGTAATTAGCAGCTTAAAAATATTAAATAAAAGTAAAAAGATAAACAGTATTTTTGTCGACCTAATTACTGATAAATTTCATCCATGGTAAAAAGTAAAAACAAATTCTTATAGAACTACAATTGCCAATGTACCTTTGTTAGCATCTTTGTTTTTCCAGTTTTGACTGAGAAGGATCAAAACAATCCCATTTACAAAAGAGAAGACAAACACTATAGATATACAGGACTTATTTTAAGCAGATCAAGTCAAATTAAGTCCCATGCCCTTAGAAATTATGAAAAAGGGGACATGGATCATTCTTTGCTTCAATGTTCAGTTGCTACAGAAAATTCTGTCTATGTTCTTAACTTGTGGAGTTGGTTTTGATATGCTGCAGAATGTGTCAGATAAATTGACAAGTAAGGAGAGGTTTGTCCGCAGAAAAATTGTTATGCTGTGAGATTTGAGAAGAACAATTCAACTCTATTTACTTTGGAGTATTCGGTTACAGAACACCAGCAGGGCCATGAAGGGAGGAGAAATTAATCAGTTGGAAATCACTCGTTCCAAGGAGCCTGTTTGCTGTCTCCTGTTTCTGCAGCCCTTTTTTCCTTTGAAATTCAGTGATATACACATTTAGAGCAATAGTGTTTTTTTTTTTTTTTTTTCAACACACACACACACACACACATATATATGTCTATTTGATGTCCTCTGTCATATAATTCCCATATCCTTTTGGCCTTTCTAATGCATTTACTACATATCAAATAAATGTTTGTACAGGTTCTTCTAAGGCTGTGGATTTCTCTGGTAATATCTTTACCTGGCTTTTTTCTAACTTGAAGAATTCTGCTAGGACCATTGATGGTATCCCTTGGTTTATTATTTTTGCCTTAACCCTATGGTATATTTGGAAATGGAGGTGCTGTAAGGTTTTTGATGTGAATTTTTCCATTCCCATCAGACCTCAATTTCCTATTCTAAGGTACTGTAAGGATTGGTGGAAAGCATTGGGAGAGGGCACTGCTAGTAAGAAGATTTCTGTGAAGCTTATCACTTGGAAGCCTCCCTTTGAGGCTGTATCAAGCTGAATATTGATGGGAGTGTTAGGAATTGTGATAGGTCCATAGCTGCTGGGGCGTTTAGGAGACATGATATGAGCTGGGTAGAAGATTTTATTATTAAAATTGGTGTGAGGAGTATTTTTGAGGCCGAGTTATGAGGTTTATTGGAGAGTTTGAGATATGCTTGGGCTACTGGTATTAAAGATTTGATGGTGGAGTCTGACTCCTTGGAGGTGGTGAATCTGGTGAATGGTGTCTTGAGTCCTAACCACCCCTACTATAACATTGCTCAGGAGTGTAGTTTGCTTTTGGCTGCTGATTGGAAGTGTTCTGTTTGCCATGTTTACAGAGAGGCTAATAGATTAGCTGATGGTTTGGCTGTCTTAGGCCATGATCTGGTACTGGGTACTCACCCCCTGGATACCATGCCTACTCAGGTTGCTGTGTTATTCAATGAAGACTGCAGACAAACTGCAGTAGCTAGACTGGTGCCTGGCTAGTGTCTTTTTGCTGGGTTTGAGTTTCTGGGCTGTGCCCTATTTAGTACAAAAAAAAAAAAAAAAAAACTAATTGTAATTAAAACTGATTTTTTTTTCTTTTAAAAAACTCATATATTCAATCTATAATGAAAATCATGAGAGCATATTCATTAATTATTTAATCAATTTTAAAGTTGAATCTATTCAGTCTTCAATTCACTGACGAAAATAATAAGAAAAAGAAATACATGGAAATAAGTTCATAACTAAAAGGTACTATTAATAGAAAAAACTTGATTGAACATTGACAAAAGCATCATTGAATTTGAGAGAATTATGATCTTACCTCATCAATGGGGTTCTCAAATTGAAGATTCACACTCTCAGCATGTGCTCGCATGACAGGAACTCGTATGCATGTCGCAGTCACTCTAACATTGTTGTTATTCTGTAACACAAAGAATACAAAAACCATTTTCATATAAAGGCAACAGAGATTTGCAACCCAGTATTCAACCAAAGTAGAAACTCTAAAATAAGCAATCCATCTGATAAGATATTATAGGTGAACACTTCCAATACTTACCCAGATTTTCCTTGTCTCTTTCACCAATTTCATTTCCTCTTCATTGTACCCATTTGAGAGAATAGGTGCATTGTGTGAAAACAAATTAAACGCATACTGCAAAAATTGAATGATTTGAAAACGTTATCTTCCAAAAATAGACTAATCAACACTAAAACTTAACAAAAAACTAATCGCCATTGCTCATAAGGTAACTAAATACCTGTTGGTTAAAAATATTACAAGTAGGTGGTTTTCCTTCCAATACCTTACAAAACAAACAGGGGAAAAAATGTCAATTCACTGAATATAATTGTAAACTAGCAAATTATATACGAGACTGGATAGACTAAAAAAACCTCACGGGTTTGAAGCTCAAGCTCTTCCATTGCAGCCGCACCAGCACCACTAGCTGCCTGATATGTACTTACCACCATTCGCGTCACCTTCAGCATAACCAAACCAATCATAAATCACATTATAAGTGTTTTTAATCAACAAACCCATAATAAAATGCAATCCTTCAATTCGAAATGCTAGAAATTTCAATCATATATGCCTTTTCACTTTTCAAAAATATGTACCTTGGCACGGCGATGAAGAGGCGTGGCGGCCATTAAGCAGATGATTGTTGAACAATTGGGATTGGCAATCAACGCACCTTTTCCGGTTCCGAGTTTGATACCAGACATGGCCTCAGGATTCACTTCAGGGATCACAAGCGGCACATTCTCGACCATCCGAAATGCGGAGCTGTTGTCGACCACAACGGTCCCTCTATTGGCCGCAATGGGCCCAAACTTCTTGCTAATCGACCCACCAGCGCTGAAGAGCGCGATGTCCACACCATCGAAGCTGTTCTCGGTCAGCTCTTCTATGGTGCACGTTCTGTCCTCGAAAGAGAGCTCTTTCCCAGCGGAGCGCTTGGAGGCCAGCATTTTGATGGACCGGTAAGGGAAGTCGCGGTCTGAGAGGACAGAGAGGAACTCTTGACCCACCGCGCCGGTGACACCCACCACAGCCAAAGAGGGTCCGGATTCCTGGTAGGACATGCGGACGCGTGTGACGATGGGTTTGGTTCTTGTAGGCTTGTTGGTGGTGGGCAGTTTGGAGAGGAAGTGGGTCTGTTGAGATGTGAAGGCCGCCATTGAAGATGTTTGGCGATACAGAGAGAGAGAGAGAGGCGGCTGAGAGAGTTTTTTGATAGTTTTTGGAGGGGACTATTAGTACTAGTACTAGTAGCGGATGTGGGGTTTTTGGGTTTTTACACAGAAACTCTGGTTAGCTTTTTGGTATTGTTTAGCTTTCAATTCAATTTCATGTGTTTTCTCAACAAAAAAAAATATATATTCAACTTCATGTGGCTCACGCTTGCATCAATTTCGAGGCCAAAAAAAAAAAAAGGTTTGGTACAAGATGCTAGATAAAAACGTTTATTTAATACGTTGTGTTCGAAAAATTATTTATAAATATTTTAAAAGTGATTTATTAAAAATTTAGCACCCAAATACCTTTAAAAGATGATCGCACTCAATTCAATTTTAGTTTATAATTTAAGTGGGAAATTAACTATCTTTTTTAATAAAATTTGAATTAAATTATTATTAAAGGGTAAAATTATCATTCTAATTTAATAATTTAATAAATAAATATAAAATAGTTAATTTATATTTTATATTATGTTTGAACGTCAATAGTTTGGTTATAGATACTAAATTACTATATTTTAAAAAAAAGTTAGGGATCATGTGAGTTAAAAAAAAAAAAATAGGTGAAAAAGTGATATTTTTAAATACATTAGGGACGGTTTAAGTTATAGTTTAAGTAAAAATACGGTTTCATTGTCATATTAGTCATGGCTAAGGTTCCGGAACCGGCGGTTCCGGTTCAATATTTTAAGTAACCGGAACCGGGACCGGGGAGGTCCGGGTTCCGGTTCCGGTTGGAATCAAGGAGGAACCGCCTATTCCGGTTCCTCCCCGGTTCTTTGGAACTGGTGGTTCAACCGTCGGTTCCGGAGAAATAAAAAAAATTGCAAAAATTAATTAATTAAAATTAAATAAAATTAAAATTTATAAATTAATTAAAAAAATTAAATGTATAAATAAAAGGGTTCATTTGTTCAACTTCAACAAGAAATTTATTACGATAATAATAATATCATAAATGATAAAACTATAAAATTGAAAAAAAATAAAATAAATAAATAAGAAATTAGAGCTTGCACTTAATTTTACCTCAATTAAGCTACCTACGTATCTTCTAGGAGGAATCAAAGCCCACGTAATTCTTTTACCTGTTATGTTTCGAAGGTGATCAATCGTCGCTTGTTCCTTCGGTAGCCGTTGTATCATCGTTGGTGTCGAAAAAGTCATTGTCGTCGGACACAAGATCCAATTCTTGCTACCGGTAAGAGGCCTTGGTCCAGTCGTCAATACAGACCTGAATCTGTATTGAGTCAGGACTGAGAAATGCCCGTCTCTCGTCAAGAATATTGCCACCTGCACTAAATTCTTGTTCGACTGCCACGGTAAAGACAGGGGTTCCAAAAATTTGCTTGGCAATGAGAGCCAAAATTAGAAAGTTAGTTTCGTGTTCCCTCCACCAATGTAGGATGTTAAAGTCTTCGCTGTCCAAAAACTCAAAAGAGGTGTTTACGTAAAGATCAACCTCTGAAACATAGGTTGATGAAGACGAAGAACTCCCATGTGCCCTTGATTTTTTGGACAACACACGTGACCCTAACTTCCTTAATGAGGGAAAGCGAGTACGAGAATGACTACTTTCGCTTGCAGTCGGTTGCTGAACATTAATGTTCAGCGAGGAACCGTATACAGAACGGTATTCGTCATACAATGAATAAAATAATTGTCTAACATTATTATATAAAGCACTAATATCTACATTGTGTAGCCCTAGAGATTGATAATAAAGTGTTAAATATTCATATAAACTATCAAATTTACACTTAGGGTCAAAAACTGAAGCAACAGTATAAATCGAAGGAATGTCCCTATAATAATTTAACCATATATCTCTCATTGCAGCAACACATGCAGATAGTTCTATTACTTGTGCACATTCATTAAGTGCATCTACAATATTAATGGCTTCACATAAAAATAAATGTGAAGTTGGATAATATATACCGGATAAAATGGTAGTTGTATCATGAAAAACTTTTAAAAGCATGCAAATTTTAGTACAAACATCCCAATGATGAGTATACAAATTAACACTACTAACATTATGCTGCATAAATCTAACTAATAATTCTCTATAATCATAGCTTTCACAAAGCAATTTATATGTGGAGTTCCAACGAGTTGGAACATCACGGGAAAACCTAATTTGATGTTTCCCGTTAGATTTACAATACCTAGCCTATTGTTTCATAGTGCTAGGATGTTTCCACAAAAAGTATAGGGCATCCCTAATTGGTGTAATCCATTCTTGAAGTGTTTGCAAACTATATTGTACACATATATTTAAAATATGGCAAACACATCTTTGATGAAAAAATCTGCCGCCAGAATAGGGTTGACACAATTGAATTAATTGTGGAAAGACGGCAGTATTGTTTGCAAAGTTATCAAAACCAATTGCAAAAATTTTACTTTCAATACAATATTCTTCAAAAATAATTTCATTAATTTGTAAATATTATCGGCAGTATGGGTGTCGTCAAAAACTCTAAATGCAAGAATTCGTTTTTGCAATTTCCATGATTGGTCAACATAATGGCAAGTAAATCCTAAGTATGAATGTTTTTGTCAATGATCGTTCCAGATATCGGCACAAACAGACACACGATCCATATAATTTTGAAAATATCTAACTAATGCTTTTTTTTTTCTTTTTTATAAATGTCACACATGGTACGTTTTAATGTAGTCCTAGGTATTCTACATGCAGCGGGATTTAAAGTATTATGATAATATTTTAAAAAATCAGTTTTTTCGCCAAAACTAAAAGGAAGATGTTCAGTCGCTACCATTCTTACTAGTTGTTCCCTATTATTTACATCACTATATTTAAATAAAGGATGGTTAGGAGATGTGTACCTGGAAATTTGGTATTGTCCTCGGCTACGCTTATGCTCAACTTCGACTGGATGTTTGGTGTTGATATGCTTCTAGTACGTCTCGTACCCTCCGGATTTATTTCACTTAAAATCTTTGTTGCAATAGTTGCAAGTCACCACAACTTCCTCCGATTCCTTCTCCACCCTCCTCATATGAACTTTAAAAAGTTCAGATTTGTACTTTGTCAAATCTGGCTATGGACCTTGTACGGTTTCACTTGGGGGGTGGGGGGGAAGGGGAAGGTTTTCATAAGAGGGATCAGGGGCCCCAGACCCAGAGAGATGAGGATGAGAATATTGAGGAGTAAAATTAGGAGGAGTATCATTACCAAATATTACCTCCTCAAATTGTCTATGTTGTAGGTACTCATCAAAAATTGCTTCGTTGAAATTTAATTCTAGGCCAACGGCACGGCAACTTTGCACTTCTCCAGCATTTAAATCTGGTAGCTACTCAATGTCTCTACTGGAAACGGATCTTCTGGAAAAGGATCGTCGGCCTCCGGAAATAGACGATCTTGATTGTGATGCCACTATAAATTTATAATGGTAAAAAATACAATTTAAATAAATAACGAAAGAAATTGCAATATTGAAAAATAAGAACAAGATTGAGAAAATAACTGAATGAGACTTTGAGAGAATTAGAGAAAAATTGAGAGAATGAGAGAAATATTAAGAGAATGAGAGAATTGAGATTGAGAGAAAATTGTGTGAATTGAATTGAAAAGGAATGGGGTTTATATAGTTTTTTGGATTGAGGAGAAAAATAATATTTTTTAAAATTTAAGGGGCCAATTTATAATTTTTTAAGTGGGTAAATTGTAATTTTACACCCAAGGAGCCGTTGAACGGCTCCTTGGGTTAGGTCAGGTTGCTGCCAGCTTGCCACCTGGTAGGCAGCAGCTTGACAGGTCCAACGACCACATTTTAATTTTTTTTAAATTTTTATTTTTAGAAATTAAAAAAAAATGTAAAAACCGCTTAGGAACCGGACCCGCTGGAACTCGGCGGTTCCTTGAACCGGCGGTTCAGAACAAGCGGTTCCGGTTTCTTGTTTCAAGCTAATCGGAACCGGGACTTTGGGTCTCGGTTCCGATTTTCAGTTCTGGAACCGGTTTTTAACAGGAGCCGACGGTTCCTGTTAAAAACCGCCGGCAGTTTGAACCGAACTGGGGCCATGACTAGTCATACATGTCTCAATGTCAGGTTATTCCATTACAATTTACCCCTCTAAATAATATGTTTTTCTCATTGATAATTATTTCAACCTAAACATATTTAAAATGAAAAAAATAGTATTGTTAAATATCCAATTTTTTTTAAAATTAATAAAAAAATTATTTAAGTCTATTTTCATTTTAGAATTAAAGTAAAAAATTTAAATATGCTTAATGTATATAAACTGAATTTATGTTAATGAATTAAATAAATTAATATTACTATAATGTTCATTTTGGTTATTTTATATTTTCATAGTGGTTCAGTCATATAGTTTACTAAACACGTTAATACTTTTTTTTTTCCAACTTATATCACTTCTAAAACTATAGTTTATCAAAACACTCAACAACTTTTTTTCACATTAGGCCCCGTTTGGTACGCGAGATTGGATTGGATTATTTTATGAGATTAGATTGGACTGAGATTAATATAGCACTATCCACCGTTTGGTGTAACATGAGATATGACTAAAATAGTGTAATTCTATATTTGGAATGATTTGGGATTGGACTAAAAATAATGTAATGAAATGTTTATTATATGACTAAATTATAACTAAATTTAAATATAATTAGCCTATTAAATAGATACATAAATTATAATTAAATTAAAAAATAATTGAATAAAAAAACATAAATTTATTTTTTTAAATCAAAATAAAACAATATAAAATTTAATTTAAATAATATTAATATATTGGTAAATTAAGTATTAAAAAAATTATAAATCTAATTCAATTTTATTAAAAATCACGATGAATGTTTACAATTTTAAAAATAAAAGTTCACTTTAATTTTTTTTAAATGAAAAATTTGTTATTAAAAGGACAAAAAGTATACATATTAATGGTTATTAATTTTAGTTAAATGGGTGATGAGAGAGAAGTGTATTATATGAGATAGAGAGAGAAGGGGATAAGAAATCATTAGTGAAGAGGGAGGGTTTAATAAAAAAGTAATAAAAAATATTCTTTTTTTTTATTAGTCCCGGGACTATTAGTGATAGAGGATGGGGTGAGTTTATATAGTCCGGTCAATATGAGATTATTTTAGTACACAAGATTATGAATCTCATATCTGTGCACTTCACCAAACACATGATAGGGATTAAAATAGTCCAATCCCGACCTAATCCCGCGTACCAAATAAGGACTATAAGTACAACTGTTTTTTCCTTCTGTTGCCCAAAGAATATCACATATACGTATTTATTTATTTATTCATTTATTTTTACAAAAATGTGTGTGAATATTATTTATTTATTTTTCTGAATAATGCTAGACTGCCTAAATGATATGGTATATAAGTTGTAATTATCATATAAATCATGAGATGATGTGTTAATTACAACTTATTTTATGATATTTTCTGATGTTAGATTAACCTAACCATAGAGTCTAAGATAATTTTGTCATTTAACATTTATTTTGAGCAAATGAGACAACTTCTTGCACTTTGGTGTAACTAGGAAGGAAAAAAAAAAAAAAAGTTATGCTTAAAACCAATTTGGTATTGCTATAACTTTTAAAATAATTATTGTTAGTGATTTTACTAAAAGAATAATTAGTTACCAAGATAATAAAGTAAACGTTTGATTAATTATCTTAAAATTATTGTGAGGTTGAAAAAAGTGTGCAGATATTATGTAATTTTATTTTATAAGTGCAGTAACTATGCATAATGACTAAAATAGAAAAATATTGTAATGTATTTTTATATTTATTTTATTATTCTAAATTTTACACTGAAGTAATATTAAATTACAATGTTGTATTAAAATTTTTTTTTTTAAAGACAAAATATGTTACCTACTAAAGAATCAAACTACTTTGACAAATCAACCAAAGTTACATACTCTACTGAGAGAGGAACACAATCCAACAAAAACAAATAAGAATCTAGTGATAAAGCCAACTTGGCCATAGCATGAGCAACCATATTGGTCTCTCTAGGTGCAAAACTCATAGAGAGAACTAGTTATTGCCCCGGTTTCGAAACCGGCGGTTTCGGTTTTGGAACCATCGATTCCTATTTTCTTTTTGGCCTAACCGGATGGGAACCTCTGATTTTATGGAACCGGCAGCCCAATTTTTTTTTTAAAAAAATTTGAAATTAAACAATTTAAAATTTAAAATAAATTAATAAAAAGTTGAAAAAATTAAACGTGGGTACTGGGTTAAAATAGAATTACGTTAATATCATAAATCTATAAAATTAAAAAAATATATTAAAATAAATAAATAAAAATTAGGGCTTCACTTGATTTTACCTCAATTAAGCTGCCTACGTATCCTCTGGGAGGAATCAAAGCCCACGTAGTTCTTTTACCTATTATGTTCTGGAGGTGATCAATTGCCGCTTGTTCCTTCGGTGGCCATTGTATCGTCGTTGGTGTCGAAGAAGTCATTGTCGTCGGACACTAGATCCAATTCCTGCTGTCAGTATGAGGCTTTGGTCTAGTCGTCAACACAGATCTGGATCTGCATTGAGTCAGGACTGAGCAATGCTCGTCTCTCGTCGAAAACATTGCCACCTACACTAAATTCCTGTTTAACGGCGACGGTCGAGACAGGGGTTCCAAAAATTTATTTGGCAATAAGGGCCAAAACTGGAAAGTTAGTTTCGTGCTCCCTCCACCAATGTAGGATGTTAAAGTGTTTGCTATCCAAAAACTCAAAAGAGGTATTTATGTAAACATCAACCTCTGAAACATAGGTTGTTGAAGACGAAGAACTCCCCTGTGCTCTTGATTTTTTTGTTAACACGCTTGACTCTAACTTCCTTAATGAGGGGAAGCGAGAACGAGAATGACTACTAGTACTACCACTTCCGCTTGGTTCCGATTGCTCAACATTAATGTTCAGCAAGGGATCGTATACATATGATATTCGTCATACATTGAATAAAATAATTGCCTAACATTATTATATAAAACACTAATATCTATGTTCGCTAGCCCTAGAGATTGATAATAAAGTGTTAAATATTCATATAAACTATCAAATTTACACCTAAGGTCAAAAACTGATGCAACAATATAAATCGCAGGAATGTCTCTATAATAATTTAACCATTTATCTCTCATTGCACAAACACATGCAATTAGTTCCTGTATTTGTGCACATTCATTAAGTGCACCCACAATATTAATGGCTTCACATAAAAATAAATGTGAAGTTAGATAATATATATCAGATAAAACTTTAGTTGCATCATGAAAAACTTTTAAAAGCATGCAAATATTTGTACAAACATCCCAATGGTGTTTATATAAATTAATGCTCTTAATATTATGCTGCATAAATCTAACTAATAATTCTCTATAATCATAGCTTTTACAAAACAATTTATATATGGAGTTCCAACGAGTTGGCACATAACGGGAAAACCTAATTGGATGTTTCCCGTTAGATTTACAATACTTAGCCCATTGTTTCATAGTGCTAAGATGTTTCCACAAATAATATAGAGCATCCCTAATTGGTGTAATCCATTCTTATAGTGTTTGCAAACCATGTTGTTCACATATATTTAAAACATGGAAAACACATCTTTAATGAAAATATCTATCGCCAAAGTAGGGTTGACACTGTAACACCTCATGACCGACCCGCCTGGATCGACCCAAGGAGCGCTACCCGGTTTCAAAACTTTTCAAATATGAGTTTATAGTTTGAAATCTTTGAAAAACCAAATAACTTGCATTTTAAAATACTTTATAGTGAGCCCATCAACACTATTTGAAAAATTTTGCCAAAGTTTCTTCTATTTTTCTAACTTTCCAGAAATCTTGTTTTCAACAAAAACTCAAACAATATAGTATCAACACTTCAAAATTTTCATTTCTCAAGCATATGCGCACTCTGCCATATAGTGCGACTTTCCAAATATTTTCAATAAAACAGTACATCATTTACGATTTACAAATTTCTGAAAAACGTAAACCATTAAACAAATATTTACAAAACTTATACATATGACAAATTTACAAACTTCTGCATATGCAAGATTAACTGAATGGTATACAAACAAAGTTCAAATGTGACTACCCAAAAGTATGGTGATTCTAAACCTCTGTCTGCAGCTACCTTCTCTTTAGTCTTTACCTCCGCTGGTATCTCTATTACCTACGCTTGATAAAATCAACGCGCTAAGTAATAATACTTAGTGGTGTACACTAAAATAATTTCAATAGAATATAAATTCGTAGAATTTAAAATTTCAGAACTTCATATCATACGAAATTATTCAAACATTTTCAAAAGTTGTTGGAATGAAATCTCAATAACAAATTTCATATGTCAACATTATTTTCATAGTTTTCAGTTCTTAATTGGGCCTCTGATACACATTACAGGGTTTTACAGGACTGGATTACGGGTTTATACAGTCGGGTTTTCCATCTCAAAATGAAATGGTATCCCTATAGTCACAGTCGGTTTCCCATTTCAAAATGAAATGGTATCCGTAAATTCACAGTCGATTTCCCATCTCAAAATGAAATGGTATCCGTATATCATCATAATCATCAAATATCTCATTGCAGTACTGCTAAATGCACTCAATTGACATGTCAACCTCCTATATCCATATTTCCATATATATATATATATATGTATATCAGGGCCATTATTCAAGTATCACATTTCATATCAAATCAGTTCATTCCTTTTCGAAAATCAGCAATTATAAGTTTCAATCAAAATCAATAATTATAATACTAAACAATATTCATAAAATAATATTTGTAAATCAGGTTTTGAAAACATACGATCTCATAGACATTTAATAATACCAAAATATTCCACAATTAATTCAAACAATATGCGAAAATAAAATACAAGTGTACGAAATTTATAAATATGTTTCCAAACTCATTAAATCAAAAACTCATAACGAAAAAGATTTTATAAATGAGTATACACCAACTTGGATACCGTTTTTACAAATTTTTCTTTTCTAGATTTTCTTTTTCCTTCTCCTTTTTTCTTTCTCCCTCCTCTTTTCCTCCTCTTTCTCCTTTCTTCTCCTTTTCTTCTTCTTCTCTTCTTCTTCTTTCTTTCTCTTCCTTTTTCTCTCTTCTTCTTTCTCTTCTTCTTCTTTCTTTCTTTTTCTTTTTTCTTTTTTCTTCTCCGGTCTCTCTCTTTATTTTCTGTTTGTTTCTTCGTGAAGCTTCTCACCGCCTCTTATTTTTTTATAAAATTTTGGTCATCGCGACTGCTCCTTGCGACCTATGGTCGCGCTACCTGGTCGCGTTGTTCACTGAAGTAATTTTACCGCCTTCATCGCGGTGTCTGGTCGCGATGTTGGTCGCGGTGCTATCTGCCCAAAATCAACATTTTCATCGCGAGTTGCTCATCGCGATCCCTGGTCGAGGTAGCTAGTCGCGATGCTCACTGTCCAAAATCATCATTTTCACCGCGAGCTGCTCATTGCGATCTGTGGTCGCGGTGACTGGTCGTGGTGGTCATTGTCAACATTTTCCTTCTCTTTCATGCACTCTTTCTGGACCGCTCCACCTGGTCCACTTGTATACCTACTGCTCCACCCCTGGTCCACTTATATACCTAAAAATTAATTCAAATAAACTAATTACATTATTTTCACATAATTAACAACAATCATGGGCATTTTTCATAATTAATGAAAATTACGAATGTTACAGACACAATTGAATTAATTGTGGAACGACGGCAATATTGTTTGCAGCATTATCAAAACCAATTGTAAAAATTTTACTTTCAATACAGTATTCTTCAAAAATAATTTTCATTAATTTATAAATATTATCGGTAGTATGAGTGTCGTCAAAAACTCTAAATGCAAGAGTACATTTTTGCAACTCTCATGATTGGTCAATGTAATGGCAAGTGAGTCCTAAGTATGAATGTTTTTACCAATAATCGCTCTAAATATTGGCACAAATAGACACACGACTCATATAATTTTGAAAATATCTAACTAATATTTTTTTTCCTTTTTATAAATGTCACACATAATACATTTTAATGTGGTCCTATGTACTCTACATGCAGCGGGATTTAAAGCATTATGACAATATTTTAAAAAATCAGTTTTTTCGCTAAAACTAAAAGGAAGATGTTCGGTCGCTACCATTTTTGTTAATTGTTCCATATTATTTTCATCACTATATTTAAATAAATGATAGTTAGGAGATGTGTACCTGAAAATTTAGTATTGTCCTCAGCTACGCTCATGCTAAACTTCGACTGGATGCTTGGTGTTGATGTGCTTCCAATACGTCTCATACCCTCCAGATTTGTTCCATTTAAAATCTTTATTACAATAATTACAAGTTACCACAACTTCCCCCGATTCCTTCTCCACTCTCCTTATATGAACTTTAAAAAGTTCATATTTGTACTTTGTCAAATCTGGCGGTGGCATTTGTACTGTTTCACTTGGTGGGGGGATTTCACGAGAGGGACTAGGGGGAGGGGGATAAGAATCGTGATGACTAAAATTATAAGGAGTTTTATTATCAAATATTACCTCCTCATATTCTCTTTGTTGTAGGTATTTAGCAAAATTTGCATTGTTGAAATTTAATTCTGGGCCATGTGCACGGCGACTCTGCACTTCTTCAGCATTTAAATCCAGTACTTGCTCAATGTCTCTGCCGGAAGCGGACCTTCTGGAAACGAATCTTCGGCCTCCGGAAATAGACGGTCTTGACTGTGATGTCATTATAAATTTATAATAGTTAAAGTATACAATTTAAATAAATAATCGAAATAATTATAGTATTGAAAAATAAGAGCAAAATTGAGAGAATAACTGAATGAGAGAATTAGAGAAAGATTGAGAGAATGATAGAAAAATATTAAGAGAATGAGATTGAGAGAAATTAGTGTAAATGAATTGAAGAGGAATGAGGTTTATATAGTTTTTTGTATTGGAGAGAAACATAATATTTTTTAAAAATTTTGGGGATCAAAATATAATTTTTAAAGGGTTGTTTTTATAATTTTACAAGATAGAGCCGTTGACCAGACAACCAACGGCTCCATGGCAGTCAGACTGCTGCCACTGCATGGTAGTAGGTTGACTTCAGGCCAACGGCCAAATTTTTGAAATTTTTAAATTTGTTTTTTAAAATTTTTTTAAAAAAAACGGTACAAGAACCGGAACCGCCAGGAATCGGATGGTTCCTTGACTCAAGATAGGCAGGAAGCAAGCCCGACTCTGCAGCAAATCAAATACCACGAAAAAGAGCCACACTTTAAGCAATCCGGGGGAAGAAGGAAGCAGTAATCTTCTGCACAGAGGATGTAAGAACCTAACCATCATGGTCTCTAATAACAATCCCAAAACCAACCAAACCTTTGTCCGAATCCAAAGTAACATTCGTGTTAATTTTGTATGAGTTTCGAACTAGGGGAGCCAACATCTGGAAACCTTATCCTTCTAAGCAACAACTGCTCGAAAATCAGCCAAGAAAGCTTGATACCAGTAATCATGGCCCCGGTTCGGTTCAAACCGGCGGTTTTTAACCAGAACCAAATGTTCCAATTAAAAACTGGTTCCGAAACTGGTCACAGGAACCCGGACACTTGGTCCCGGTTCCGATTTTTTATTTTTTGGAACCGAAACCGCTGTAACACCCCTAATTTTTCATAATTATTAACAGTATGATTATTAATTATTATTAAGCATGCAAAAGTTAAGTATGTAATTTAAATTGATGGAAAGTATATATATTCGATATATAGTGTATAAATGAATAGTAATTTTAACCGATTTAACTCTCATTAGAGATATTATATTATTTTCATAGTGCAATTGGAGAATAATGGGTCCAAGTGAATATTTGTGAAGTTAATTTGGTAATTGGATAAGTGTGATATATTTTTGGAATAAGTATTGAGATGGAATGTGATTGGTGGGTTAATTTGATAATTCAAGGATGATTGATAAATCACATGTAATTAATTGTGAAGTTATTGCCATTTTAGGATTTTAAGAAGTTCAAGGGAGCAAATTGCAATTGTTGAGATATATATATATATATATATATATATATATATATATATATATATATATATATATATATTAGTGGATGGTGATGGAGAACAATATAATTGCATATCAAACCTTGGAAGCACAAAAAACAAAAACAATTGAAAAATGAATTGTATAGATAAGAGAGAGAAGCGGAAGAAACAAGAAGAAAAAAAAATAATAATATAAGTGTAGTGGAATTTAAATGAAATAGAAACAGAAGAGAAGCCAAAATAGAAACATAAAATAGAGCAAAGCGGGAGAGAAGAGAGAAGAAGAGAGAGAAATGAAAGAAGAAGAATAAGAAGAAGAAGAAGAAGGAAAGAGAAGAAGAAAGAGAAGAAGAGTAGGAAGAAAGGGTGATTCAGGTTCAGTATACAATAGTTTTCGAATTTTCAGTTTTCCAGAATATTTCGGATTGATTGAATTTTATTAATGTTGAGTTATTTGAATTATATTGATTATAACTTATAGTTTGAAATTTTTATATCTGAAATATTGATTGTGAATAATATTATGAGTTGATTTTAATACGTTTTGATTTTAATATTGTTATGAAAAATATAGTTGAAGGTGATTTTGATTATTTAATGCTTGTGAAATGTATCGAAAAATGATTTTGGGGCATTTTGATTTAATATTGGTTTCAGAAATATATTTGAATATATATATTTTTGGATTGATTTGAGAAAAATACTTGTATATGATTTTGTATATTTATTTTATATGATATTAATGATAGTTGGATTTCAAACATATGTTTATTAATTTGAAATATTTGACAGTTTAACTTGAATATAAGAAAATGATTTGTGAAATTGTATTTCGGAATTGAAATTTCAATATGGAGTTTGAATGATTTGAAATGAATTTGAGAAAATTTTTTGTAAAATGACTCTGATATGTATGAACATAGATATGGATATAGGAGGTTGACATGTCAATTGGGTTTTTTCTGAACAATATTGTGCCGATATACTCTGATGCACCACCCTATGGATAGTGTAAGCCCCAAGTGCCGGTCCTAGGGTAGGGAGCTTTTATCTGTGTGTGCCACCTTTTGGATAGTACAGGCCCCAAGTGCCGGTCTTAGGATTGAAAATCTGATATGGGACATTTACAGCGGGTAACACCGTTGGTGTCCAACTCTGATATGATGTTCGGCGGGTAGCCCGTTTGTGTCCGAAGCCAAACAACCCGTAATCCAGTCCGATAGATTATGTTATGTATGTCAGGAGCCCAGTATGAAAACTGATATGTGATATAAAAGTATTTGAGAAATTATAAAGATTTTGTTTGTTGATTGATTTTGAATACTGTATTTGTTGAGTTTATGATTTGATTTCACAGGAGCCCCATATTACTGTATTGATATATGTTATTTATATTTTCGATAAATTAATAAAATTATTTGATATAGTATATTTGGATATACGATTTTGTGTACACCCACTAAGCAATATGCTTAGCGTGTTGAGTTTTCTCACACGTAGGTAACAGAGGTTCCAAGGAAGACAAAGATAAAGAAGAGTAGAGACTGCAGGAGCAGCGATCAGAGTCACATCATTCCTGAGCTTTTGGGTAGTCTTTTTATGTTCCATTTATATGTTTTTTATTAGCATGCATATACAGAAGGATTTTGTAAATATTTGTAAAAGTTGTGTTACTTTTACATATTCTCTATAAATGCTTACGTTTTACGGAATTATGAATTTTATCACTTTTGAATTGATTTTAATTAAATAGTTTGTATGAAATATTTGGAAAGTCGCACTAAATTTGGAAGGGTGCACAAAAGTGATATGATACATTCGAAGTATTGATTTTATGATTTTACTGAAAACAGGTTTTGGAAAGTCAGAAAAACAGAGGAAACTGTGGCGAAATTTTTAGAAATTTTACTGGGTCATTATTAAAGTTTACATTTTAATTTTAAAAGTACGGTTTTATAAAAGTGAAATGGAGATTTCAGTATATAGTAATGCTTCATGATTCGGTCTGAGCGGATTGGGTCAGGGGGTGTTACAGTTTACTAGCTCAATTGGTACTCAATTTGGTAAGAAATGGTACTTATGGACAATAACCAGGTTCAAACCTCGATGGGGGGAGGCGAAGCAAAACCGTGAGGGCAACGTTGATGGGTGACTCAAAAGCAGCCCCGAACGACCCAAAACTGACAGTACCTTGTGAGTGACTGTTGGAACTCGCGGGGCAAATCTGGCATAGTCCAGTGTAGGCAAATCCCGAAGGTGGACGTCACAACCGCCGATTCAAAATCGGCGAGGAACCGGAACCAGCTGTTTTGCCAGTTCCGGTTCCTTTTTTTAAAAAACAATTTGAAAAAAAAAAATTTGTGTCTTGAAAGTTAAAAAAAAAAAAAAGGAACCGCTGGTTCCCATTCCGGTTTCGAAACGGGCCGTTCCACGCCAGTTCCAAGAACCGGTTGAACAACCAAACCGGCGGAGAACTGTCGGTTCAAAATCAAAACCGGGACCCCCACGGTCCCGATCCCGGTTCAAGTTAGGCCAAAAATAAAACCGGAACCGCCGGTTCCGAAACCTTGGCCATCACTAGACACCAGTCCACAAATTTAATAATAGGAACAGGTAAATTCGAGTGCATCCATTTGTTTCTCCTAAACCATAAGCGCTACATCAGCACACACACAACAATTCAAGTTCATGTGGGAGCAGTTGATAACGAGCTAGAATAAGAAAATCTAAAAAACAAAGATGGTAAAAACTAGTAAGATTAGCAAGCACCCCACACGATATGCATAACCTTCAAATATTTGCAGCCCTATGACGCATGCAAAGTAGATTTAGCCTCTCCACACCTAAATAGACACCCTGGATCCCGACCATCACCCTTACGAACCAAATTTAAATTCTCTGGAACCCAACCACTGCATGCCTTCCATATGAACACTTTAATTTTATGTGGAACTTTCAAACTCAATAAACATTTCCACCAAGAGGCAGCAGTCGAACCCCTCGAGGAGCTTGCAGGCTCATCAAGCCACCTACCGAGTCTATAACCACTTTTAACTGAAAAGTTTCCCCAGAATTTTTGTAATGCCAATAAAAAATCATCAGCCAGCTTTTCCGAGGAGGTAGGAATAACAAAAATAGCTTGCTGATCAGCAGGAATAAAAGACTGAGCAATCAAGGATTCATTCCATTCACTGGGGTTGTGTTTGGTACATGGGACATGACAGGACAACGTGGGACAGTCTGTTCCTATCCCATGTTTGGCGAGACATTGATGTAGGACAAAAAACTCAAAAACTTGTCCCACCTCAGACCCTCGGACAAGTAGTCCCATGACATGGAACAAGCCTGAAAATGACTTATATACCTTAATTTTTTAAAAAATTACAATTAAAACCTAACCTATTTTTTCTCACTTTCTCCTCTCATTTATCTCTCTCTCTCTCTCTCTCCAACCGATCTCCTTTCTCCTCCATTATTTTCTTCTCACAACCCTCTTTTTCTCTTATTTTCTTCCTTATTCTTCTCTCTTTTCTCATATTTTAATTTTTCTCACCCGTACTCTCTCTTCTTTTCTTCCTCACTCTCCTCTCTCTCTCTCTCTCTATATCTCTTTTCTCCTCTAGTCGATCTCCATCAATTGTATGTGGGTTGGTTTTGATTCCCTGTTTGGTTTGTGAGAAAATGAAGAAAAATGAGAGAAAATAAGCTTCATTTAAACCCACTTAACTTTGTTTTTATTTTTGTGATTTTTTTTTTGTTTGATATTTCTTGTTTGGCTATTGAGAAAGTGAAATACACGAAGTAAAAATGAAGCATATGCTAATTTTTAATCTTTTTAGTCTCTAATTTCCATTTCTTCATTTCCTGCTGCAATTTCTCATTAAATGGAAATATGGTCTCTATTTAGTTGCATAGGAAAAAAAATCAAGAAAGATAAAAGAAAAATAGAAGCATAGTCTACGTTTGATGGACTTGAAGATAGACTTCTATTTTTTTTTTTATTTGGACTTGAAATTTTTTTTATGCACTTGTGGAGGAAGATAGACAGTGGACTCCACCATTTTTTCAAAAAAAAAATTTCTATTTTTGATTTAATTATATTATTATTATATCTAATAATTTATTTAATAAAAACATTCAAATTTTGTTATGTCCTGTCCCATTTATGATTAATATATTATAACAGCCATACCAAACGCATAACAGTACAGTACACAGTTCTGTCTCAGACATACTAAACATAATATGGAACAACTGTCATGTCCTGTTCTGTCTTGTCCCGTCCCACCCTGTCATGTCTCATTCATGTACCAAACGCACACTAGAAGCCAATTTGAACATTTGGAACAGAAGCTGCCTAAGCCACCGATCAGAATAAATAGAGATAGAAGCACTATCCCTAATCCGCTAACGGTACCCTTGCTCAATCGAACCTCTACCCCACAAGAAACTTTTCCACACAAAAGAGCTAGACGACCGAAACTTTGCATCCAAGAAAGTCAAATGGTAACACCCTTTAGGAACTCTCGCAACAAGCGAATATGGGTCACAGATCAACTTCCAACATTGTTTAGCTAACATAGCTTTATTAAACATTGAAAGATCTTTGAACCCTAAACCACCCACCAAATTCCTTTCACAAAGCTTCTCCCAGTAACCCCAATGTAGCTTGCGTGATTGCCCATTACCGTCCCACCAAAGTCACGCGCCCATTCCATGAAGTTCCCTGATGAGAGACAAAGGAAGCTTAAAGAGATTTATATTGTATGTCGGGATAGCTTGAGCAACCACTTTAATCAGACTTCCCTACCACCAGCAAAAAATAAAGTGATATTCCAACCTTTTAACTTCTCCCAAACTCTCTCACGAATACTAGAAAACAAACCTCTCTTATTTCTTGAGATAAAACTTGGAAGCCCCAAGTATCTTTCATGACAAGGGACTAGATTGACCCCAATAGCCCTTACCAGGATCAGCCCCTCTATCCTAGAAATTTGCTTACTATAGCACATCGCAGATTTATCAAAGTTGATAACTTGACCAGAAGCCCAAGAATACCTGTAATTGCCTCTACATCAGAAATCAAAATCAAAGCACATGTAAAAATCAAATTTTCATCGGCAAAAAAAAGAGATGGGAAATTTTTGACCTTAATCAACTACCAGAGATCAGAATCAACCCTTTTCCTTCAACATTACTAATAAGACAATACAGGCTCTCGACATGGTTCCTATACACCATTTGGAGAACCATTTGTTAGGTCGAGTATTTTCTAGGTTGGCTAATTCCGTGCAAAACACTCTTTGGTTGTAATTGTATTTGGGAGCTTTCGTTGAAGGCATCAAGATCATCGATTTATTTGGTAAGTTGCTCTCAATCTCACAAAAGTTTTTAGGATCTCACACACTCACAACATATCATTCATTATGTTTGTAGGCATCTCATTCATCATTGACGTGGTCTATGATGCATAGTTCATTGTATTGCATTCATATGTTATGTTCTGCAGATGCATCCTATAAATGGTCCCATATCTCCACTTTTCTATCCGAATTTCAACACGTATTCTTTATGAAAGTTGTTGGTCTATGTGTGTACTTACTTTTGTCAGTTTTTCAGAATTTTCTGGGCTGCACGTCGCTAGATATTAGATAGAAACTGGACATAGGTCAGTGCTGGAAAAACAGGGGAGACAATTTTTATTTGACATGTATGTGGTCCAATATGTCACCCTTCCTGTCAGAATTGTAAATGGTGTCATTCATGAAAGTTGTTCATATATGTCTCTACCTTCTTCTCTAATTTTTTGCAGAATTTTCTGGGTGGCACTTCTCTAGATAATAGCTAAACACCAGACATAGGTCAGTGCTGAAAAAAACAAGGGAGACAGTTTTTGTGTGTCGTGTATGTGGTCCAATATGACACCCTTACTGTTCGAATTTTAAATGGTGTTCTTCATGAAAGTTGTTCATATATGTGTCTACGTTCTTCAGTTATTTTTTCAGAATTTTCTGGGTGGCGTTTCTCTAGATATTAGCTTGAAACCGAACATAGGTCAGTGCAGAAAACTGCACCCGACCCAACATGTGCGTCCGACCCGTTTTGTGTGGCAACCTGACCCGTGGCTCTTCCTATATAAATGCCACTTCGTCTTTTTCATCAAAAATCCAGAAAGAAGAACCCTAGCAGCTCCCTCTCTTCATACTCTCTCAACTCCAATCTCTCTTGTATGTCCATGGAATCAAACTAGAGACTTGTGGTAAGTTTGTTTCTTGTTTGTTCAAGTTGTTTTATGATTCATTTCATTTGAATCTCTTTGTTGTTCTTGAATGAGAGTTAATGGAGTTTTATAGATATTAATTGAATGAAAGCTTGTGGGTTTTGTGTTTAATGCATGATAAGGCATTTAGGAAGTTAAATTAGTACCTAGATAACTTGATGTTGTGATTTAGAATGCATTTATCTTGCTTGAATGAATTAAGCATCTACCTCACATGTGTTTAGTAGATTGGTACTAATCTAGGTTGGATCAAGAGTGTTAGTTGTTGTTATAATGATTTACTTGTTGTTAGAATCACATTCATATAAACATGTTGGCTGCCTTGTAGAGTTCATGCATTGAATATGTTTGTTTCATGACTTGAAAGTGTTGAATTTGTTGCAAACATTGTTAGGTCTTGAAATGTGTTTATGCTAAGTGTTATTTAAGTAGATTGTGTGCACTAGTTCACTTAGCATCATAGGTTGTATTAGTCATGCATCCTAATTGTATGTTCATGCATCATTGAACACTTAGACTATAATCCTTTGTGTTATTGGAAGAGCTTGTGTGACTTTGGTAAAGTCTTGTGAACAAGCTCAAGGTTTGCTTATTGTGCAAAAGTTGCATTTGTGTGGAATTTCACTAGTTGGCTCTTGCGAAACGATAGGTGTAGGCTCATGCCAATAGGAGTGTGAATTCTATGATAGCTTGATGATATACGTTTAGTCACCTAGTGGATCTTGGGAGATCATTAGGGAAAAGGCCTGCGGGTAGACTAGAGCGGGATAGTCCAAGAGGAGTGAGTCCTTGTAATTTCAACTTGAGAGTGTACTACATTTATCACTAGTGGATTGTCCGTTAAGTGGCCAAGAGTGGTCCCGTGGTTTTTGATCCCTTATTGGAAGGGGTTTTCCACGCTAAAATCCTTGTGTTGATTTTGTTTATCTCTTCCGCATTTGTTATGTGTTTATAATTGTTGAATTGATCTAATTAAATTGTTAGTAATCAAAAAATTGGGTAAGAACCTATTCACCCCCCCTCTAGGTTCATATAGACCGTTGCACTTAAACTTTCACCATTAATAAGAAACGAATAAGTAACAGTTGTGACACATCTCATAACCTTATCTATCCAAGCTCGGGGAAAACCTAACTTCTCCATGATACGATCCAGGAAAACACATTCCACCCGGTCATAAGCTTTTGACATATCTAACTTAAGAGCTAAATAACCCTTCTTGCTTTTAACTTTCCGCTTCAACGCATGCATACACTCAAATCCCACAATAATATTATTAGTAATGACTCGGCCCGGAACAAATGCACTCTAAGTATAAGAAATCACATATCACATCCACCAAAACCACCCTAAAGCGATTAGCTAAAACTTTTGCAGTCACTTTAGTAATCACATTGCACAAACTGATAGGTTGGAAATCAATCATCTTCTCCGCACATCGAATTTTAGGAATCAGAGTTATCAAAGTTCTATTAATAGTCGCCGTAGAATTCCCATAGTTTAGACAACCTAAACAAGCCTCGATTCCTAAACCCATAATGTTCCAATACTTCTGGAAAACGCTGGCATGTAAACCATCCTCCCCTAGAGCTTTGTAGGGAGACATCTCAAAAATGGCAGCTCTTACCTCTTTCACTGTAAAGATAGCATCTAATAACCTACAATGTTGTTCATAAAGCCGCGAAGGAACACAATGGAGTACCACACCAAGATTAGACGAAGATAGTCCAGAAAAGGCAAAAATCTTCTCAAAATAATCGGCAACAATTCTATCCAAATCTGTCCTCTTCGAAAACCACACCCCAGAATTGTCCAAGAGACCTTTGATGGTATTTCGAGCTCTCCTCACAGAGGCTTTGGCATGGAAGAACCGTGTATTATGATCCCCACTCCGCAGCCACTCAACTCGGGACCTCTGTCGCCAATATTCCTCATCAGTTGCTAAGAGCTTATCCAATTCAGCTTCCACGTGACGAATATTGTTCCAAGACCCATAATTGCTATATATCTTTTTAGACGAACTAGTTCCTAACAGTATCTATATGTTAAGTCAATAGATACAGACAATTTACAACCTAGTTGTGAATAATCATTTTAGAAAACTAACCCTATTTTAGAAAACTAACCCTATAATTTCTTCTAAAATATGTTGTAAAGATACTAAAATTATTTAAGAATTTGTTTTTTTGTATTTTACTAAATACATTTTAATGTTAAAATTAAAAATAAATAAATACAAGAAAGAGGCTAAAATATGTTGTCCAAAAGTAATCCATGACCTATAGTTATTTTTTAAAACAATATTTATTTTTAAAAAATTCTTTTAAATATACTTTGACAAAACAAACACAAGCATTTTATTATTTAAAAAGTAAAATGATACAATAAATAAATGTGTGTGTATATATATATATATATATATATATATATATATATATGTATGTATGTATGTATTGTTCTACGAAATTAAAGTGCATGTTCTATCATCTATGTAAATATAGTTTATGTTGACATAAGAAAATCTTTTATCAATAAACAAAGTATTTATTCTTCTGCTTAAACATCACGCAGAAAACACATGTTTTTAAAAATATAAGTACTGTTTAATTTTTTAAAAGAGAAAATCTTATTTAATCTATCTTATTAGAACACCGTCAAAAAAAAACATTGTCATAATATGTTTACATACTATATTTATATGAATTTCTTCCAAGTGTATCGTATGCATTATATTAATATAAGAAGTCATTACACTTCATTACCTTGAGATTTGACTTTTATAAAAGTGTAATAAAAGTGTTATTAGACATAAATAAGAGTTAAAGATTTATCATTCGAATAAAAGTGTTTATATTTGTTCATTCATTTATATATTGTGTGTGTAACATCCAAAATTATGTAATCTCAAAATGAGTATATGAAAGTCATATACAAAAGTATTCATTTTGAGACATGCAATTTAAAGAGTCCGTAGAGAGCAAATAAAGCTAGGTACTTTGTTTGTGGTTGATCTGTTGATGCGGTTCATTCTGTAATATACAGTGGTCTTATCCTAGATTACTCATGTAGTTGACATGAGAATGGAGGCACCTTATATGATGAGATCATATAGAACTAGGCCATGATTTATATGAATCTGTCACCAAAATCCTGTCAGTAGATGAGATTCATATATATCGACAAACAATGGTTGTATATAAGTGATCTTAATCCTGAGTGTCTTATCAATTCCTTCAGGTTGGATCGTGACTTTTGACATACCATGAGTGAGATCGATGTTATATTCTCGAACAATACCTCCTTATCTTGGATTTACGGTTTGGCTTGTGGCTGTGAAGGTTTGAACACAATAGTGGAATCCACTCATTTTTCATTGAAGTAGATGAGTAGTTCCCTTAAGGGTTGATTTGGGGCTTGACCAATTATGAGTGCTCTCCTTCTCCCATAAAGTAAGAAATGATTTACTTGTTCATTAGAGAATCAATGATACTTAAAGGAAAGGATATAACTAGAGGGGTATAACGGATATTATGACCTAACTTTAGCTATGAACTACTTGTGGAGGATCATACTGTATGTAATAGCTATATCAATGAGCATCGAGACTTCAGATTGTATAAAACGTCTACAGTTCTGAGAGTTCAGCCTCGGATTTTTAGCAGAATAACTCAGAGGTTAATAATCATGGAATATTAATTAAAGAATCTAATTAATATTACTAAGTATAATTGGAGCTCAAAACTATGGGTCAATTAGGTCCCTTTGATAGCCCTTATGGTTATTGATAACGAGGGTCACATAAATTAATTGGATGGTCCAATTAATAATGTTACGAAAGTGACACAATTTAATTAAAGAAAATTAATTAAATAATATCATTATTTAATTAATGATATAATAATTAAATAAAAATTATTAATTATTTTAATTATTAAATAGGAGGTTGCAAGTTTGAACCGACAAAAAGAATTAAATAATATAATTATTTAATAGTCCTAGAGGTCAAAGGTTTAAATTTTAGGTAAAACCAAAATAAAATAGGATTTAGAATTCTACTTTGACTTGGTCAAATAAAACCCTAGAGTTATTATATATATATATATATATATATATATGATATCATAAAACAAAAACCCTAGAGGTTTAATATATAATATATGATATTATATTAGAAAGAAAAGATATTGCAACAAGCAAGCAAGAAAAGTAAGAAAGAAAATGTTTCTTTTCTTTGATATACACAAGTGTGATTTGGCCACACTAGAGAAAAGAAAGAAAGAAGAAGTTTTTTTTTCTTTGATATACATAAGTGCGGCCGGCCAAGAAAGGGAAGCAAAGAGTTGTCTTCTCCGCTTTTCTGCAACCTCTATCTCTGCATCCGTGATGTTCCCAAACACGCGATGTCAGACTGTAAGTCATAGCTCGGAAGGCTTAATGGTGAATCAAAAAGTTAAAGATTTAAGAAACGCATCAAAGGTAATTGTAGTCTAAAGTTTCAATTCGCATATGTACAATAACTTGATCTTTGTGAAACAAAATTTCAAGAAAAGAAAAAATTTTAAAACCCAATTCCGCTGTCTTTATTTGATAAAAAAAAAAAATGTTTTCTCCCTTCATTTTCGGCTTCCATTTTAATAATCTATTGGAAAGGAAACATGTTCTTGTTAGGGGGCCGTCGACTTTTGATGGATCTTTATTGGTATTGGAGGAACAAAAGGATGTTGGTAAATTATCACTTATGAAATTTAAATATGTCAAGTTTTGGCTTCAGATCTATAACGTCTCTTTAATGTGCATGACACGGGACATAGGGTTATTTCTTAGTAAACAAATCAATATTATGCGTGATATTGACGTAGGTGCTTTGAGGGATTACATAGGGAAGTATATTCGAGTTAGGGTTGGTGTTGAGATTGATAAACCACTGAAACGATACCTTAAGACTAATATAGGAGAGCCAAATGATGTTGTAGTTATGCTCCTTCGCTACAAGCGACTACTTGAGTATTTTTTTTGGTGTGGTTTTGTAGGCCATTCTTTTTTAGAGTGCTTGCATGAATCGAATCAAACAATGGAGGAGAGGAGTAAGCAGTTTCAGTTTCGAGGCATGGATGAGGGCATAAGGCTATAGGGCAGTGTTTCGGTCATGATACTTCAGAAGCAATCCATCATAGACAATCTAATTCGAGAAGGGACCGACTGCAGGTGCACGTACCTGAACACGATCCCAGATTGCATGTAAATAGAGCAAAACACAATCCTGGATTACATGCAAGTGGAGCTAAGGTCCTAACAACAGGTGGCCACAATCTCTTTTCCCCCACTGTAGGTGTTGGTGATAACAGGATTTTAGGTTTTGGGAGAGTCAATACTGGTCTGGTCGAGGTTGCTCATCAGTCCCCATTGATAACAGAGCAATGTGCCAATGGAGTTTCCTCGTGTGATAGAGGAAAAAAACCTATCATTTCCTTTGTGTCTTGCGAAGCTGTTACTAAGAGATATGTTTCTTGATTCCTATCCTCAATTCTAGGCAAAAGAAAAATAAAACTGTGGTGGGTGAGGGCGGTAATGTGCTGTTGATTTTAAAGGGGTTGGAACAGGGGCTGTTCAAAAGCAGATTTCAAATGGAGGTGATATGTAATATGGTTGGTGGCTTATCAAAGGTAGATGACGAATGTGGGAATGGACTAAAAATAGGGGTCGATCGAAGAGAAGATCTGGAGAAAAAATGCATGTCGATTGGGGCGTGGTAGATACTATTCAAAAAAGCAAGAGAGCTGGTATGAGTGTTACTTTGACAGATAATCAAGCAAGGAAAAAATCTAAGAACCCATGCACCACAGCTGATGTTCAAACTATTACATCGGCAGGTCCGGACTCACCGGCTTGTCAATCATTATGAATTGTTTATTTTGGAATATTCAGGGTCTGGGGAATGACCAAACATTCCAAGCTCTTCTTTCCCATGTTTGGGAGCATGATCTGAATTTGGTTTTTTTATAGAGACCAAAGTGGATCGTCATCGTATCGAGATTATTCGTGTGAAGCTGAAGTTTTATAGTAAGTTAGTTGTTGATTGCGATGGTAAACGAGGTGGTTTGTGTTTACTTTGGAGGGATATGATCGATGTGGTTGCTTTCTTTTTCTAGGTTCCACATCAATGTGAAGATTTGTTCTCATCAGAATAAAGTTTTTGAGACTAACGGGGTTTTACGGACATCCTGATTCTGCTTAAAAGGTGCATGCTTGGACTCGTCTCCACCAGTTGTGTAATTTTAGTTCGCTACCATGGTTGTGCGGTGGCGATTTTAATGACTTTTACTTGATTATGAGAAGTCCGTCCAAGATTTTTGATAAAAAAAATTTCACAACGTTTTGGATTTGTGTAGTTTATTAGACCTTGGCTACTCAGGTCCACCATTCACTTGGTGTAACAAACGGGAGGAATCGATTTAGTTTGAGAAAGGCTTGATTGGTGTGTGAATAATTGGCGTTGGTCTCAAATGTTCCCGGGTTCGAAACTTAGTAATCTTGGGTTGTGGAGGTCGGACCATCGACGAATTCTGTTGAAGGTATTTGAAACGGGTGTGGCTACTTTACCTTCGCCTCATCGTCGCAGTCCTCGCTTTCATTATGAGGATTGTTAGGCAAAAGAGGAAGAATATCGCATAATTATTGAAAATGATTGGCAATAAGCTGGTAGCAGTAATATGAAAGCGGTTATAGGGTGCAATTTGGTTTGTGCGGCTTATCTTGGTTCCTGGAACAAGATGCATTGTTTGGCGCTCCGATGAGAAATTAAAGAGAAGAAAGATATGCTTCAACGCTTGTCCGATAATCCTTCGATATGCTCTTAGAAACAAACAAGTAAAATCGAAAAAGACTTGGATTTTATTTTAAACCGTGAGGAAGTTTATTAGTAGCAAAGATCAAGAGTCTCTTGGTTAAAGTGTGAAGACCCCAACACTAAGTTTTTTCATGCTCAGGCTTCAAATCGACAAAAAAAAGAAATGAGATTGTTGGTCTAGTTGATAGTAATGGGTGTTGGTCAAATGAGAATGATGTTATAGAAGCTATCGTCATTTCTTACTTTGATATTATTTTTTGTTCTTCGGACACTTCTTCTTCGGCTATTGGTATGGTGATAGATATTGTGGACAAACGGCTTTCCAATGCTTCTTATAAACACTTGGAAGGCTTATTTACTGCTGATGATATTCAGCTAGCCTTGTCCCAAATGGTCTCTTCCAAGGCTCTCGGTTTGGATGGGTTTACAATCGGTTTTTACCAAAGATTTTGGAGTGTAGTTGGTAGTAAGGTTACGGCAGATTGCTTATGAGTGCTCATCGACGTCCATTCGATATTGGAGATTAGTTCAACTCTTATTGTGCTTATTCCAAAGGTTGAGAGGGCGGAGTCTATGAGAGATTTCTGTCCAATCAGTCTTTACAACGTCATCTATAAGTTGGTTGCAAAGGCTCTTGCCAATTACATTCAGTCCATTCTATGAGAGGTTATTTTTGATACTCAAAGCGTTTTCATTCCGAGTCGTCTCATTTCGAATAATGCTATTGTAGGATTCGAATGTATGCATGTTATGAAAAAAAGGAAAAAAGGGCAGGATAGTTTTCTGGGTTTGAAGCTCGATATGGCTCAAGGCTTATGATCGAGTAGAATGATGCTTCCTGGAAGCGATGTAGAATAAGATGGGGTTCCCTCTTTCTTGGGTCCGGCTCCTTATGAATTGTATCTCTTTGGTAAGTTATTTGATTTTGTTGAATGGCGCTCCGGTGGGTTCGATTTGTCTTGCGAGAGGTCTTAGACAAGGTGACCTATTATCTCCATACTTATTTCTAATTTGTGCAGAGGGCCTCTTTAGTTTGATTCTTATGGAGGAAAATCATGGTTTATACTCTGGTCTTCAATGTGGTAGATCCGAGAAGAAAATCACTCATTTATTTTTTACGGACGACAGCCTTCTCTTTACTCGAGCTTATTTGAAGGAGTGCAATCTTATTAAGCGTCTGTTACAGCAGTATGAAAAGGCCTCAGGCCAAAGAGTGAACTTCAATAAATCGACTATTTATTTCAGTGGACAGATTTCTATATTGGCAACTACTCATTTGACTAATGTTTTGGGAATGAAGATTGTGGGTTGTCATGAGAAATATATTGATTTACCAAGTTTCGCTTTTCGAAATAAAAAAACCTTGTTCTTTAATATCAAGGATCGGATGTGGGCTATGATTAAAGGGTGGAAATGTCGTCTTTTTTCAGCAACGGGGAATGAGATCTTACTTAAGGCAGTTACCCAAGCGATTCCCACTTATGCAATGAGTTTATTTTGATTCCTTAAAAGTTTGATTAAGGAGCTTTATAGGATTTGTGCCGCCTTCTAGTGGGGCTCGAACGGCAATACGAAAAAAATCCATTGAGAATCCTGGGACAAGCTTTGTCGTAGTAAAACTCAGGGTGGTTTAGGCTTTCGTAATCTGCATGCTTTCAACCAAGCCCTGATTACGAAGCAATGTTGCAGGTTAGTCGTTAATCCAAGTACTTTGGCAGCTAGGATGTTGAAGAGTTGCTACTTTCCTTCTTCCAACTTCTTAAAGGCCTCGAATCACCATCTTGGGTCCTTCATTTGAAAAAGTTTTCTTTGAGGCCGTGAATTGCTTTACAAAGGCTCTAGATGGAGAATTGGAAGAAGTTCTTTTGTGCTTGTTTTTCATGACATTATGGGTGTCACGTTCATTGACTTTTAAAGTCCCTTCTCGGCCTGTGCTTGATGAAAGGCTAACTGTTAGTCAGCTGAAAACAGAGTTGGGGAATTGGAATGTTCCCATGCTTGAACATAATTGTCTTCCTAAAGATGTGGTTGTGATTATTAGTCTTCCTTTGAGCTTATTGTGGCCTTCGAATTCTCTTTTGTGGCACTATGATAAATGGGACATGTATTCATGTCAAAAGTGCTTACAAGGTGGCCTTGTCTTCTCTTACTAATCCGAGTGGTTCGGGATTATGTGTTATGCAGTCTTATTGGAAGTTCCTTTGGAGGATTACAATCCCTCCAAATGTTAAAGTTTTTATTTGGAAGGTGGCTTATAATTGGATTCTCTCCACTGTTAATCTTTCCTCTGGAGGTATCAAGGCCGATGATTTGTGTTTTCTGTGTAAGAGAGGTCCTAATACCACTTTTCACGCCTTGTGGGGCTGCCCCAATTTGAAGTCTGTCCGTTCAAGTTCAGCTGAGTGGTCTGCTTTTTTGGTTGTCCTAGAGGTGCACATTCTGGATTTTCTGGTGACATCAAAGGATAAGCTGGAAGTTTTTGAATTCAAGCTCTTGTGTGTAGTGCTTTGGCGTGTGTGGTTTAGGCGTAACAGAGCCATCCATGGGCTGCTTCTGCTTCCTGCTGGTGAGATAGTTGATTGGTCTTGTGCCTTCCTCTTTCATTTCCAGGAAGCTTAGGCTTAAGTTCAGCTGGCTTTTTTTGCTGGCAGTTCTGTTGTTCCTTGGCGTCTTCCAGGTGCTGGTTTTTTCAAGCTCAATACAGATGCAAGCAGTCGTTTATAATTCGAGTATGGTTGGTTTTGTTTTGGCTGCAGGTTATGTTTGTCTTCGTGTGAATTTTCCTCCTCAAGTTGATGAAGCTGCTGCAATCCTCTATGGTATTCGCTTTGCGTGCAATTCCAGTTTGGCTCTTGGTTCATGTGGAGTCTGATTTGTTGAGTGTGATTAATATCCGTCGTAATTGGTTTATTCCTTTTTCAGATTTGGGGTTGATTATTTCCAATATTCTTCAAATAGACTGTTTGTCTAATGTCCAAGAGGATTGTCTTAGATAGTTTTGTATTTGTTTGCATTTTTCTTAATATATTGCTCTTTTCCTAAAAAAAAATAGAGTTTTTAAAGGGCAAATTACACATAACCTATCTAAGTTTCTCTTTCACTTCTATATATATCTTTATAGTTAATCCACACATAATCTCTCACTGTTAGCCAACTAAAATTATATTTAACTGTTGAAATGGTATTTTTGTCGTTTTTAATATTTTTCTAAAAAATATATTTTAAAAAAAATTAAAATTTTAAAAAGAAAAAACTTAAAAATTAAAAATTAAAAAAAGAGTAGAGATCTCATATGGGATCTCCACCGTCTATATCTGTAGTCTCCACCTTCGTCTTCGATCGGTGAAGATTGTCTCCATCGATAGAGAGCTCGTCTCCATATAGAGACATCGTCTCCATCGATGGAGAGAAGATCTCCATTCAATGGACGAGATCTCCACCTAAATTTTAAAAAAAAAAAATTGTCATATTTTGATTTTTTTTAAAATGTTTTTATTTAATGGATGATGGAAATTCAATTACTTTTTTATTTTATTTTATTTTGTAAAAAAATAATTTAATTTCAAGGGTATTCTGAACATTTTAAACAATTGTCAAAGTCGATAGTTAAATTTAACTGTTATTAACTTGGCGAGGAGTCTTTGTGTGAATTCACTATAAAATTGTATAAGAAAGTGAAATGGCAAACCACATGTAAGTTGTGTGTAATTTACTCTTTTCAAAACAAACAATAAATTTTTCCTCCCTTTTTCTATTTCTTTCATTTTAAAATTAGAAGAACAAAAGCTGAGATAGTGAAGTTGAAACTGGATTCATACTGCAACGTTGAAACAGTATCATTTATAGATAACATTTTAAAGATACAGGATTAGTAAGCTTCCCTGATCCAATTTAGGGGGATACATCAGATAGATGGGGCACAGTAACATCTTGAAAAGCGATAAGCTTTGCTCGACCGCCATACTCTTCTGGCAGGAGTTCTTCCCCAACTTCCGTCACAAAATCCTTCTTTTCTTCTTCACTGGTCACGATCACTATCTGCATTCATCATCACAACAACAAAGCTAAATCCAGAGATCAACAAAATCCTGCTGACTAACTTCAGAGTAAGACAACCCAATGATATAGAGAAAATTGATAAAGAGTTGTAGGTAGGTGAACTAAATTGCATTGAAAATCCATATCCACCCATTCAATGTCCAAATGCCTTCTCGGTTTACTTAATAAGACGTACCTTTTCTAGTGTTGCCTTCTCAATGAAGCGGGAAACCAGCCTCCAAACACTGACAAAGAATCGTGGCATGTGTAAGATGTAGCACTTTGCCAAGCGTTCAGGGTAGTAAGCCTGCAGGAATGAAAGTTCAGAGCAACATACTTACTGATTAAAACTGCATTGAATTTACAACACGCAGCATAATAAAAATTTATAATAATAACACGCACCATATAAAAAAGTTCTACTGTGTACCCTACATCCCAATTTCTAGTTATACTCGGATTGTGCCTAATTTGCATCTTAAATTGTTTTAGACATGAATGACAGAAGGGTGTAAAAAAGGGAACAAACTTTCAGTGGATACGTCAAGCTCGAAAATACTTTGATTAATTTCAAATGAAGACGAGAGAAAAAATATAATGTTCATTGAGATAACCAAGTACACCACTTTACTGACTAGTTCAACCAGAAGGCAACAAAGATATGTATAAAAATCAACTGTCACCGCAGCTTCTGTTCACTACAACTATACCGTGCCTACATCAGTGGCTGGTTCATGGAATTTTTGCATGTTTGTAATTATTTTCTATATTTCACCCAATTTTGTTCATGTAATGTGGGTGCAAAATAAAGATAGAGTGTAATATTTTCTTTCAAAGATAGGTGCTGTGGTAAGAATGGGTCAGTAACTCTGATAAAAAACTAAAAACTTGTTTATCCTTCACAGATGTTGACAAATGACAACAGATACATTTCAGTCTTTCTGGAGTTGCTGTCACAATTGCTAGTGTTGTGGCTTCTCAGTGAAAACAATGGATTTGGTCCATCAGACTAGAATTTAGCAAAAAGTCAGTTTTGGCTCAAATTAGAGTTTGATGTAGCATCAAAGGTTTTAACAGACAAGCAAGGGTTCAAGCTCATAACATAATCCTCTAAAGAGTAAATCAGATGATTAGCTAAGGATTCTTACGTCATAAAAACCCATCATAGATGCTGCTCACATCAAGAGAATTATAAAACCCAAAATTCTTAGCAAATGGGAATGCTCTGGAAAAAAGCTATGGGAAAGCAAATAAAGAATCATCTGTTAAGACACTATTCAATCACAAATGCCAAAGGTTATAGGTAAGAATCTGTTGAGAACTTAGGTATAGATCCAACAACAAACCCTAACTTGCACCACAATTAACTCACACACACGATAGATTTGAGCTAAATCACCTTAATTAGGGATCATCAACTCTCTAGAACGCGGGTTAATTAGCCTCTTGCCCTAGCCCAAGCGATTCTTGAGTGCGAAATCCCAAGAAAAGCCAAATAATCTAGTACTAGGTTATTAGCCTAAAAACTAGCCCAAGCTTAGAAAAGCCGAAAATAAAGAATTCTCTCAATTTTATTGATAACTGAATAATAATACAAACTAATAAAAATGCCCTATTTATACTAATTAAATCCTAATAATGAAAGGACTAGGAAATAAAGTTTAATTCTGAATCCTAATAATGGAATGATTAGGAAATAGAGCTTAATTCTAAATCCTAATAATGGAAGGACTAGGAAATAGAGTTTAATTCTAAAAAAAAACAATATCAAATAAGATAGGAAACAAATAACCAAAAAAGAATAGGAAACTAAATCTGTGCCCAAATAGGACTATGGTTGCTTTTCCTCCAGCCACTTAATTTCTTCTTCCGCAAGACTTGTTTCTTGGCTCGCAAGTCTCCTAGATCTTCTTAGGGTCTCAACATTCCCCCTTCCTTCAAGAATACCCTTGTCCTCAAGGGTATGATCTGGAAATCGTTCCATCCTCTCATCGTAATTCTCACAAGTAGCCTCTTTCATAGGAACCCCGCGCCATTGAACCAGAACTTGCCACACCTTGGACCTCTCCCGTCCTTTCTTTCATTTGTGATACCTCAATACTGCAGATGGTTGAAGCATCACCTTACCCTCTGAATCAAAAGTTGGCAAGTCACTCGAAATCAAACTAGTGTCCCCCACTTTCTTCTTATTACCCTCCTCGGCAGAATCTTTAGTCGCCCTTAAAACAGTGAAGCACTGGGCGCCTCCTTTGCATAGTTGCTCCACAAGTAAGCCTCACACTGCTTAATATCTTTGGTGGACAAGGCTGTCCACTTTTTCTGTTTGCCACCCAATTTAAACCTCATCGTCATGGTCCCGAAATCTGTAGTTACTGTGCCGATACTCCGCAACCACACATTACCCAGAACCACATCAACTCCGACTAAGGACAGTACATGTAAGTTTGCCACAGTTCGTACCCCTTGCACGTTCATCTTCACCTCTCGGATCACCTCCTCACATTTTAGCTTATCCCCATTGGCTACCCTTACCTCAAATGGCTCTATGGCTTCCCCTCATAGTCCGATCTTCCTGATGTTATCAGCTTTTATAAAATTATAAGAGGAACTGGAATCCACAAGTAACGATACCTCAAACTTGCCAACCCACGCCAGAAGCCTCATGGTAGATGGAGTGGAAGCTCCTGTGATGGCATTAAGCGACACCTCAGCCTCCCCGACTTTAGTGACCCTTTCGATCACTCTCAACTCCCCATCATCGTCGGATTCACTTTCCTTTTCATCGCCATCATTACCAGAGTCACTCGAATCTAGTACAAAATAAACCTTATCATTCTTGCATTTGTAATCTCTGCCCCATTTATCGCCACATTTAAAGCATAAGCCCTTTTTTATTCTTTCTTGAACTTCCTCCCGTGATAGCTTCCTCACATCTTCGCCCTCCTTCTTGAACATGTCTCCATTAGCCTCCTTCTCTGTACCGGCTATTTTTTGGTGCCCCAATTCAGAGAACTTACTGCCATTACTTTCTTTAAATGGTTTCCGATCCTTATAATGGCCTATCACCCAAAACCTCAGCGATCTTCATTGCTTCCACTAACCTGTTGGGCTACTTCAACTTGACCTCCCTCGCCAACCATGGTTTTAACCCCTCGATGAATGCGCCCAGCCCACCAATGTTTCTTCGAACCACCCTCTCACCATAGTCTGTAGTCGACAGAACTCCTTAATATAAGACTGCACTCTTCCGTCTTGTTTAAGTTTGGCCAAACGACCATGATGATTAACTACCGGTGATGGTCCCCATTGAGCCATGAACTCCCTTTCGAAAGCCGTCCATCCCATTCTCCTACCATCCTGCTCATATTGCGCCCTAATCCACCTCTACCAACTATTGGCTTTACCATCAAGGTAGATGCAAGCCGTGGAAACCCGATCTTCCCCAATCACATCATAGACCTAAAAATAGTGCTCCACTTTATCTAACCACTCATGCGGATCACCACCATTAAAATGAGGAAAATCTACCTTCGGTTTCCTGGATCCCCGACTATTATGCCTTTCTCGCCGCCTTTCACCATCAAACTCGGTCTCACGCCTCGGCAGTCCCCTTTGTCGCTCATAAACGGGCATACGGTCACGAGTTATCCGGTCAAATCTTCAGTCTTCCTCGTCGAAACCCTCACCCAATTTCGCTTCTGAATCCCTATCATGCAACCACCGTTCGATCACTAATGGCCCCCGTTCTACACGCCCACCTAACCTCACACCATGGTTTCCCTCGTCAACCTCAGAAAATCCAACCCCATATCTGAAGCCTTGTGATTGTCGTTCTTCCCCATGAGTCCGTCTGGCTATCAGTTCTCTTTCCTTGATCTCAGCCAGCCTTCGTTCAATCCGCTCTAGTGAATGTGTGAAGGTCGCGGTCAATGCTGCTATAGATTCGGACATCCGTTCTTGCTTCTCTTTTATGGCTTCAAACCGTTGCTTGTTGCACTGCGACCCGCTTCCTACCTCATCTCTAGCTGCCATGGCTATTCGGACAATTTCTTTTTTTTTTTTTTTTCTAGCTGCTGACTGACTCCCTGAAGAACCCTAAAAACTTCTCAATGAAAGCACCAAATTGTTGAGAACCTAGGTCAGAATTCCCCAAATCCCCAATTTGAAACCCTAACCCTAGAAATAGAATTCTAAGATTAGAGAGTTTTGGTTTGACTAGTTAAGTATTTAACCAATCAAACCTCTAAAATTAGCCCTTGTTGGAGAACTAACCCTAGCCCAAGCGATTCCCAAGGTTTTGGTCTCCGAAAAAGCCGATAAATCTAGATCAAGGTTATTAACCTTAGAACTAGCCCAAGCTTTACACAAGCCGAAATAGAGAAGTCTCTCTCACTTTTATTGATATCTGAATAATAATACAAACTAATGAAAATGCCCTATTTATACTAACTAAATCCTAATAATGAAAGGACTAGAAAATAAAGTTTAATTATGAATCCTAATAATGGAAGGACTAGGAAATAGAGTTTAATTCTAAAAGGAAACAATATCAAATAAGATAGTAAACAAATAACCAAAAAAGAATAGGAAACTAAATCTGTGCCCAAATAGGACTATGGTTGTTTTTCCTCCAGCCACTTAATTTCTTCCTCCGCAAGACTTGTTTCTTGGCTCGCAAGTCTCCTAGATCTTCTTAGGGTCTCAACAGAATCTCACAATAACATTTATAAATTTAACATAATCCTTATGTGTAAGGCTAGATTTATTTAAGATGCTTATGATGTAGAACCATACTCCTTTTGCATGCAATGTTATTTAATGTGTGCACATGTATTTTGGTAAGGACTGCTCCATGAACAGCATCCGACTTTAACCACATAAAACTTCAAAAACGAACCTCAGGATACATTCAAGTCACATCAGTCAAACTATTGTCCTTGTTTCCTTTCCTTTTTGTTATGCAATACAATGTTTATCTTCCTCTTATATATGCCGCAGCCCACGTGGACCTTTTGTTTAAAGGGAAGAAGAAAAAAGTCTTACCTGTATAAACTGAAATCCAGTAATCAATCCACGTGCATCAATGTTTTTGTATGTAATTTGTTGCAGATCAAGAATACCAATTAACTTCTCATTTCCAATTTCTCTTCCTCTGAAAGAGCTGAAACAGGTGCAATAAAAAAGCACATGAAAATGATTATCAAAGATTATAAAACTATTAAAAAAGAATTAGCAGATGATAACAAGCACAATATGAAAAGACAACGGTTCAGCAAAGATATCATTTTATCTGTAGATTAAACCAGAAAATTTCAGAGCATAGATTTCATATCATCAGTGGATTAAGCCAATTTAAGAAAGAAAAAGTTTACATGAGATCCGCAAGTTTGAAATTCAATTTTCAATGAACTGACAAAACAAAAAATGTAATCAGCACAGAAGACATTAGAAAAGCTATAATTGCTTGCTACAAAAGTTAGTTTTCCTCTGATGTTATGCATTACAACATGGAAAATTTTTTGAAAATAATCAGTCTTTAATTCTAGAAACTGTCTCTTTATTAAATTGCCAAAATAATGGATAACTTAATTTTAAATCCTTTGATATCCGAACTTTTCTCTCACTCTTTTCCTTTCACGTCAACCTTGTGTGAGAGCCTAGGAAGCACGGACACTTCAAAACCCTCGTGTGTCGTACCCGTACCGGTGTCGGACACACCGACACGCGAGGACACGCGTGTCCATTGACTTCTGAAGACCTTTGACCAAGGGACACGGCAGGCACACGTGGAGGACACGCGGAGGACACGAATGGGGCCGTTTTGTAATTATTTTTTAAAAAACTGGGGTCAATTTATAAATTTTAAAAATATAGGGTTAAAAATAAATTTTGAAAGTTCAATTAGATTTTTCTTCTTCTTCTTTCATTTGTTGGTCTAAAATTTCAAAGCCGTAAGAAAAATACAAGAGAACTAAAGAAGAAAGGGAAGAAGAGAAGTTTTTGAATTATATTTTATGAATTGACTATTTTTTATTACAATGATGTTTTATGAATTATATTTTATGAATTGAATAGCTTTTATGATGTTTTATAAATTATGTTTTATGAATTGACTAATTTAATTATGAATGAATGAAGTTATTTATATTTTAAATATAAATATAAAATATATATTATTTTAATTGTCGTATTCTGCCGTGTCCGTGTCCTAGTTTTTTTAGATTTGTCGTGTCCTCGTATCATCCTGTGTCGTATCACCGTGTCCGTGTCCGTGTCCGTGTCCGTGCTTCTTAGGACTGAGAGCTATGTTTGAAGCATTATTTATTTGCCATCTACTTAGCTGCACTGCTTTCAACACTCCCGCAACTCCTCAATCGTGCAGCTAGTTAATTCTGTATCACTCTCAGACATACATATACACAGTTCTAAAGAGCACTAAAAACAGGCATAACCTATATTTTGGGTTTCATTCTACTATTCTTCATTGCTTTCTCATCTAAATATATACAACTAAGCTTACTTAATGTATAACGATTGCCCTAAATAACCATATCCTGCTCAGAACACACTTGGGCTACTTTTGTCACACAAGTTGAAAAGATGTGATTTCTTTATCAGATAGGGTTGGAAATCATGTAGGATGTTTAATACTCCAGTCTAGTGTTTGGTACAGGAGGGGATTGGCACCAAATACAAACATCAAAATAAAGAAAGAGTGAGAGAGGGGTAACAGGATAACAAAGGAAACAAAAATAAGAACAAAAGAAATTAAAAAGAAGAAAAAGAAAGTAAAAAAACAGAATTATCAGTCACAGGCCTAAATTTTTGTCAACTACCAATGCTTGACTTCAGTAAGGATGGCCGTTAGTAACAACAGCAATCTCTCTCTTTCTCACCAATACACATCCTTATATGTTTCTATTATTGGTTTATGCCTTCAAATTTCTGAAATTCTAAATTAACCACTTTGAGTAATTTGTAAAAACATAAAAAATTATTGAAATTGACCGATACCTTGCAATTGTTTTGTCTAGCAAGTGGACCACAAATTCTGCACCAAGAGACAAGCAAAATGGATCAAATTGTCACTAGGTAGTTGTTATTATGACATCAAATGTGGAAAAGGCAAATTATATCCAGTTACTTCTCAACTTAGTAAAGCACGGTACAGCATATTATAGGCTTAAGCAGCCCCATAACTCATCAATGATGATTTTCTAATTAGGCCAAATTTTGGGAATTCAATTCATCAATTTCCATTTTAGTCATTTAATATTTTTGGATATTTCCTAACCTCATAGCACCTCTAACCAAGCATAGTCACATATCAAATGTGTTCATCAGGATGACAGCAAATATGCTAAAGAACCTTCTAACCATGTACACTATAATGCAGAGACAAAACAAAGTGAACAAGAATATTTGCATGTGACTCATTTTTAATTTTTATCAACCAATTTTTGTGGCCGCCACTTGAAAATCAGTATGTACAACTAGCTGAGGTATGAAAAACCATTATAAAGTCACTTTATTTTTATTTTAATTGTTACCATTATAGGGATTTATATTTGCCAAAAAACTTTACAAAGCAACGTCAAAGTTACTCCCTATTGATAGATACAATATATTGCTTGTTTACTTTGTTTACAACATTGCTTATGTGCGGGATTGTATCACCCAGCAGTCAGCACTCAGGACTTAATGATACATTACCAGATAAACTATTGTGTAAAACTAAAGGAGAAAATGGACCAGAGAGAAATATAGATGGAAGATGATTCAGAGATTTCACAATTCTCTTGTGGATCAATATAATGAAAAACTAAAGCAGGAACACAATCTTTGAAAACCAGTGGAGGAAAATTTTTTATTTCTCAACAGTCAAATTTGGCAACTGAAACTGCTAAAAGCCATATGAACACCTCTATTCTAACAAGTTTAACCAAGACACAAATCCAGTTCAGATTATTTTCTGTGTGAAATTAAAAAAAAAAAAAATATGCTTACTAAATAGAATAAGAAAGTACACTTAAAAGACAATTAATGCCAACCACCTTGATAGTTGACTATGCCTAATGCCTTCCTGAGCAAAACGAACACAATTAGGCCCACCACACCCATTAATTTATTTAGCATACACTAAATTAAATCTCCCTCAGCATAGTTTGATATGATATTTCCTTCCCAACCACAAGGTAGGAACTTCTCTTTGTCATTGGCCAAACTCATAATTTATGTAGATGGATTCCATATTCCTAGCCCTTCTAATATATATATATATATATATATATATATATATATATATATATATATAAAATTTATGACAGAAAAAGTGTTGATGTATTTGATGACTGTAAACATTACAATACTGTTGCATAACTTGCATCTTGGCAGCATATTCCAAAAGCTCATAATAAAATGGAAATTGTCAAACAATGAAAAGCCCAACACAAAAAGAAAACAATAAAAAGATAAAAAAATAATAAGGAAAAAAAGGTCTTAAGACTTCAACCAAATAGTAACCAGTTGTACTGGAACTTCTCTCCCACAGCACATCCATGAGATGGCCCATATGAGGGACAAAAGCATAAGTTTTCCTATCAAACAATTATTTGATATATTAAGCATAACCAAAAACACATCTCCAAAATTATATGAATCATAAATTTATAATCTTTATCATTAAAGAGAATTAGCATAGGTATCATATGATAGTTACTCTTAAATTGGAGCTGATCCTTGGAAGGAAAATGCTTGCACGCTTTTACAAGCAGTACTGCAAATCCATCTTTTGTTAGACCCTGCAAAAAAAGCTTTCTTGGCACCAATTCATCTGGTATCTCAGACTCGGATATGAACCCGTTTGGCACCATAGCAGCTCTCCATTTCTGCCACTGAACAAACATCTTTGCTGCCTTTTCTGGGTCCATTGTTCTCGCAATCAAGAACCTCATCAGTGTTGGGTCAACATACTTCTAAAAAAAAGGAACAAACAGACCAACAATATGAAAACAAACAATCAAAACTTTATTAACTGAAATTGAATGCATTCTATTGACGTTCTACCTCCGTTGAACAGCCAAGCTTCTCAACCGATTTTCTCATCTGGGTCAGAGCAATCTCTTTGTTTTCCTCCATATTTAGCTGGTTTTAGAGAAAAACACAAGTGAATTGAGTTCAAGAGAAAAAGGGTGTTTGAGTTTGGATTTATAGGGTCAAAAGCTCAAAACTTTAAAAAAGAAACATCAAGAGCGATAGAGAGAAGCATGTGTGTTGTGTGAAGGAGAGTTAAAGCGTTTCGTTGACAAAAGGAACGACTTCAGATATAAAAAGTGACAAGAGAGGGAGGAGAGGAGAGAATTGGGAAAGAGAGCAGTAGCTGGTTGGTTGGTAACTTGTTGCCAATGAATGGTCTTGAGTGAGAGCTCAAAGAAAGCAGCTTATTTGGACAAGTGCTTTTAGGGAAAGTTGGAAAATTGGAGAATTGTTACCGGGTAGTTAAGAAGCCGTTCTTGGGCGTCATTGCATTTGTCTGGAACTGGAAATATTTTCTCGCTCACGTCCACACAAAATGGACCATGGACTGACATATTCGAGCATGAATAGTCCAAGCCCTGACCCCAATGATAATTGGAAAACATCCCAGAAAAACCCTCAAGTTTTAGTTAATTGCAACTGGAAAACTTTTTTCTTATTATGCAACCAGCTCCCTCGCCGACTCGCCTTTAATAACACTTAGGGCCTGTTTGTTAGCTGGGTTTGGACTAGGTTTGAGTAATTTTTTTTCCAAACCCATGTTTGGTGCCACTAATGGGTTTGGAAAAAGTTAACCCATCACATATTTTTAACCCATTAGAGTGGGAGAACTCAAACCCATCATTTTAATGGGTTAAAATTAACCCATCTCTCTTTCTCACTTTTTTTTTTTTTTAATATAAAATATTATATTTATATATAAAATATTTTATTAAAATATTATATATCTTTAATATTAATAAAAATTAATTTTTAATAGTTCTATGTATTTTTAAAAATTAATTTAAATAATTTATTTTATTTAAAATTATTTTTAAATAATTTTATTATTTTTATTAAATTCATTTTATTAATAAAATAATTTTTAACTCAATTTAATTTAAGTAATTTTATTTTTTATTTAATTTTAAATAATTTTATTATATGTAAAAATTAATTTAATTCAACCTGATTTTATCCAGTCTCATACTATCAAATACATCACAGTAATAATTTATTTCAATACATATTGCACCAAAAACATTACAGTATTAATTTAATTATGTTCAATCCATTCGAGTAATGTCTCTCTCCCCTAAATTATGAATGAATTATAATAGTTTAATATATATATATATATATAAAAGTTAGTTTTTTTAAAAATTCATTATAAATAGTTATATTTATTTTTTAAAAAGTAGTATAAATATTTTATTTAAAAAAATTAACCATATTTAATTTCTATTATTGGTTTAAAATAATTTTTTACTTTAAAATTAATTTAATCTAATAATTAACCAATCTCAAACTATATTTAACATATAAAACATAATAAAATTTTTTATCCAATCCCATCCTATACCAAACAAAAGATAGTACTATTTTTAATCCAATCCGTACTGCACCAAACACATGACAGTACTAATTAATCCAATCCAATCCTATAAAAATAGTCCAATCCAATCCAATCCAATCCCATGAAACAAACGAGCCCTTAAAGTTATAATGGGCAAATAAATTAAACTAAGATCATGTTCATTACATAGAATTGGATAGAAACATAAATAATTTTAAAATATATTATATATATTTAATTTGTTGAAAAATAATATAAACTAACTATATTTATTTTTTAAAAATATTTATATTTAATTTAAATAAATTTATTTAATTTTAAAATCTTTAAAATAAGATTACTCCATATAAAAATTAATTTAATTCAATATAATATTATATAATCTCAATACTATACTAAATAAGATACAGTACCATTTTTATTTCAATTCATGTTGTATCAAACATATTACAAAATTAATTTGATTTTTATCCAATATAATCCAATCATATCACATAAAAAATCTTTTAATCTAATTTTATGTACTAGACACGCCCTAACTGCTACGGTAGAAAATTGTGTGATGAAAGAAACGTTTTCTCTATTTTGTAATTAACCTAAACCTAGTAGGCTCTAAGATATTTTTCCATAATAATACTATACATTGTAAAGTGTTTGATATCAATTTTCCTTGTTAATATAATTTTTAATTCAACATAAATAATTCTTGATGAGATAATAATGTTAAGGTGGCAATTTGTTGCGTGCATTAATAAAAACAATAGAAACTATTAATAGGTGCTTGGTAGAATGAAAACAAAATTGATTACACATAAGTGCATAATTGCAATTGGATCCTTCTACTTGTATAAAGAATCTAGGGGACAAATTATTATTACTCTTTTTTTAATAAAATTTCAAGCTAGTATTAGAGAATTTTATATTAACTAAATATAACTATTTACACCTATTAATTACACTCATCTTATATGTAATTATATTAAACTTTTATTTATTAAAAAAAAACCGTGCAATAAACCCTAATTAAACTCTAATTCTATTTCAAGTATCAAATTTTCGTATGAAATATATAATTATCATATAACCAAGTAATGAAAAAATAAATATCATAAAATTTTGATCATGTAAGGGTATATATTTTTATAAATTTTAAAATTATATTTTTTTTTTATCTTTCTTTTATGTCTAGCTATCAATAATGAAAAAGTGAACCGTATCTTTTAACAAAAAGAAAAAAACACAAAGGTAAGGCATTGATTGATTTTTTTTGTGATTTTTTTTTATAGATAAAAATTAATTATGGAAAGAAAATATTTATATAGTTTTCAGCTAAAAGATGATGTAATGATTAAATTGGGTACTAATAATTTATGAGAATTTACAAATAAATGGTGTAAAAATAAATAAATTGATTTTAATAAGGGTACTAATGGTATTAGAATGGGTGATTATAGTAATGACTTAATTTTTAAATTTTAAATATGAGTATACTTATAAAATGGGTATCTAAATTATATTGATGGGCGGCAATATTGGCACACATATAATTTATAACAACTTTTTTTGCTTCAATGTTGGCATTTATAATATCAAATCTTTATATTTAAAGAATCATTAAAAAAATTAGATATTTTAAATTTTTTTATTTTATATTACACATAATTGTAAAATGTTATTTTTTTTTTACTTCAAACATTTGCATTAAATATTATATTGGTTTGAATATCAAATAAAACTTAAATTATTTTATTTTCATATCTATTATAAACATTATATAAATTAATTAACAACAATTAATAATAAATCTACCAAATGCATAAATATAATACTTTTAAGTTTTATAACAATTTTAACAACGAAACTAATCAAATAATCATCTGATTAACTTTATAACATATTACATTATTAAAAAAACTATAACAATACCAAATTAACCCTAAATAAATTAGTATTCATAGTTGGGTATGAATAGATGTCTTGCCACATTACCTAAATAAAAGTAACAATGTTCTAGAGTTAACTACGTTGATTTTACTTTTCAATATTGTACATGTAAGTTGTAAGTTTGTAACCCATACCATTTCATCTCATGAACAAACTCAAATTATATTAAAACTTGTTGTGACATTGCAAGTGAGCAGGCCCGGCGGAGGCCAAGGGCGACCTGGGCGATCGCCCTGGGCCTCACTTTCAAGTGAGGCACCATCGGCCTAGATATTTTTAAATTTTAAATTTAGTTTAGTTACTATTTCAAGCCCAATAATACTATTCCAAGCCCAATAATATAAACTTCTAATATTATATTCAATTGAGACCCAACCACTACCAGCATCCAATACAATTATACAGAACTGTTTATATTTTTTTGTTAGTTTTGGGCCCATTTAATTTTAATAAGAAAATTTTATATTTAGAATGTTATGAGAATTGAACTCGAGACCCAAACACCACACTTGGTTATTTTATTTATTTTAAATATAATAAACCATTAGAGTAAAGTGCTACCCAATTTTTTTTAATAAGAAAAATTTAAATTTGGAATGTTATGAGAATTGAACTCGGGAACCTTCCGCACCAAGGAGAGTACAATACCACCAGACTCAACCACCACACTTGGTTATTTTATTTATTTTAACAATAATAAACCATTAGAGTAAAGTGCTACCCAATTTTTTTTAATAAGAAAAATTTATATTTGGAATGTTATGAGAATTGAACTCGGACCTCCCGCACCAAGAAGAGTACTATACTACCAGACCCAACCATCACACTTGGTTATTTTATTTATTGTTTATTTATTTTAACAATAATAGAGTAAAGTGCTATCCAATTTTTTTTAATAAGAAAAATTTAAATTTGGGATGTCCTGAGAATTGAACTCAGGAACCTCCCGCACTAAGTAGAGTACTATACCACCAGACCCAACAACCACACTTGGTTATTTTATTTATTTTAACAATAATAAACCATTAGAGTAAAGTGTTACAGTATACCTCAAGTCTTTAAAAGTTTGACCCCCAGTCAAGGGCACCAAAAGGCCACAAATTTTTTTTTTCGCCCAGTACCTCAAAACTTTGTGAGCCGGCCCTACAAGTGAGGGTATTGATTTTTTAATTTTTGCTTTCATTCTTGTGATAATTGATGTGTAGATTAGTTTAATATAAAATTGGTGAATCGAAAACAATTGATAGCGACAAACAGAATATTCAAGAAATTTACCAACGTACCACGATGTAATTTGCCGTTGACCAAGAGAGAATCGGAGGCAATCTCATGAAATTGCTTTTATTTATTTATTTTAAAATACATAGATCTTTGTACATTGGAAAAGAGTAAATTAAATTAAGTGTTGTTAATCACCACATACCAAATAGAAACGGATCATTTTAATAATGTCTGAGTTCAACTTTTAGTGAATACAATCTTTATATTAATGTATTGCATCTGTGGCCAAATCAATATATATGGGTACCACTTTGTGAATTAAAAAAAAAAAAAAAGAGTAAACTATTAAAGCTTTTTTGGTGCCACTGGACCACCGCCATGGTTGTTGATATTAGAAATTAAATATATAGTATGTACATTATTTAAATTTAGATGTCACATAATTTGTGTTGAGGTTTGTGATTAGTTTATTAATTAGCATCACTTAATTCACATATTAAAATATAACTTCCTATCTAGTAAATTTAGTGTTGGACTTCACAAATTTAATATTACTATATAAAAATTTAATAATTTTATTTTCCGCATAAATGGTGTTATGTACACAAAAGTTATGAAGTTTTATTATCTTTAATTAACTTAAATTATTTGCCATTATGCACAAAATCAAATTTGTTTGCGAGAAGATAAATGCTAAAGAATTTGTTTAACTGATCCTCACAATCACATTGTTAAACGAAATTTAATCTCATGTTAAATTGGATTTGAATATAGGTTTTTTTTTTTTTAAATAGCACATATGAGAGCGATGTTTTGATATTTATTATCAGATCATTATTTTTGCTGAAAATAGTACCTAAAAGTAAATTTGGACAAAATTATTTCTCTGTATAAAAGAAAAAAAAAAAAAAAAGAAAATAAAATAAAAGATCCACTATTAGTTGCCACTGAGCTGAAACTAATAGATGACTATTGAACCCAGTTGAATTCAAGCTCTTTGATATCAGAGCTTTGCTTCCTGAGGCAATGCGTTGCTTGCCCGACTGTCTATACGAATGTTTAGCATGGACACTTAGTGTTGGATTATATTTTTTTTTATTCTAATGAGAAGTTGTATATATATTATGGATAACCTTATAACTCAAAAGACTAATCTTTTAAATTATGACACCATTTGATATATATACCATTCTATTGCTTTATATTTTTTTTTAATGTGGAATTCATTCTATCTTCTATTAGTTTCACATGTGGATTCTCTAACATTCCCCTTCACATGTGAGCCCGGTTGGCTTTGGCCACCATTTTTGAGTTGCTCTACCCATATGACATTAGTCGAAGACTCTAATACCAAGTCATATATATATATATATATATATACTGTGAATAATATTTTAACCCAAAAAACTAACCTACTAGATTATGACATCACTTAATATATATACTTTTATATTATTTTATATTTTTATAATGTGAGATTCTTCTCATCTTTTATTAGTTTAACATGTGCACGTATTAATAATGATCACAATTTAATTTTTTTTAAATTTTTGGGCCATTAGTTCACATGTGAACTAAAAAAAATTACTTTTTTTTAATTAGTTCACCCACGATCTAATCAGTACGTGCAGCACATTATCAAATTTTTTATTTTATTTTGTCTTCTTTTTAATGGTCCTCACATGACTCTCATTCTCTTATAACTTTGTCAGAAGAAAAATTAAACAACTTTTTTCTCATTTTCTTTTCTCTGGATGTTTGTACTTCTCATACTACATGGGTTCCACTAATATTTTTTTTACAAGAAATTCACTCCACTTAAAAACTTGGGTTAATTGCACAAATATCCCGTGTTAAATGGTGTTATTGCACTCGCTGGTAGGTATTCCATTTATTACACAAACATTCTCTCAATTTCGTTGATCAAACCGTTGACCGACGGTCAAATTAACTATTTTAACACAATGACCAAAATACTCTTACTATCTTATTTTATTTCTATTTATTAATTTTTTATTCTTAATAATTATATAATATTTTAATATATAAAAAAATTTCAACCTTTTTTCATAATTTTCTTCTTCCTTGTTCTTCTTTCCTTCTTCATTTTTCTTCATTTTTTTCATAATCTTCTTCTTCCTTCTTCTTCATTTGTTTTTTTCTTTTTGTTCCACATATTCTTCTTCTCTTCATTTTTGTTCCAAAAAGTCATCTCCATCTCCCATGGTTCCTCCATCTTCATCTCCCAAAAAAAAAAAAAAAACAATTAAAAAAATAAAAATCAAGCTTCATATTTCTTTTTCCTTTTTATTCTTCTTCTTCTTCTTCTTCTTCTTTCCCAAATTTTTTTCCAAACAAAAACCAAACCCAAAAAATACAAAATTCGAATTAGATATCTGGGTAAAAAAAAAATTTTTTGAAGAAGATGTTTGAGTGAAAAATTTTTTTGGGTTTAGTTGTTAATGAGAATCTATTTGAAGAAGAAGATGAACAGTGCCATTTTCTTTAAAAAATTTATTTTTCATATATTAAATAATTATTAAAAATAATAAAATATTTTGGTTGTTGAGAAAATTGAAGAAAATGGACGAAATTTGAACATGCAATTTTTTTGTTTTTGTTTGGTTGCTGTAAAAAATGAAGAATACGAAGGGAACTTTTTTTTTTTTTTTTTTTCATGAGAAATGCAAGAGACAATATTGACAAATTGGGAAAAAAAATCTAGAAAAAAAAATATAAAGTTTTATTTTTTGTTTGGTTAATGAGAAATCTAAAAAAAAATTTGGAAATAAAAATCTAGAAGGAGGAAAAAAAATATAGAATTATTTTATTTTTTAATTGTTTTAATGGTTTAATAGGAAAAGGACAATTTTGCCCTTGCTACAGTAACATACTATTAATTTAACCGTCGGTCAACGGTTTAGTCAACGAAATTGAGGGGATATTTGTGCAATAAATGAAAAACCTACCAGCGAGTATAATAACGCCATTCAATACGGGATGTTTGTGTAATTAACCCTAAAAACTTTCATTAAGGGTATTTTAAAATTTATCTGAAAATATGTACTATTTTAAGAATAAATAATAATTAGATATTATTTTTAAAAGTACAATAATACTATTTTAAACCATTTTCTCTTTGAAATATATTACCTAAATGCTAAAATTAGTTTGATGATGCCGGTTAGTTGTTTCTTTTACATTTTACTTGGATTTATGTTAAACACAGCTAACTGTTTTATTTATTTTTAGAACATGTTAAGGATTATAAAATTAAATAAAAAATTATATTTATTCTTATAATACACTAAAAATTGTATATAAATATATTAAAAATAAATATTAATAAATTATTTGGATCCTGCCTAATCATTTAATCAAACAACCTTCCACTTTCGATCTGCAAATTAATATATGATTATATATCTACTAGGGGTGGGTGTTTTCGGATTGGGTTGGGTTGGAGATCAACCCAATCCAATCCAATAAAAATCGGATTAAGAAAAATTCAACTCAACCCAACTCAATATAAATTTCAACCCAACTTAATATTGATCGGGTTGGGTTGATCGGGTTGACTTTAAACTAAAAATAAAAATAAAAGGTCATACAACTTATATTAAAATATAAATATTACATCGAATCTCAAATGCTATATCAAATATAAATTATAGTTTTACATAATCTCATAATTTAAACTCTCATAACATATGAATTAACAATATCATGTACTTTGTTTAAATTCTATTTTTCACTTCTAATAATAAATAAGTATATATGATTCCATATAAAAATTTCCAATATTTCGACTATGTAAACTATTTTATTTATACTTGTCTAATTTTTTTGTAGAAAATTGAACATTTTTCCTCTTTATAGTTTGGATCTCGAGTATAAATATATAATTTTGTTTTGGTGATAAGTTAACTTTTGGTTTTGTAGGGTCAGCAGAATTTTTTTTAGCTCAGATGGTACTCACCTCCAACACCCAACACCTATAAGTCCCTAGGCAAGGTTCGTGGTTCGAGGGGTGAGGGAGGCGAAATAAAATTCCACGGGTACAGTACCTTGTGAGAGCCCGACGCCCTCGTGCTAGGGTCGACCCTGCCTTCAGGGGTCGTGCGATTTATCGCCTCAACAATATATATGATAACAAAATTGAATTGGGTTCGCGGGTTCATCATATAACCTAATCCAACCCGATTTTATTTCGGGTTGTTAAAAAATAATCCAATATAATTATTTTTAACAAAGTAATCCGATCCAATCTGACTATATGATTATTTTTAGGTTGGGTCGGATCGGGTCCACGAGTTAAAAATGCCCACCCCTAATATCTACATTATCTTGACACGTGTCTTTAGAGTCACGTCAAACCAATAAATCAAAAACATATAGTACATATGAATTTATTGTCAAATAAATATATATCATCAAAAATCAGAGTGTGCAGTTTTTTGTCTTTTACTCTTTTTTTTTTTTCAATTAATTACTCAGACGCCAACGGACCAACCACAACACCACCACCTAAAAAACAGACCACAATTTATTGAAGTTACTATGTTAACCTAAAAGGTAAATGGCGTTATCAAAATATAATTTGAGACAAATCTTTTTTTTTTTTTTAAAGTTTTTAACTATTTTTTTAGTAGTGCTTCATGTTTCTTGGTGTCCTGCTTCAAAGCGTGCCCGGTTCTATACGTTCACCTAAAGTTTCGAGTGCAACTAACTTAATTCTCGTACCACATATCGTGATTTAAATGGAAAATGTGTGTTTCATAGCGAACACCCAAGTTTCTGTCCAATTTGAATGCCTGTGATGACAAACAACCATTTGATTTTTCATCTTCGCAAAAAGTTAGCAACAGAAACGTAAACTGATATTTATTACCATCAACGCATCATGTTTGTTAAGGTTGCATCAGCCGAAACATGGGGCGCGCGAAGAGGAAAAGTGTGGTAGAGAATTACTTACTGCTCAGAGACTAATAATAATGGGTTTCGGACATAATAAGGAACATTTGGTTTTGGCAACTCCACTTCTGTCTTGTTTTTTAGGCTTTCCACACTAGTTTGGTTGTACCCAAGGATGAAAATATATCAATATTGACGGAAATATATTGATACTATGATTTGGTGGAAATATCGATGTTAATGAAAATTGACTTATAATACGTAAATTTGACTAAAAATATAAAATTTTGTTATGAAACTTTTATATATGTTAAATAATCAATAATCTTATAAAAAAAACACATTTTTTCAAAGATGTAATATCTAATAACTATATAATATAAATATGAATATAATGCACAAAAATTTAAAATCTTTCATTAAAACTTCATTTTCTTATTTGAAAAAATTAAAATTTAATTATGAAATTCTTGTTGAAAGGCAATAAAAAAGAAATTATAACATGATTTCATAAATTATAGATATAGATTGTTATATGGTTTGTTGGGAATCCATTAACATTAATACAAATAAAAAGCAGAATGAGAGTACATAATTTGTTTAACTAAAATAATACACAAAAAGTAGATAAAACATTAGAGAATATCATCAATTTTTCACTTTACATTGATGGAAATATACCAGATATTTCACGAGTATTTCCTCGATATTTCATGATATTGTGTAAAATTACACTATACGTTCAACCGATGTTGATATTTTATGGATTTATCGTGGATATTTTCGAAACTTTTCTGGATATTACATCTCATATTTGTTGTGCGGAAGCGTTAATTTAGTAGTGACAAATTGACGGCAACTCAAACAGTAAAGAAATAATAAACAAATAATGGACACAAGAATTTTACATGGTTTGGTCTTGAGACCTACATCTACGGACGAAGACAAGAGAATAAATTTTACTAATGAAATAAAGTCTACAAATTTTGAGTGGAAATTTTCAAACACCCAAATCTTCAATACACCCAATAGATACTCTCACACAAAGAGTAACTCCTAATGGCTCTCAAGATCTCAAGCTCACTTTCTCTCTTATGAATTCTCTCACCTTAAAGAATTTTCAAATTGCTTGGATGTCTTCTCCAAATGCATGACTTCCTTATATAGCCATGTAAATGAACTAACAACCATCAACATTCACCCACCTTGTTTAATGCTCACAAAATTTCAATATCTACAAATTTTCACCAACTTTCCTTAATGGTAGATTTGACAAACAAAATAAATACATGTGAATTCAATATACATTTTCAACAATATTAATATTGGTGCTCTTAAGATACGGAAATATCAGCAAAAACATCCTAATTAAATTTTCAATTATTGATGGTAACCAAAAAAACCAATCTAAACAAATAGCGACAATTGACACCAAATGCCAACCACTTAATATGTAAATTGATGAAGGCAAAGGACATATGACCTAAATGGATATGTGTCGTGCAATTGACTATGCTAAGTGGTATGGAAGACATGTCATCTAAATTATTTGTGAAAAGTCCTAAAATTAGGCTTCCATCTTCATGCATTGTATATTATGCAAAATCCATCAGAAAATCAATAGCAATTTTCCCCAGAGGAAGTATGTTTTCCAGTCATTACTGCCCTCGAAAAATACTTCGTCGAATAACCTACCGTCTAAATGTAATAATAATAATAAATTATTAGACCGTTTACTTTATAAACAACAACTAACTGGTCACAACAGAGTGGGTGAGGCAAAATCCAAACAAGTTTTTTTTGTCTACATATATGCATGCAATGATTTTCGTCAAATAAATATATCTAAAAAAAAAAACCAACAAATCTTACTAAAAAAAAAATACAAGACAATATATTTTGTTTTTTAAGTGACAATCTTACTGTACTAATAATGTTTGGATCCAATTTTACTTTTTTTTTTTCCAGTGATTAAATATTTATGTTACATGCATATACTCTTTTAGTTCAAGTGGTATGCATATTTTCTTCTATATTTGATGCGGGAGTTCAAGTCTCATCATATATGTTAATTACCAGTATATGTGAGTAGATTTATCTTCGTTGTTGTAAGAGTTGATATCTTTATACAGGGACGAGGTTAGAAAATTATATTTAAGGGCTAAAGTAATACAATACAATATTTAAATTAGAATTTTTTTAATTATTTTTTTTAGGGTGTCCCCCTACATTCGCCTCTGTCTCTAGGTCAATCACATTTACTTGTATGTGTCAAAAGATTTATCTCCAATACTGTGAGAATAAATATCTCTGAGTTGTGGAAGTAGATTTCAGAGTCGTGCAGTGGTACTTGATTTTAATAGGTTCTTGTAGTCTCCCGACACATGTATATATATTTATATAATGTGGTTTTGATATTAAAAAAAAAAAAACAAAAATTCTGATTGAGGAGAATGAGTAAAACTCAGTAAAAAATTACCTCTTCTCGTTTCTCACGTGATAATTGAAGTGGTATTTTTAACTTATTAATACATAGTTGTGGTAAAATTATGAACCAAGAATGTTTTTTAATTAGCAAGTGAAGTTTTATCAACTTATATATTCTATTTAAATTTCTAAGTTCAACAGATTATAGTTCATTAATCTTTTAGTTTTATACAAGGTATAAGATAATTGTTGTATTGATTTTATTTACTTTCAATCCAATTAATTTTTCTTAACCCTTTGATTATTAGTTTATATTTAATTGAATGTGAAGTCAGAATATAAATCACAAATTTATATTTATGTAATGCCAGCATGCATCTACACCTTTTAATTGTACATAATGCTTATATATACACACACGCTAAGTTTGTAGTTTTATTGTGAATACAATAATTATAATTAAATGTTGAAAAAGGAGTATTACCGTTTAAAGCTTGGGAGAGTCGTTGCAGTGTACAAAACTTGGAAAATATCACACACCCATTAAAGAAAATATTAAAAGAGAAGTAATGGAGAGGGCAATGCAGTAAATCAGAAATCTTATAGCTAAGGTGATTACCTAACTAGGAGGCAGAGATATGAATTTCCTTCAATTATTATGTGAATTAGTGGGTGCATCCTCCGGCTGAAGCCTCTATAGCTACCGCTTCGAATCCTGAAATAATTATAAAGTTGTGGGTAGTAATTAAGTAGTTTAGATGGTAAGATTTTTTTTTTTTTTTTAAAATGAGAAAGTAAGGTCTTTTGTTGTTGTAAAGATTTTTAGTCAAATCAATATTTGGAAGGATTTTTTCTTTTATATATTTATGTAATTAAAAACCGATAATTACAAATTTATATTCTTATATGAATGTGCATGTTGGGGTTATGGATGATGTGATACTCCCGTTGCATTTAAACTTTTACTAACAAAGAAAAATCTAAAAGTAAATGAGAAATTTATGAGGGCAGCAGGTCGGCCTTGAGTCAGGGCACAAGGGGCGACTGTTTAGGGTCTCAGATATAAGGGGTTCAAAATATTTTTATTTAGTTATGTTAATTTTTAAACTGTTTGAATCCAATTTTTTTTAATTTTTTATGTTAATCTGATAATGTTTGATCCCAAAACGTTTTTTTTCTTCTTATGTTGTTGGACCCAATTTTTTTTTAATCTTTTTTATGATGAATTATGAGGCTCTCACTATTCTTCAAACATCATAATCCTATTTTTCAGTTCTATCTATCCATTTGAATTCCACGTTGTCCTGGCCCACCAAAAGGTCAGGGCCGACCGGGCAGTATAGATGCCAAGGTGGGAGCTGCCTATAGAAATTTATTGATGGATTGGGTTGTCTAATGTGAAGCAATTAAAATTTGTATCTAACAAGTTATCATACATAATTTATTTTGATCAATAAATTGATAATAAATTTCTAGGTTGATTTTGCAATAAATTTATAAGAAAAGGTTGGATAGGCCGCATAGGCTTTGAAGTTAGACCAGTTTAGTATGGCAAGAAGGTTGACATTTAGGCTGGACTTAGGAGGCATTTATTGGGTTGGACTACAACCCAATTTTCTGTCTCAATTCATCGATCAAACACTAGTTTTGTCATCCTTGCATGAATTTTAAATGCTAAATATAAATTACGCAATTGTAGCACTCGTTTTTTAAAATGAAGTATCAGTAACGGTTCTTATCATGTTTGACTTATAAAAAGTATAAAATAATTTTTAAATTAAATAATTATTTAAGAGATAATAATTAAAATTAAAAAAAATGGTGGAAGAGGTGGCCTCTTTTTTTTTTTACTTTTTATTAAATATTTTGATATTTTTAATTATTTTATCGATTTTAAATATTTAATTTAGTTTAGGTTTTATTTATTTATAATATTTAGTAATTAATTTTTTTTCCAAGTGAAACAAAAAATTATCTTATTTCTCTATTTTTTGAAATCTATTTTTATTTTTATTTTTAGATTACTTTATCACTTTTTATTAAAAAAATTATTTTTCATGTAATTTTATTTTTATTATATTATTTCATTTTTAGTTATATATTTTTATAAGATAAGACAAATATACCCTTTGATTGTCAAATTGAATGACAATATTATTATGACCTAAGTGACTACTTTATTACTTGTTAGAATCAAAATGAAAAAAAAATATATATATATATATATATATATATAATTGTTCGAATTAAGTTAAAAAAACATAAAGATTTATTTGATAAATATTGTGATTTTATAATTAAATAGATATATCTACAAATTCCTGCCCCTCAGGTCCTGTGACCTTATCTTTAAAAAATAATGGCATCCAAGGGAGACTCAATACAGATAACTTTCATGATAACCAACATTGCTCATTCATGTTGAAACTATTAGGAGGAAGATGGACCATACCAATACCATCCTCACACCAGCTTTTACATGCCTTCTCCAATTCAAACACAACCACCTCTCTAATTTCCACTGCTACTGTGAGTACTGCAGTGCTCAGCTGCAGCCATCCGCGACGGGTTTTGTCTGGGACTCGTTGCAGTGCGAGGAGGAGAGTGAGATACGATAGTGATGATGATGGTGATGAGGATGGAGAAGAAGAGTACGGGCACAACGAGGAGATTGCAATGCTGGAAGTGTATACTCAGTCTGCCAGAGGAGAAGCGCTTCTTGCGCGAGCACTTTTGGATGACCAGGAGGTGGAAGTGCTTATCTTCAAGGTCAGTTCATTTTTTGGTTAATTGGGCTAAGTCATAACTCATAATTTACTAACTTATTTTGTGATACGGGTAATTTTAATAAAATTTAATTTGACTTTAATACTAATTACTTTAAATATGAGATTTTTAATTTTATTATAAATTTTAAGGTATATAATTACGTAATATAATTTGGAGTTGATTTGATTGAATAAGTTTATAAAATATTATTAGGGATACTACTCCTTTTGATTAGACAATTTGCCTCAACTATAGGTAGTAAGACTCTACTGTGTGTATTGATTGACAGGGTTTGACCGGTCAAAAACGTAAAAATAATCACGACATAACAAATGATTCTATTACAATAATAATAAAAAAACAAATCATCCTATTAAAATTCTCTTAAAATCTTATAATGATTGATGTATTCTCTCGTAACTCAAATAGTTAGTGCAACTTTCTTTCACCTAAATAGTGAAATTTTAATTTTTTACATATTTATCAAAATGTATAAATAGTTTTCTCTCCTAAGTATAAATAAACTTAATTTTTTTATAATAAAAAATTATATTATAAAATATCCTTAAATAAAATAACTGATAAAAAGAAAATAATAAATTTAAATAAGTTAACTCATAGTAAATATATTCCTCTTTAAATCTGTATATGATTGTATTAATGTCAACTCTAAATATAAAGTTTATAAAAGTCATATTTAATTTTTTGTTTAAAAAAAAAGTCATATTTAAAAATAATACTTTCTTTGGAAATCTGTAAAATATTGTTTTAACTTCATTTTTTTCCTCTGTCTGTACGTATAAAATTATTAACTTGAATCAAAATAATAAAACAAAATTAGTCTCATCCAGAATTACATAGGGAAATTCATTTGGTAGCAAATATTGAAATCGAATTGCTTCCTACATACACATGTGATTTTTCTCTTATTTATTTGATCAGAATTAGATTATTTATATTTTTCAGGGATTCTCTTCGAGTCTGAGCCATGGTACATCAGCAGACCCATCAAGAAGTGTCCTCCCAAGTAGGGCAGTGATAAAGTCGATAGACAGAATCAGAGGACCTTTCGATCCTTCCAATATTCAATACATTGAAAAAAACCTTGAATGGAATGCCTTTAAGACCCGTCTTCCTCCTACTTGATCATATTCCTCGTTAATTATTACTTTAAACTAGCATTTTCTACTACTGTCTTTTCTAATGAAATCCAACAATTCATCACTAATTCAAATGATAAAGGGTCCATGCAGATTAACTTGTACATTTTATATGTAATCTTGTGTTTGTCCCGTAAAGTTGCATGAGTCTGAGATTTGATTTAAATTATTAATTGTTAAAGTGTGAAGACATTTTTTAAGATAAGGATAGGCAGTGGCCCGAATAGTTTGGGCTGAATACAGTATTGGGCTGATCCAATAGAAATAGTACGGGTAAACAGTGATATATGAATAGTATTGGACTGACCCAGTGAGAATAGTAAGGTGCTATAGTGCTATATGAACAATGATGAGCAATAAGAATAGTAAGGTTTTTCTATAAATACCCCCTCTCTTCATTTGTAAATCATCCCAAAAAATATAGTCTCTTCTCTTTTCCCTTAAGCCTCTTGTGAGGTTGTAATTATTTTGGTATAATAAAATCGTCCTAACTTTGCCCGTGAATGTTTCCCTCAAATTAATTGGGGGTTTTACCACGTAAATATTGTGTGTTTAATTTTTTTTCCACTTTTCTCAAATTTCTACTTTAATTGCGGTATATTGTTTCCACATATAGATCTTAACAGTGGTATCAAAGCACTGGCTAAGATCCTAATATTAATGTTGTTATATAAACAAGTTAGGTGAGGTCATTTTTTACAATCCATGCATGAGCATGAGATAAATTTATACAACCTGTAAAAACCAAAATTATTATTAATTTATTAACATTCGAAACACGATCATCTCTTCATTGCTTAATGTCACCGGCACCTCCACTCCCTCACCGTCCCTCGCATCCATAAAAAAAACCAAATTCATCAGCATTGTATTCGGAAGAGTAACCCAAATCGAATTTCCCTACCCCAGATCTGCCTCGTATAATGGAAATCTGCACCAACTCGTGTACGTGCAGAAATCAATACCATTTTCTATCTGCCAAGTTCTCTATCGCACACATCTTATGCCAACTCCTCCTCTACAATGACGATGAATAGCGTCTTTTTATGGAATTCCCTTTTCGCTTTTCTCAGTTTGCAAACCAAGCATGGTAGTTTTATCTCTTTCTCCGTCGTCGTCTCCGCCTGAAAGATCATCCCCACCATGTTCCCGATCGAGTTTTCCGGCAGTGGCAGGACAATCTTCTTCCATAGGTCCACGGAGTGGTTCAGCATGGACACCCTTGGAAACCCTTTGATTTTTCTGGACATGTTCATCATGCATTTCCAGACTAGCGCCGTCACAGCCTTCACCCGGGTCGGTTGTTGCACCGGCGACAGGGGCGGACCATAGTGGAGGCAGGGGGGGACCACGGCCCCCCCAAAATTTTTTGAAAAAAAAAATTTAATATATAAAAAATTTATATATTTAATTTAAATATAAAAAAATAAATTATATATAGTAATAAATTAAAATTTTTGGACCCTAGCCCCCCCAAATTTTCTCTTTTCGGTCCGCCCCTGACCGGTGAGCTGACAGATTTGATCTGGAGCGCCGCAAACTTTGAACACAAACCTCTTTGTCACGTACTTATAGCGAACAAACTTAATCGGAGGAATATAAGCATCCATAGGCAGGAAAATGGATTGTGCTGTGGGAAAACAGACTTCAACCGGCGCCGCAGTCTCCTTTTTAGACTGAAGAAAGCATTGAGCGTGGCTGCGTCGGTGATTTTGTGAGAAATGCAACATGTCAATCACAATCCCGCCGCATTCGAAAACGTTTGCTTGAACGTAAAGCACACGACCAATATCAGCTTCCGTGGACTCAATCTCGACAGGAAGATGTTTCAAAGCAGCACAGAGTTTGGTTGTTTAAGAATGTCAGAAAAAAGGCAGTTGACGCGAGCTTCAACAAATTCAGCCCCGGTGTCATCACAGTCGATGGTGGTTGTTAAAGTTAAATGGCGGTGGTAACTTTCAGTGATAGCATACAGTGCCGCAATCACCTTCAACCATTTCCAACCACCTTGACTTCTTTACCTCTGCATTTGTTTTCTTCCATTTCTTATGTTATAAATACTAAACGTTGTAACTGAATTAATCAAGAGAGAAAATCTTTCTTCACCTTTTTACATGGTATCAGAGCCTAGTTCAACTCTGTAAAACCCCAAAAAAAAAAAACAAAAACGCAACTTCTGTGAGTATTTTTTTTTTTTTTTGCAACCAGTACTTCTGCTTCTTAGATCTAGATTTAGAAATACCACAAAACAAAGATAATCCTTACAAAATACCAGATACGCCTCCGATGCCTCTTGAAGAGTCGCCACTGTGCTGATTTAGAACCTCAGATCTGTCTTAAAGAGCACAGAGTTGTTGATAGAGAAGCTTCCATTCCAAGAGATTGGTCAAAAGAAATGGTGGTCAAAGCAGATCTGCAGGCTGTGTTGGTGGCAAGATATATCAATTGAGATTTCCTTAGGTGGACTTCCTTGCCGTTTGCTTTTTAGCAAGCCATCTCGAAGATTGATTAATGAAAGTAGAAAAGCTTTTGTTTTTTTTTTTTTTTCAAAAAGAGCCGTTTGATTGTAAACTGTGAAGGAAAGCTCAATTGATATATTGAGATAGTGGGCATAGGTGGACCAGAGTTATTATTTGGGTCCATCAAATAGTGTATTGTAAACTGTGAAGGAAAGCTCAATTATATATTGAGATAGTGGGCATAGGTGGACCAGAGTTATTATTTGGGTCCATCAAATAATGTATTAATTAAAAAAAAAAGTAAGTGAAAATGTGGAAGCATCAGGAGCAAAATCTTTCCCAATTGTGGTTCAATCAGAAGGCAAATTTAACGCTGGAATCACACTCACCGAGTCTAACTATGATGTGTGGTCTCAACTTATGGAAATACATATTGCTGAACGAGAGAAGTTGTCTTACATTCAGGAAAAGAAAGCACCACCTACAGAGTCGGAAGATGGGTATGAAAAGTGGTATGTGGAGAACTAGAAAGTAAAGAGATGACTATTGATGTCAATGAGCCCAGACATTATGAAGCGATACTTATGGTTACCCACAGCTCAAGAAATCTGGAATGCATTATCTAAGGCTTTCTATGATGGGAGTGATGAACTGCGAGTTTTTTCCTTGAACCAGAAAGCCTTTGCTGCTCGACAAAGTGGCAAAACTCTCTCTGAATATTATGGGGAGTTAACTGAGATTTTTCGCCAATTGGATCATCATGATACAATAATCATGAAGGATGCTGATGACATTGCAGCGTACAAAAAATCCATTGAACGATTACGGGTACACATCTTTCTTGCTGGACTAGATGGAGCATTTGAACAAGTTCAAGGAGATATTTTACGTAAAGATCCCATTCCTGACTTAGAAGAGTGCTATGCGTTGGTTCGACGAGAAACAGTTCGTCAGGCTACTTTGAAAGGAGAATGTGATACTTCTGACATCTCAGCCATGGTAGCTCAACGATTAAAGACAAGCAATTCGAATACAAACCCTGTTGATAAGTCGTCATTAAAATGTACTCATTGCTTAAAAAAAAGGGGCATATCAAGGATAGATGTTTTGAGCTTGTTGGATATCTAGATTGGTGGAATAAGAATCGTGAGCAACGGAAGAAAGACTATAAGCAGACCCCGAGTATAGCAGTTGCTGATGTTGCTGAAAAGGCGTCAGCATTGGTAGCAGCTACGAATAATGGTAAGGTTTTAAATATTTCTGCACCTGTTATAAATAGTACATGGATAATTGATTCTGGTGCCACAGATCATATGACTTTTGATTCTAGACAGGTTTCATCTTTTAAATCTTCCTCACAAAAGGTTGTTTCTACAGCCAATAGTAACACAACCCCAATTATTGGGGAATGCCCCTTAACCTTAACTGAATATTTACATTTTTATTCTGTTTTAGTTGTCCCATCTTTAGATTATAATATTTTGTCAGTCTCTCAAATTACCACATCCTTATCTTGTATTGTAATTTTTTGGCCTGACTTTTGCGTGTTTAAGGATATCAAAACAAGACAGACGATTGGTTATGGTATTAAGCGAGGGAAACTATATTACTTGGACTTACGGTTGACGGATACTAAAAAACTGCGCCAAGCCTTGATAACTTATGGGTCAGAGAGGAAGAAAACAGAATCAGAGATTTGGTTGTGGCATCGACGCCTGGGACATTCTTCCTTCAGTTATTTAAAAAAATTATTTTCAGGTTTATTTACAAAGTGTAATGTTTCTAATTTCCGCTGTGATATTTGTGAGTTGGCCAAAAGCCATTGTACTTCCTTTCCATTAAGTTTGAATAAAAGTCTTCCTGCTTTTATGACTATACATTATGATGTATGGGGTCCATCTAAAGTCCCAACTCTAAGTGGATCACGTTGGTTTGTCACTTTTATTGATGATTGTACTATAATGATTTGGTTGTGCTTGATGAAGTCTAAAGATGAAGTGAGCTTATTATTTCAAAAGTTTCACAAATTCATTGGAACCCAGTATAATGGCAAGGTTCAAATTCTGCGTAGTGATAATGGTGGAGAATATCACAGTTCTAATCTTCTGCGACATTTGGAAGCATATGGAATCATCCATCAGACTACTTGTCCTTATACACCTCAGCAGAATGAAGTTGCTGAACGAAAAAATTGGCACTTATTGGAGGTTGTTAGAGCTTCCTTAATATCAGCACATGCCAGCATCTTATTGGGGAGAAGCAGTTACATCTGTAGCATATATAATCAATAGAGTGCCTTCCAGCTCAATTGACTTCAAAACACCTCACCAAGCTCTGACTGAGGCTTTTATTGCTCCGGCTGTTCCAAATCTACCTCCTCGTGTTTTTGGTTGTGTGGCATTTGTCCACCTTTATAAACACCAACGCAGTAGGTTAGATCCTCGTGCATTGCAGTGTGTATTCGTTGGATATGCCTCAAAACAAAAAGGGTATCGATGTTATCATCCTCCATCTCGACAAATGTTTATTACCATGGATGTGGTGTTTCATGAAGACATGATGTATTTTTCCTCTGAGTGTGAACTTCAGGGGGAGAATCATCAGGAAATTCAGACTCTTACTTATGATCACCAGTCTAAATTTATAAATCAGGAGATTAGGGAATTATATTTGGATGCTATGAACTTGGAATCGACTGGTAATGCCATCCCAGATACAGAAGAAATGATAGAAGAAGGAAGAGACAGTATGGCACAATCTCCATCCCTATCCGAACAACATGGGTCTAAGGAAGCCTTAACTGATATACCAAACCAATCGTCGTCTATTGAGGATATTCTCAATTTAAAATCTGAGTCATCCAGAAAAAATTACCACATCGTCACACTAGAGGTATTCTTAAACCCACATATGAGCCTGAACTTTCAAGTAGAGTTAGATATCCCATGAGTAATTATGTGTCTAACCATTGTTTGTCTGAATCAAATAAGTCATTTGTAAATCAATTATCTACTATGGCTATTCCTAACAGTGTGCAGGAGGCCTTAGCTGATCCAAAATGGAAAGCAGCCATGAATGAAGAAATGAAATCATTGCAGAAGAACAAGACATGGGAGCTTGTGGAATGCCCACCAGGAAAAAAATCAGTTGGGTGTCGTTGGATTTATACCGTGAAATACAAGGCAGATGGTAATATCGAACGTTACAAAGCCAGACTTGTCGCGAAAGGGTACACTCAAACTTATGGAATTGACTATACAAAGACATTTGCACCGGTGGCTAAGATCAACACAGTTCGTGTATTATTGTCTTTAATTGTAAATTTAGACTGGTCATTATAACAGTTTGATGTGAAGAATGCCTTTTTGCATGGGGAATTATCTGAAGAAGTATATATGGAGCTTCCTCCAGGATTAATGATATAAAAAAAAAAGAATAAAATGGTATGCAGATTGAAGAAATCATTTGGTTTTAAAAAAAATTCGTAAAATTTTTTGACTAACTTCCCATTTAAGTTAGAAGTTGAAAGGGGGTTGGACCAACTTTAGATTTTTACTGTAACTTTTGGCTAGATTCTCCAATAAGCCGCTTCCAGAAAGTTAACAAACAACTTATTGAATAAACTAAATGTATTTATGAATAAGCTCCTTCAAACAAGCCCTGAGTTTGGCATGCGGTGCACGCCTGTGTTCAAACTTCAAATAAGGGAAACTTTCAACAATACATCTCAATTATGTAAACATTTATTTTTAGACATGCCAATAATTTAATTTGTTAGTAATCACTTAAATATTTAAAGCACCAAAATACCTCCAATTGAATTTGTCTCCCCCACTCTTCGTTCTAGAGAGAGAAGAGAATTAAAACGTCAAAGATGAACTTGACATCGCTAGAAAAAACAAATACGCTATCATTGACGAGGTTGAGCACACCGTTGGCAATCATTTGTTCTAGAGAGAGAGAAACGCAGGAGACAATGAAGATACCATTGATGATGCGGTTTAGCGTGATCCTTCATTCTGCCCGCATGTAATAAATTATATGATTTCACGTAGTAAAACATAAGATTTCATGTACCAAAGCATAAGATTTCATGTAGAATAGAAGCAAGACTTCACATAGCAAAGAGTAAGATTCCGCGTAGTAAACCCATGATTTCACATATTAAAGGACTATGAAATGTTTGGAAAATTAAAAACTTTGGTTTTTAGGTGTTCTTTGTGCTTATAATTTAAATTATTGCAACATATAACCAAATTTCATACAATGAACGATTTTCAGTCAGATTTTACACACATAAAACAAAATATGACAAGATTTGTCGGTTATTTCCTCAAAATGAGAAGTTGTAAAACACTGCAGCACTATTACATTAATAGCGTGATCTTGGATATTTTTTGTGTCAAAATCAAATTATATTTGTGTTTCACATAGATCTAATGAGAAATATTTAGAATTAAATAAGAGAGCGAGAATAGACATGCTGTAGGACACTCCTGGAAGCCCAAACCTTGAGGAACAGACTAAATCTAAACGAGCCCTACAAAGTTTACGTTACATCTTGTGATTCGTAACCATTTTTCCAAATTCGACCGTTTAAGTTTTCGTTTGTCAATTTTTTCTATTTTAGGTGATATTTTTAAAGTCTAATAACTTTTTAGTAGGAATTTTTATTTAAGGTTTGTTTTAAAAAAAAATCTTTGTTAGAATTAGTCAATAACTTAATTTACCATTTTTGGTAAATGTCAAGATTTAGTCAACTTAAAAATCCTAGTCGCTTTTAGAATATTTATTTTATTAATTAATAAAATTATTCATTTAAAATAATTTTATTATGGATTTGACTATTTATCTAACTTTCCTTTTGTCAAGATAGAAGGAATAAAGGTTGAAGCTAAAAGACTATTATTTGTCAGGTCTTTTTGTAATTTTGGATATGGAGTGAATTAAAAAATTTGAAGGTTAGCTAGTAACAATCAACTTAGAAGATGCATTTTTTTTAGGGGGAATAATTATAATATTAACAACTGTCAGGATTTATTGAGATTAATTACTAAATGCGTGACCCGAATATCTACTCTCATAGCGAAAGAATACTACTTTTATAATAAAAAGATAAAACTATTTATATATACATATAGTAAAAATCGAACTCTTTATCATTAAAATAAAAAATAAGTGCACTTACCATTTTACTGGACGTGCAAATTAGAAGGTGCAGTTAAAAACACATTTTTACAAGCTTACTAGTTTAAATTTGACAATTTCCACAAATAGTGAAAGTAATCGTAAGTATTGTGAAAAGGGAATACGTCGTTTTCGAAGATTTAGCGGTTTCTCAATTTGTGGAGTCATTCAAGAAGGGAATAGGGACCACGTGTAACTATAACAATTTGGGATTCCATTTCCAATGCCACCCCAAACCCGTCACATCCACGCGCAACAGCAAGTCATAGAAAATATCTTCCTAACAAACCCCGATGACGTGGAGAACCTATATGGTGGCATGTTACGTGTAGATATTTTCTCATGCACCTTAGGACACGTGTTGCCCACTACACCGACGTGGACTTTCTTCCTTGATGTGACATCACATGTGCCGTTATTTTATTTGTTTATTTGTTTGACACATCTTAATCGGATATTTCGATTTTTTTCTTAAAATTATGTGACAAATTATGAGAAACAATTCAAGATAAGCTTAATAATAATAATAACCATTCTCCCTCCTCTAATGTAAAGTATTATTTATTTTTTATCCTATAATTTTATTTATTTATTTATTTTTATTAATTTATAAAAATATTTAAAATTTTTTCTCTTATTAAATTTATATTTAATTTTTAAACTTGACCATTAAATTTTAAAGAGTATAAAAGTAATTGTAATATAATAAATATTTAAAATATTTTTAAATTAAATAAAATTTCATTTAAAATAAAAATAAAAAATAGTTTTCTCTCATCCATCTCCTGACCTCTATCTCTTCATCTTTTTCTTCTATTTTTTTTCTCTCTCTTCTCATATTCTTCTTCTACTCTCACATCTTTTATCTTTCCCTCTCTTTCACACCACATTTTTTTTCTCTCTCTATTTTTTTTTATTATTTATAGTATGATGTGAGATTTTCTTTTATTTTGTTTATTCATATATTTTTTTAAATTTTTTGGTTGGAGATTTGGTGGAGACTAATTTCCACCGCCCATCTTTTGAAGATGGATAATTGGATGGATCTCCACTAGATCTAGAAATATTTTTTAAAAAAATTTATTTTTAGTTTTATTTAACTTTTATTATGTATTTTTAATTTTTAATATTTTTTATTAAATTTATTAAATCTATCATTTTATTAAGTTATTTTTATATATTTTTAATTTTTTTATATATGAAAATATTTAAGTATTATTTTATTTAAAAATTTGAGGGTAAAATAATATTTTTTTAACTAAAAAATTAATAAATCTTAACATAAAAGGTAAAAGAGAAAAAAATGAAACTAAAAATTAAAAAATGGAGAATGCCCCAAACTATAGGGGGAAAAATGATTATATCCCTAATAATAATAATAAAGATAGACACAAAATCCTTTGTCTTGGTGATTAGTGGCCTCAAACTTCTCCTAGTCATCAAGGTTTAACACATTATGTAGGCATATAAATATATATTTTCATCATTATTTATAAAAATACAATTGTTTAGGTAGACATCTACCCCGTATTGGGAGTAAACCCCTTCCGTAGTTTTTCAGGCCGTTGGTCCTTGCAGTTCTTGTCTCCCGTACTAGGAGTACAGTATAGCCTCGATTAAATAATATTTTAGGCCGGTCCCGACTTGGGACTAATGTGGTAAGTTAGTAATTCACTAAATTTATAAGATAATACATTTTGAAGCCGTTGCCCTAAGTAGTCCTTGTCTTCCGTTACTGGGAGTACAGTATAACCTCGATTAAATAACATTTTTGGCCAGTTCTGACTTGAGACTAATGTGGTAAATTAATAATTCGCTAAATTTTTAAGACAATACATTTAAAAAAAAAAATACATAGGTCCCATGTAATATATAAATTAATAATCTCCTTATACATTAAAATTATATATATATATATATATATATTATATATATATATATATATATATATATATATATATATATATATATATATAACTCAATTAGGAGGCCTTTATAAAATATGACTCCAACGTTGCTTGTTTCCTCTTGAAATTGATGTCTCCGTGGACTTAAATTGTAACACCCCCTAACCCGACCCGGCTGGATCGACCCAGGAAGTGCTACCGGGTTTTCAAAACTTTCTTATTTCTGTTTATAAACTGAAAACCATATAATTTGTAATTTAAAAATCTTTTTAAGTGAGCCCATCAAAAATAAACTTTTTACAAAAATTTCGGCAGAGTTCCGTTTGTTTTTCGGATTTTTCAAAATCTGTTTTTCAAATAAAATCTCAAATCACCAACAATTCACAAAAAAACACTTCAAATCTCAATCCATTCAAATGCGCACTCTGCCGTTTAGTGCGACTTTCAAACAGTTTATAAAACAATTCAGTAACTATAATCCTTAAAAAAATGCAAAACAGAAAGTATAAAATAATTAATTACAACACATGATTACAAAACATAATTACAAAATCCTCTGTATATGCACTCATATCTAAATATAATGTACAGGAATACTTATATAACAAACTACCCCAAAGTTTCTGTGACTCTGAGCTCTTCTCTGCAGTTGGTGCCTCTTTAATCTTTTCCGTCCTCGGTTTCTTTATTACCTACGCGTTAGAAACAAAACTAACGCGCTAAGCAAAACTGCCTAGTGGGTGTACACTTAAAATAAATAGTAATATAATATAAAACAGTATATCTAAACCAGTATTTCACAAATCAGAAATGCAGAATTATAAGTAAACAGTAAAGCTTAAAAACAGAATTTTCAAATATATAAAAATATATAACAAACGTTTTGAACTATATAAACATACAATATGTCAAAAATTTCTGGGATTCAGTTCAGTATCATTTCTTTATTTCCATAACACTTTCTATCCATAAATTCTAAATCTGGCCCGTGATACACATAACAGGGTGTACAGGACTGGATTACGGATTTTACAGTCGGGTTTCCCATTTCATATGAAATGGTATCCCTATATAAACAGTCGGTTTCCCATTTCACGAGGAAATGGTATCCGTAATCAATAATCAGAGACGGTGCAGTACTGCCATAAATTCACCCAATTGACATGTCAATCTCCTATATCCAAATATCCCTATACATATATCAGGGCCGTTAAAACTCACAACAAATCGATTCTTTGGTTTCAGAAATCAACGAAGACCATTTTAAATCAAAATCCATAAATAAGAAAATCAAACAATAACTGGAAATCAGATTTTTGAAACACACGATTTTATTCAACTTTCCACAATAATAAAATAATGCACAAATAACTCAACAATATATAAAAATGCAATACGAGTATATTCACAAATCAATACGAATGTATAAAATCCATAACTATATTTTTTTAACATACTAAATCAAAACTTTTTATCAAAATAAGTTCGAAATCGTGTGTACATCAACCTGGATACCGTTTTTTTTTTTAACGACCACGGTTCTACGTTTTCCTTTCCTTTCTCTTTTCTTTCTCTTCCACCTTTTCCTTCTCTTCTCTTCTTCTTCTTTTCTTCTTCTTCTTCTTTTCTTTCTATTCTTCCTCTTCTTCTTCTTCTTCTTCTTCTTCTTCTTCTTTTCTTTTTCTCCCTCTCTCTCTCGATCTCTCTTTTCTCTTTCTTTTTCTGTAGCTTCCTCGACAAGCTTCTCTTTTTTTTTTTTTATATTTTTCGGTCGTCGCGAGCGTCGTCGCGACCTGTGGTCGCGGTGACCAGGTCGCGGTACTCACTAGACCAACTTCATCGCCTTCATCGTGAGCACACGTCGCGGTATCTTGGTCGCGATGGTGGTCGCCATGCTCACTGCCCGACTTTCATCTTTTCATCGCGAGCAGTTCATCGCGATCTGTGGTCGCGGTGGCTGGTCGCGATACTCACTGCCAAGAATCACCATTTTTCATCGCGAGCGGCCCATCGCGAGCTGTGGTCGCGATGACTAGGTCGCGATACTCACTGCCTCAGTTTTCAATTTTCATACAACATTTCTGGACCGTTCCATCTGGTCCACCTGGAAATCATAAAAATAAACATACATTTAATTACATTTACACCCCCTCCAATCACAAAATTTATATTCACATATATATAAAATTAATTATCCGAAATCCGGGATGTTACATCATCTCTAACTTTTTTTAGTGCATTAAGAAGTTTTGGTATAGTGTTCTCGTATCGCAAGAGAAAATTATGCATATGTGATTGTTGCTTTGAGTGTATCTTTGTGCGAGAAAGGCTCCAGTACAAAATTATCGTCTTCAACTTCATCTTCTTTGTCGTTTTCCATGACATTCTCAATAATTTACTCGTCACTCAACAATTTTGAGGTTGCCTTGCTAGTTTGCATTATACTCGCAGTTCATACTCTGAAATTCACATTCTTAAAACACTGTGGTTTAGCATATTTGCTAATGAAAAATAAATGAATTTTTCCAGAATCATCCTCATTACAAAAAAATAATAATTGTAAGCCTTTCCTTTTCTTGTTTCTTACCTTCAAGTTGCTTTGTTGCAAGAGAATGATCTGGTTACATGATACTCGCAGTTCATACTGCTCAAATTCACATTCTTAAAACACCATGGTTTAGCGTATTTGTTAATGAACAATAAATGAATTTTTCCAGAATCATCCTCATTACAAAAAATAACAATTGTAAGTATTTCCTTATCTTGTTTCTTACTTTCAAGTTGCTTTGTTGCAAGAGAATGATCTAGTTGTAACTTATAAAATAATCTTGTTTCATCCATATTGAAAACATCTTTCATGGAAATTGATCTAGTTTATCTCTTATGGAGTTCAAATTGCGCTCCAGGTATTCCATATCAACTGATCCACTTTCTCTGAAACGATGATACGTCTTGATGTCATGTCTTGATTTGAAACGCTTGAGCCAACCTTGAGAAATATGGAATTCTAGTGTATCTACAGGGTACATCTTTTTCAAAAACTCTTTTGCCTTCTCGTGATTAGTTCTCTGGTCATATTCACATGTTCTTGGTATTGAACAAACTACTTATAGAAAAATTTCTCTATCTCTGGGAATTTTGTGGTTGTGTATCGTTTGACAACACCTCTTTCAATATGCCTGATAGATACTTTGATGACCTCTTGATCGTATTTGATATTGTTGCTTGGCTAACTTGCAAGTTAAACTTTTTTAACATCCACTGTTGCAATTGCTTTTGGGTGCAAGTTGGATTTTCTATATTGTACTCACATAATGCTTTACGTATTTCATCTGTCATTATTGATTTCTTTACACCTTTGAGATGACAAACCATTGTGTTTAGTTTTACCATTTGTGATACTATATATGTTCTTTTTACTACTTAAATATAGATGTTTTTGCTTGACTTAATGTTCATGAAGTATATTAATTAAGTATACATCGAATGTAATTTTAGTTTATTGTAAAATTGGATAGATTCATGTCTTCTATTTAATAAGACTACTTACATTCATGAATTTGTTTTGGTTAAATAAAAATATAAAATAATGATAATTCGTAATTCGATAATTAGATAATATTCGTATAATGACAATACACAATATATTAAGTTTAATGTTTTACAAAAAAAATAAAGAATACGTTGATAAATTATTTTTTTGTTAATTACTATATAAATTAACAAACTATTAATTTATCGATTAACTAAAATCTCGATTAATTAATAATTTTTCATAGTCCCATGACTATTAATTTATAGAGGTTTTACTGTAGTTATCCAGACTGTGCTTGTATGATTTAATTTCGGTTGATGCCGATAGTCCTCTGATCCACAAGCTGTCATATTTTAAGAAAAATAAAAAAATAATAATAGAGATGGATTTCTGGCAAGTAATATTCTATTGATCAATTTCAATTTCTCTGCATCCTTCTTTGGCATATTTGGTTCCGTCGAAATCAAGTGGTTCAGGGTGCAGCTCTCCTTCAGGGTGATGATGTGGTTCTTTGGTCTAAGTTATTTCTGCAGGAGTTCCTTCAGGCTGGGGCGGCTTCGACTGCTCCTCCTAGACCAGTGGCACGGCTGGTTAAATGGCAGCCCCCTATTGCTGGTTTGGTGAAAATGAATGTTGATGCATCCTTAGAATCTTCTCATTAGCTGGTTGGCGTTGGGATGGTTATTCGGAATCACTTGGGTGAGGTGTTTGGATGTTCTTGGCTGAGAGTTGCTGCCACTTTTTCTCCTCAAATTGCTGAGGCTGTGGCTCTGCTAAGAGAACTGCAGTTTGCTTTGGATATTGGTGTTGTGCTCAATGTTGTTGAGTCTGATGCATCTATTGTGGTGGATCTTATTAATGGTTTTGTTCCCTTTTTGCTGATATTAGTCTGGTTATATATATATTTGATATACACCAGCTCTTGCTTTCTTTTCCAAATTATTTGGTGTCTTTTGTTCCTCGGCTGCCCATTGTCTTGCGAAATTTGCTTTCTCTTCGTCTGATGATAGGTTTTTTCTTGATAATTTTCCCCGCTGTGTGGAGTCCTCTGTTCGGACTAATTTGCTTGGATGATTTGTATTGTTTGTTGGTTAAATACAAGTTTCTCTTTTAAAAAAAAAAAAAAATTTACTTTACCCACAAAATTGGTTCGCTAACAACATGGTATATGATACAAGACATCAAAATCTCAAAATCATTTGTATTGACGAATTTTAGATTATAAATCTAAAAATAAAACTAATTAAAACTTTACTTTTAAAATGGACAAAATCTACACGGAATCGAAGATCTTACGTGTAAATCTTAATATGATACATAAATGTGATTAATAGTATTAGTAACATTTTTTAGATATTGATGATCACTGAACTGGGTTCCAGGTTCAAACTAGTATAATGAATATGAGAACTATTAATTTAAAGGAAATTTAGCAAAATTGCTCAAAAATAACTCCCAAATTGCAAAACTACCCACCCATCACTAACTTTTGCAACCTTTACCCAAACCCTTTTTTTGGACAAAATTGCCCTTACTTTTACATTGCCCACTCATCACTGTCTTCTTATTCATCTTCTTCACTTTCTTCACCCGGTTCTTCTCTTCTTCTCTTATTCTCTTTTCTTCTTCACATTTTATTATTTTTCCTCTCTTCTCTTCTCCATAAATCTCTTACCCAACCCTAAGCCTCATTTACATTTGACTCTATTTCACTGTATTCTTCTTCATCTTCTTCACTTTTTTCTTCACCCGGTTCTTCTCTTCTTCTTTTCTCTTCTTCACATTTTGTTATTTTTCCTCTCTTCTCTTCTCCATAAATCTCTTACCCAACCTAAGCCAGAAAATCTCAAGTTATCTCTTGCAAATAAAAGAAGACTCATCTCACAAAGTTCTCTCTTGAAAAATTTTAAGGTTAGTGTTAAACTTTTTTTTTTAGTCAATGCATACTTTTATGGGTTTTCAATCAGTTGTAGGCATTTCACATTTGTTAATCCTCCATCAAAAAAATGAAGAACGAATTTTTATAAATTTTTTCTTTTCATCATGCGGGCCCGATGGTTTTTGGCCCGATGGTTTTTCATCATGCCTTCATCATGGCGGCTCGATGGTTTTTGGCCTGATGGTTTTTGGTCCGATAGTTTTTAGCCCGATGGTTTTTCATCTTGCCTTCATCATGTTTTTTGATCGTTTTTGGCCCAATGGTTTTTGGCCCCATGGTTTTGGCCCGATGATTTTTCATCATGCCTTCATCATGTTTTTTCATCATGCCGGCCCGATGGTTTTTCATCATGCATTCATCATATTTTTTCATCATGCCGACCCGATGGTTTTTAGCCCGATGGTTTTTCATCGTGCATTCATCGTGTTTTTTAATCATGCCGGCACGATGGTTTTTGGCCCGATGGTTTTTCATCATGCCGGTTCGACAGTTTTGATAGTTTAATTGAATTGAATTGAATTTTTAATTTAAGTTTAATTTAATTTTTATTTTATTTTATGCAGGAATGAGCATGGGTGATGTACAGTTGATAATTAACTGGGATGGACATTGGGTATGTGAACAAGGGGTTTATTGGTATGATGGCAAGAGATCAAAATGGATGTTATTTCCAAGAGATGCAACTTTTGCTCCACTATTAGATAAAGTGTATGCCGTCATTGGGATTAACAGAAACTACTTTCGAGTCATTATAAAGACGGTTGCTCATACCATCCGCCCAAGCATGCCTGTAGAGATAAGTGATGATGATGATGTTGTAATATTATTACGTCAAAAGAATGTTGACCCTTTAGTTTGTATAACCGTGTTTGAGATTGAGCATAGTGACCGACAATTGAAGCATCAATGTTTTCCAGAGTCATCTAATCAACAACACCATCCCATCAATTTTCATATTCCTTCATCGTAGGGAAGTCACTATATTCGGAAGGACTACACACCAAATTTAAATAATGTTACGGTTGATGATGAAGTTCAATTTGTTGATGATTTCAGTAACGAAGCCAGAGATAGTGAGAAGTTCCAAGATGTTCAGGGTGTTCGAAACAGTAGTGAAGAGTTGGTTCGAGCCACGCCTGTAATGTGTCCAATTGATAATGTTGAAGTAGCATCGAGAGCTATGGCGATTCTGATTGCAAATGGAGAAATCTTTGACAGTAAAAGGGAGTTGCATTCTCAATTAAGAAGGTACGCTGCTGCAAATCGTTTCAATTTAAAAGTGTGGAAGTTGGATACTTTACGTTTTGAGGTACATTGTGCTGTTGGAGAATGCAAATGGCAGCTACATGCATTCAAGGTTACAAACACTGATTTTTTTCGGATTACAAGATTTGACGACAAACAGAGTAGCTCAATGGAGAAAAGGTTTTCATGGAATAGAAAGGCTAGTGCACAATTTATTGGACAACATATCAAGGAGAAATTTCGTGATGGTCGTATCTACAGACCAAAGCAAATCATAAGAGATATCCAAAATGAATTGGGCATTACATTAAATTACCACAAAGGATATCGGGCTAAACATATTGCTATGGAAGAGGTACACGGATCAGCTGAAGTTTCTTTTAGTATGTTACCTTATTATTGTAACATGTTAGAAGAAACAAACCCATGGACGATAACGAACATTAAGACTGATGATGAGAATAGGTTCATGTATATGTTCTTCTCCATGAAAGCGTGCATATATGGTTTTAATACTGCTATTAGACCAGTTATTGCAATTGATGCCATGTTTCTGAAGGGTTCATATAGTGGCATCTTGTTTATGGCTGTATTTCAGGACGAGAACGACCAAATATTTCCTTTGGCATTTGGTGTTGCGGATTTCGAGAATGATGCTGTATGGAGTTGGTTTTTATCTTGTCTGCATAATACCAGTGGAGATGTTGAAGATCTTATTTTTGTATCTAATAGGAAAAACAATATTGTCAAAGCTCTTGCAACGGTTTTTCCAAATGCGTACCATGGTGCTTGTTTCATACATTTAGAACGAAATATAATTTCTATTTATAAGAACAAAGATCTTTCCATACCATTTCGGAAGGCAGCCAAGGCCTACAGAGTTAATAATTACTCATTTTACATGCTACAGTTGTCCAGCATTTTAGAAGGCAGCCAAGGCCTAACGAAGTATATTGTTGATGTTGGAGAAGAGAGGTAGTCCCGAGCCTTTTGTCCGAGAAAAAAGTACAACATTATGACTACTAATATTGCTGAGTTGATAAATAACGCAGTGAAAGATTTTCGAGAGTTACCCATTGTTGCTATGATTGACCGTATTCGAGATATGATGCAACGTTGGTTTCATGATCGACGTATAGTGGCTGCTTCTTATGATACACAGTTGACAGAAAGGGTTGAGGCACTTATTGGGGTTAGTGATGAATCTGCGCAACATATGAAGGTGTCCCCAATTGCATTGTATCAGTTTGAGGTGCACGATGGAAAATATAATGGAATAGTTGATTTAGAAAACCGTACATACAGTTGTAGAGAATTCGATCTTGATTAGATTCCATGTGCACATGCTTTAGCTGCCATAAAACATAGAGGATTACATTACACAACATTCACCTCACCCTACTACTTGACTGCTTATTTGCTTTCAGCATACAATGGTGAGATTCATCCAGTAGGCCATCAGGGTGACTGGTTGGTCCCAGCTGAGGTTGCAAATACAATTGTTCTTCCACCTGTTGCCCGACGCCCACCAGGTCGACCAAAGAAACAACGTATACCTTCGATTGGAGAAGAGATTGTATGTAAAAAGTGTAGAAATTGTTGGCGCTACGGCCATAACAGCCAAACATGCAAGAATCCTAAAGTATCTAAACCAGGCACATGATGATATGCAAGAAATTACTGTTTTATTTATGATTTTCTGTTTTGTTGTATGTAATTGCATTTTTATTTTAATCATTGCAACAGATGGACAATATAATTAACATTATTGTACTACTTCCATTCAATTTGGCATCACCCAAAGACCCGACCCGCGTTGGAAACTTTGAAAGCTATATTTCGTATTTGGAAGACATTTTAATCAATTAACTTATGAAAATATTGCCAGAGTTTTCTCTGTTTTTCTAACTATCCAAAACCTAATTTACCAAAGTCACCATTTAACAACATATCTATACACTTCAAATCACATTTCTGAATCATTTGCGCATCCTTCCGTTCTATGTGACTTTTCCAATTATTTTATCAAAGCAAAAAAATTAACGTTTCCAAAATTTATAATCATTTTCAGAATAATGTCAATGTTATGTACAATAATCTTTACATTATCAATAATCAATAATATTCACATAAATAATAATTTGGAAAAAAGTACATGTCATTCTTCATCGTCTAGCCATATAGAGTTTGCAAATATTTCAATAGACATTTTCTTCCTGAGAGCTTTCATTTGCTTTGCATTGAAATCAAACTTCTGTCTGTGTGCAACGATGTATTCAGCAAACATAAGGGTAAATGCACCACAGTGACTACTGCAATAATTTCAATATAATAACACCGTCAATTATTGAAACAATTAAAATAACAATCACTATAAAATATAGAGTTCAATTTGACTTACGCCCCACGTTGTTGTGGAACAGTATCAGGACCTAGTTTTTTGCAAATGAATGGAGTGACCTGTACTTGTCTCCCCTTATGTTCAAAATAGCCTCCGTTATACATAAGTGAGGGCAAAAGATGTGCTAGTGGGGAGATATATTGCTCCCAAAAAGACGGTTCAGTATCCTGATATAGAAAATCATACACCCGTACTTTTCTTCAACAAAATTAACAGCCGCTAAGACCCAGTGATAACCATCCACGTTGACAGGCATCAATAACTACATTAAACACATAATTGTCATTTAACTTATATAAATATTGAACTGTTAAATAGCTGTATGATTACACTTACATTATCGATCTCCCACCATGGCTGAGACCCTTCGGGTCATTCTCCGCGAACATACCCAAGATAATAATCCTCCCATTTGAAGGTAAGGGGATCGTAGGCCTCCTTCGATATGGTTCTATCTTGGTCTTGCGGAAGTTTTTTCCATATGTGTTGAAGGGTTGTCTACAAAAATTTAAAATATCAGTATATTATTTATAATTAATTCATGGAAAACATTTAAATAATTTTGATTTCAATTACAACTTACAAAGAATGATGGATCAATCAAGTGGTAATTTTGCGAAAATATTGTCGGATGTGAAAGCTGGCGCCTCCGTAATACTGCCATATAAGCCTCAATGTGCTGTTTTTTGGTTAGATCAGGAACAAAATATTGTCATTTAAAACTCATTATAAGTAACAATACAAATTAATAACTTTACAATAAAATTAACAAAATAATTACAATTTATTTACTTACCCAGCCGTCCAACCAGTCGGCCGCACTCTCAAACGTTTTGAAAAAATCAGGAGTCGCATCCATTGGTTGCCCAATGTAGCACCTGCATATACGGTATAATATTTGGAGTAAATGACACTAAATATCACAAGGATTAACGAAGTCTGAAAATAGGTGATGAACTTAAATTATGTATGCTTACCTAGCTTTATTATTCTTTTTGAAAACCTCGTACTCAGACTGTACTTCTGAGTGAACCGGTTTTAAAGGCTCGAATTAATAGGATTTGCAGTCCGTGTCCTTTGCTTTTTTGGTCTAGTGGGGTTCACGTACGGGCTAGATATGAATGCAGAACGCTTATGCGTTCTCATACCATATCTTACGCCGAATGCTTTTTTCTCAAGAGCAACGACACTCTGATTACCTGTGGCACTGACAATATTCGGCAAGGGAGAGTAAATAGTAAGCTCTAGGCATTGATCGGGTTCCTTTGCCTCCTCCTTTGCAACATCATTTTTAACATCAGTTGTATCATTCACGTTGTCAGTTGTATCAAATAAGTCATCACTCTGATGTAGTGAATACAACAGTATACGGTTAATACAATGTAAAAAAGGAAATAACAAAGTTCGATATGATTAAATAAAACAAAAATTACCTCTGGCACCTTATTTTCAGTTTCAAATTGTTCATTACTGCCTGCTGTCTTGCAAACAACTTCTATCAAATTTTCAACTCCTTTACGCATCTCATCCAGTTCTGTTTGTAAAGTTGCAAACCTTTTGTCAACTTTTGGGTGGAGGTTGCAAAAGTTAGTGATGAGTGGATAATTTTGTAATTTGGGAGTTATTTTTGGATAATTTTGCTAAATTCCCTTATTTAAAAAAAAAATGATTAAAGAATGTTAATCCCCATAATTTTGATTAATTTATTGGTGTGATCTGTGATGTCGTTACTGGGCTGACATAGATTATGGTATATGATTAGACAACCTCCATGCGGACTTATTAATTTTAAAAGGAAGAGGCGGTGTGATTGTGAGTGCAATGTCTGTTGCCTGTCAATGGTGTCTCAGTCAATTATTCCATCTTCAGATAGGTTTTTTCGTTTTACAAATTCAATTAAACAAAAAGTTAACAAGATAAGAATTAACAGGTTTCTTTTATTTTCTATATATTCTCTATTAATTTAATTATTTAATGTAATTTTATCCACTTAATCCAATTTTTTTTTTAAAAAGTTTATCAAAGTTATCTTATTATGGCACCCTTTATGTCCTTTAAGCAGTCAATGCATTTTTCTCACATTTTAATATTGGGAGTTCAACTTCTATCATATATATTTATTTGTATATATAAATAATTTTATCTCATTATTATAAGAGTAAATGTCTCTCATTATAAAAGTAGATGTTCACAACACGCATTTAATGAGTTATTAATCTAATAAGTTTAAATACCCGGCACTCGACGAGATAGAAATAATAATAATAATAAATGAGAAACAATATTACTAAAGATTTTTTTGGTGGCAATTTGGGAAATAAGGTGAAATAGCGGGGCAATTCCAGTGGATGAATTCCAGACACAATAAATATCTTCGAAGATTTTTATTTAAAAAAAGAGCAAAATATCTTCGAAAAGCAAAAGATACGAAGCGAAAGCCAAAAATCCAACCACTCCAAATCTTCACAGAGAGCGAGAGAGAGAGCAGAGAAACACAAACAGAAACTAAAAGCAAATCAATGTCAACAAAAAAGAAAGACAAAGAGGAGGAGTTTCAAAGCGGAGGCAAAAGGCAGAAATTCAGCTTCAAAGAAGAAGAAGAACAAGAGCAACTGGATGCTGAAGAGGAAAGCGAGCTGCCGTTGAAACCGAGTCTCTTCTTCTACCCAACCACCCCGACCTCTTTCGTTGTCTCCGATGCTCGCGAGCTCGATTTTCCCATCATTTACGTCAACAAAGTCTTCGAGATCTTCACTGGCTACCGCGCCGACGAGGTCCTTGGTCGTAACTGGTACACACTCATTCTTTTTCATCTCCCTATATTTGTTATGTGATTGATTAGTCATCGTCTTTGTTTTTTATTAGGGAAATGTGTCAGAGATTTAAAAAAAAACTCTAAATTTAATATATGTAATATAATTAATTAGCATGAAGGTAATTCTCTCAAGAGAATAAATATTCAGCGTCGTGGATTTTGAATTTTGTCTATTAGAAGTTTTAATTATAAATCTAGCTCTATGTGTTATGGGGGATTCACACAGGCGTATTCTTCTTCTTCTTTTTTCTTGTTTATAAATTTTCCTTGTATCATTGAGGGTTTGCTAATGAAACAGCTCTTGTTTGCTAAAGATAATAATGAAGTAGTTGGTGCAGAGGGACAGGTGGCTGAATTATATTCGTCGATCAAACTTGATCTTTGCCATGAACAATGATATGAGATATGACTAGAACTGAATTATACTATTTAGAAGAAGATAGGAAGAGATGATGGAAATCGAAGAATTTCCGGAAGTAAAAAAGAATGATGCTAATAGAAACTAATCAAATTATTTAGAAGCAAAATGAAGAAAATGGCGAAGGGAGAATAATAGAAACCCAAAGCTACCAAAAATTGTCATTGAAAGCAATATAACTGCATGTGATTGATGGTTTTTTTTTTCTTTCAAATAACAAATTCTGTTGGTCAAGACTCAAGGAGATTTTGTAAAAACTGGGCTGCGTTTGTTTTCTGTAAAAATGAGCGAGAATAATTGCGAACCAGCTGCCTTGTTAACTTGATTGATCAGATTGGGGTAGCATGGAATGGGGTTTCTGACAGCTAGTCTGTTACGGGACTTATTATGGGTATTATTTTATTAGGGTAATGTTATTACAAGTTCTAAAATTTTGTCAATTGAAAAGCAAAATCTGATGTTCATGTTAATAAGTGAAAGGAACTTGCTTTTGATGCTTTTTTAATTCGCTCACCATTTTCTTTGCAGTAGTTCACTGTTTTTTTTTTCTCACTTCATTTTATGATCTTGGGGGTATTCTCCTGTTAGTATGTTTAATAAGTTTCTGCCTCTGCACATTTCTCTCTCTCTCTCTCTCAGAGTTTTATAGTAGATAAGTTTCTAAAAGTAATTCTCCATGGCCATTGTGAATATATGTGGAATTTATTTCTTGTTTCTATTTCTTCTATACTTTACAAAATATCATATACACTAAAAGTTTTTCTTTTGAACTTCAGCTGATGCTTTTCTATATTGGTACGAATGTATGATATTGTTTATTTTATTTGGATGGTGTATTTTCCACCAATTTAGTAATCATGATTTTATCAGTATTTTTGCTGATTGATTGTCATTTTTGGTAATCCTGTGTTGGAAAGAATATACATTGACTTTTCAAGGAAATTTTTTTTCTTCCAGTCGGTTCTTACAATATCGGGATCCTCGTGCTCAAAGACGTCACCCTTTAGTAGATCCTGTTGTTGTTTCTGAGATCAGAAGATGTCTTGAGGAAGGTGTTGAGTTCCAGGGTGAACTACTCAATTTTAGGAAGGATGGTACTCCAGTGGTGAACAGGCTAAGACTTGCACCTATACATGATGATGATGGAACCGTCACGCATATAATAGGTATTCAAGTGTTTTCTGAAGCAAAATTAGACTTGAATCATGTTTCTTATCCAGTATTCAAAGAGACTTGCAATCAGCACTATGATCAGTCAGCTCAATATACTTCAGTGAGTGGACAATCACCATTCAGTCAGCATCAAGACATATGTGGAATACTTCAACTCTCTGATGAAGTTTTGGCTCACAACATTCTATCGCGCTTGACACCAAGGGATGTTGCCTCAATCGGATCTGTTTGTAGAAGGATTCGACAATTAACAAAGAATGAACATGTAAGGAAAATGGTATGTCAAAATGCATGGGGAAGAGAGGTGACAGGTACATTAGAGCTGATGACCAAGAAGTTGGGGTGGGGCCGCCTGGCTAGGGAGTTGACTACCCTTGAGGCAGTTTGCTGGAAAAAACTTACAGTTGGAGGAGCAGTGGAGCCTTCACGTTGCAATTTCAGTGCATGTGCGGCTGGGAATCGACTCGTATTGTTTGGAGGGGAAGGAGTTAACATGCAGCCAATGGATGACACATTTGTTCTTAATCTAGATGCCGCAAATCCAGAGTGGCAGCGGGTGATTGTGAAATCGTCCCCACCAGGGCGCTGGGGCCATACTCTCTCCTGCCTGAATGGTTCCTGGTTGGTGGTATTCGGAGGATGTGGAAGGCAAGGATTACTCAATGATGTATTTGTTTTGGATTTGGATGCCAAACAGCCTACATGGAAAGAAGTATCTGGTGGGACTCCCCCACTTCCTAGATCTTGGCATAGCTCTTGCACAATAGAAGGTTCTAAATTGGTTGTCTCAGGTGGGTGTACAGATGCTGGGGTACTTCTTAGTGACACATACTTATTGGATCTCACTACAGACAAACCAATGTGGAGAGAAATCCCTACTTCATGGACTCCTCCTTCTAGACTAGGACATTCTCTCTCAGTTTATGATCGGACAAAAGTTCTAATGTTTGGTGGACTTGCCAAGAGTGGGCACTTGCGGCTGCGATCAGGTGAATCCTACACTATTGATTTGGGAGATGAAAAGCCACAGTGGAAACAACTGGAGTGTAGTGGATTCACGGGCGTGGGCAGCCAGAGTGCTGTGGTTCCCCCTCCTAGACTTGACCATGTTGCAGTCAGCATGCCTTGTGGGAGGATTATTATCTTCGGTGGCTCTATTGCCGGGCTACACTCCCCTTCTCAGCTTTTCCTTTTAGATCCTTCCGAGGAGAAACCATCATGGAGGATTCTGAATGTTCCCGGTCAACCGCCTAAATTTGCTTGGGGTCACAGCACCTGTGTGGTTGGAGGGACTAGAGTTCTTGTATTGGGTGGAAACACTGGGGAGGAGTGGTTACTTAATGAATTGCACGAGTTGTGTTTAGCGAGCAAACAGGACTCAGACCAATGATTCATTCAATAACGAGTTGCCACATTACAAGAGTCGATTTTCCCCATTATGCTCTGCAAGAAAATTTTGCTTTACCATCTGTCGGAATTGAGGTGCTTCCTTCCACATTGTTTATTTGCATTCTCTATTTTGTTTTATTCTCCTTATGTATTGTGTGTTTGCTCAGATATGTATATATAAATTATAAAGACGACGACTTCTTGAGCATTTAATCGGATTGTGGATGGTACAATGTGGAACAAAGAATTTTGTGTAATTAAAATTTATCTTTGGGTAAGGTTCTCATTGATATATATTAAAATTTCTGTCAAGTACATACACATGATGAAAAAGAGAGGATATTCTGAAGTTGGAAATGAAGCACAGGAGAGGTTTTGACTGTGAAAAGGCAGTCCACAATTAAACTACAAACTTGGAAAAACTCGACTTTGATTACGAAGGAATACATAATTACTCGAGAAATACTTAGAATAGGGTATTTTTGGCAATTTTCACTGCTTAAACTCCTTTAATAATAACCCTAACCAAATTACTTTTCTCAAATACTTCGTTGAAGAAAATGAAGAATTGCATTTGAACATTGAATCCATGTTGTTAATTACGTTTTCTCATAATCTTTTTAAAATTTTTTATTGATTATTTTACAAGATTTTTACCCATTTCGTTATTTTTTTTCAAAAAAATTATTTTATGGCTTTTTAGGACCTTCTAACAAACAAAATCAAGAAAAACTTAAGAAAAATGTCAGTATATAAATCTTTTATTACAATCAAGATATGAAAATTGTAATAATCATCAATATCAATATCAACGGTCTTAAAACAACTTTAAACCGCTAAAAAAATAAAAAAATAAAAAATTCTTCTCAAATCTTGAAGAAGAAAAAAACTATATAGTTCGAAAATTGAAGATAACCAAGTTTGAAGAATGTTCATTAACTCATCCCAATCCACAGCAGAATCTCCAACTGACAAATTATCAGGATCCACACTAGAAGTTGTTGATGGGTTTTTTCTAATCTTCTTGACCCATCAACAAATTATGAAGCTATTCATCGGCACACTTGGTTGCCTGATCGACCAAACCTATCATTTTCTGTAATTCTTGGTATCCAAGCCCATAAACAATGTTGTCAAAAGTATGAACAAAGTTTTTGAGAGAAAACCCATCAACAATCTCCGATCTTGAACTTTGACTTTCTGTCATATTCTTGGGAAAAGAAAAACCCATCTGGAATCCCTCGCATTCGTGTCCATTTTTGCTGGAAATCGCCTGATCATCACTCCTCTGCTTCCTCTTACCCAACACAAAGTGATTATAGGTTTTCGCGTGAAGTGAAGTTTTTTGTACCTATCGATCAATGATAAACAGGTATTGGAATATTCAGGCCACAAATGAAAAGAAGTAGAAGAAGAATGATCATCTTCTTTGCAGAGAAACAGTAGATCGACATCACATAAAATGGATAACTCTACGCTTCTTCTTCGCACCATCCAATTTCCTGTTCTTTTTCCTTTTATCCACACCCGCCATTGCTCAGAAAAATTGAATGAGGGAGAAGGAGAGATTCTTTTTCAAATATCTTTGTTTCAGAGAGAGAGAGTAGAGTGAGAGAGTTAGCTCACAATTGGCAGATTATTTGAAAATTAATAGTCGTTAGTGCTCTCTGGCAGTGACCTTGAAACTAAACTTACTGTTATAGCAACACAACATCTCTGTCTCTCTCTCTCTTTTCTTGAAGCAACGGAATTGTTTTTTTTTTTAATTTCAATTATTATTATTTTTCACTTTTATTTATCATTTCTTTTTCAATTATTCTAGTTGTTGATGGCCGCTGAATTTTAACTCTCTCAGCCCATTTAATTAAATTAAATATTGGCCCATTTCATTAAATTTAATTAATTCATCTTAAACAAATGAGTTTACATTTCATTAAATTGACTCAGGCCAGTTGATTTTCCTTGGCTTGTGAAAACACATAAAATACCCGAGCCTTTGATTGTTACAAATCAACCACTCTTTTCCCCCAGAATGTTTAAATGGTTACAAATCAAAATTAATTATTAAAATAAATCATCAAATTAAAAAAAAATAAACAATTCCAAACCCATCAATCCATAACAAAAAAACAATTTCATATATTGAAGATAGAGCTGTGAAAGTGGAATATGAAAGCTTAAGGTAGATTTGTTTTAACTATGGTCAGGAGGGGCACTCCAAATATATCTATAGAGAGGGGCTAGTGGTGGATGAAGTTGAGACTATGGTAGGTGTTGCTGTTGATCTGAGAAAAGTTGCAGATACTGATCAAAATTTTGGACAGCGAATGCGCGTCTCCTATGGTAGAAATATTAAGAATGGGCAGGGTGGTAGAGCAGGTAGGACTAGTTTTGGGTATGTAGAGATTGTGAAGATGAATTAGACTCAAGAAGTAAAGAACGATGAGTTGGTACGACCGGGGTTTCGCGCAACTACGTGGTCGCGATAGGAGGTCAAGGCGACCAAGGTCAAGTTGGGCGAGGTCGTACGAGCAAGAGAGGTCAATTTTTCAGTGAGTGGCGCGACAAGTGGTGCGAATTCTGATTCCAGCAGAATTGTTAATTTTGGAAGGATTTCTTTTCTATTCAAATTTGTTCTCCTTAATCTGGCACTAGACCTAGTTAATCACTATATATACATTACGTTATGTACAATAATGTAACAACAATCAAAAACAAAAGTGAGAGCGAGAAAGAAAGTTTATAATCTCGATTATATTGGATTCAATACTGGTGTACTCCAAGGATGTAGGAATTTTTTTCCGAACCACATAAAATTTTCTTCTGTCTTATTTGCTGTTTGCTTATTATTTGTTATCTGTACTTGTGTGTTAGTTTCGCTAAGCCGCAAAACCATTCCACTCCATTGGGATTCAACATAATTACTAACAACTGGTATAAGAGCCTTAGGTAGGGTGTCACTGTTCCAGCAGACTTAGGAGACTCAGCGGACATTCGATTTCATCAGGAGGTATGGGATCAGAAAGAGGATTTGGGGTTGAAAAGTTCAATAAAATGAACTATAGTTTCTGGAATATTCATATGACTGACTATCTGTATCAAAATGAACTATTCCTACCTCTGATGGGACCTAAGCCAGAAACAATGAAGCTGGAAGAATTGGTTGTGTTAGACAGGAAAACGTTAGGGGCAATTCGACTCTGTCTCACGAGGTCAATCACATTCAACATGAAGAATCATGAGACTGGTGCAGCATTGGTGAGTGCTCTTGCAAATACTTATGAACAGCCATCAGCAGTAGATAAGGTATACCTGACCAAAACATTATTTAACTTGAAGATATCTAAAAACAGCGAGTTGAAGGAGCACCTGAATGCATTCAACGAGATCACATATCAATTGAGCTTGATAAAATTGAAGTTTGAGTATGAAATTCAAGCATTACTAATTCTGGGACAATTGCCAGATAGCTAGTAAGGGTCTATACAGTCATCATCACATCATTTGGGACAAAACTATTGAAGTTTTATGAAGTCGTGAACATGATCATAACTGAAGAGATTAGAAGAAACTAGGAAGGCGGTGACATTTCTTCATCAGCCTTAAGTATAAAAAGCAGATGTAGAGGCATGAACAGATATAGGGGAACAGAGGTAAATCAAAGTAGAGATCCAGAAGATCGAATTTCAAGGACCATCAATCTAATTTCAAAAGAAAGAAGAATGTTGAGTGTTGGAATTGCAGCACAGTGTGTCATTATCAGGCCGAGTGCAGAAGCGCAAAGAAAGGTAATAACGGACAAACATGAGCTACTGTTGTCTCCAATGACTCTGATAATGCATTGATATGTTCCTTACAAAGTAGGACTGAGTCATATATGCTTGACTTAGGGGTCTCATTCCATGCCACCTTGTGCAGAAGTCCACTAAAGAATTACGTGTTTGGATACTTGGAAATTGTGTATCTTACGGATGACCAAGATTGTGATATCGTCGACAAAGTAGACATTGAGATTAAGATGATTGATCTGTCTGGAAGCTGATCGACGTCAGGCACATTTCGAGTCTTAGGAAGAACCTATGATTTTTCTGTGCAAAGGCTTGGGAACTAGAGACCGAGTATTGTTCTTCATCAAAGTTTGATACTCCTCAATCATAGGTGTAAACTAGTAAGGATTATTGATAGCCTCTTGTAAAATAGTTGGTTCTTTTTCTTCAAAGGGATGTTGTCCAAGATTTAGGTTTATATATACCAACCTTGGTCAAGCTGGGGAGAGGTTGCTGGATGAATACTTGAGTCATGGTGAACAGACAACAAAGAAGCTGAAGGAAGATGCACATGAGACACTGATAGAGGAGATGAACCTACAGCATCAGATCTTGAAAGAAATGAAGACTGAGAGTTGTTAACAGGCTAGGAAATTGAACTGCATTGGAAACATAGAAACATGTGCATTCAAAGAAAACGAAGAACATACTTTGCTGACAAACTTGGAATCAATCAAAAAAGGAAATACATTTTCATTAAACACTATCTTTCTAGTTATAAACAACTTCCCAATTGAAGAAAAATACTTATATCCCTTATGTTGAGTGTTGTATTCAAGAAAACATAAGAAGAACTCCGATATTTCATATTATTTCCAGTTATAAGGCCTTAAGTAGGGATAGAATAAATAACCAAAAATCTTAAAACCAAAATAATCAAGAGAAGTTTAGTGCAAGTAAAAAAAGATGGCATTAATTATGTTGATAAGAAAAACTGGTGTGATAAAAGCTCCATCCCAAAATGTCACGGGCATTGAAGTTTGAGCAAGTAAGGTGAGGCCGGTTTCAATAAAATGTTCGTGCTCAATCCATTTTGTTCATGAGTGTAAAGACAACTCTTTCTAAAAATAATGCCACAGGCTTGACAATATAATGTCAAACTAACAAACTCTTTTCCATAATCAGTTTGTAAGTTTTTATTTTGCAAGACTGCAACATAACTTGGTTTTTGAAGATGAGAAAGGCTTGTTTGATATCACCTTTTGCCTTTAACATAATAATCCTAACATAATAATCCAAGTTTAATGTGTGAAAACATCAACAATACTAAGATAATATCTATAACCATTAGAAGAGACAATGAAAGCTGGTCCTCAAACATCAGTAACAACAAGCTCAAGTGGATTATAATATATAGTTCGAGAAGAGGAAAATGGACGCTTAGCATCAACATAAACAGGTATCACGAGATGAAGACATCACTTTATTTTTATACAGAATTTTTTTTTTTATTATGATAGAGGAGGGATGACCAAATGTCTTATGCCACAAGTACAAGACTGAGTTACAATTCTCAACTGCAGTATTTACAGAAGAGTGTTGACACTTATTTAATGAAAAAGATATTGAATATTAACTCAAATCATTAGCAGATTCTTGAACTGAAGAAAAATGAGACCATAATTCTAAATATTGTTGTATCCTTGGTTAGTCTCTTGAAAGTTCTCTTGAAAATTTCTTCTTGCATTACCAGCATTGTGTTAAGGACCTGAGCATAGATCCAACAACAAACCCTAACAACCCTTACTTGCACATAAATCAACATGCAGACACAATCGTTTTGAGTTAGGTCACCTTATTTAGGGTTCACCAATTCTCTTAAGTTTATTGATAATCTGAAACGATACTTGAATGAATACAAATTTAAAATCTAATGAGCTATTTATAGCTAATAAAGTCCTAATATAATAAGAATAAAAGAGCTTAATAGAGTCCTAACAGGAATTAAATAACTAAAATCTCAATATAATGCAAATAGAAAATAAAATAGACCTAATATAATTATAATACTAAAAACCTAATAGAAAAAGAACTAGCGAAAAAAGAATTAAAACTCAACTAAGGTATTTCATTTGAATTACAATTCAAACTAATGTATTTCCCTCAACCTCAATCTCTCCAATTTCCTAGTCCTAGGATGCTCTTATCACATTATCATTATTCTACTTTGACCATAATTTGACCATTTGCAGCCAAATTGACAGTTAATTTTTACTTTGTGAATGCTGATCTATTCCTAGTTGCATGAGTTAGTAGCAAGCCAATAATCTCAAGTAGACTATAAGGATTAGGCGTTGAGTTCAATCCTTTTTTTTAGAGTCTGCAATTGAGCTGTATCATGTTAGCCTTTGATTGATATTAAAATCTATTTTTATGGAGTGCTCATAATATAAAAGGATACTTAATTTATGGGGAAATACTTTGACAATTTACCCAAATTAACTCCTTTAATAATAAACCCAACCAAACAACTTTTTTCAAATGTTTTATATTTTTGAAAAAGAAAATGTAGAATTGCTTTTGAACATTGAATCAATGCTGTTAATTATATTTTCACATATTCTTTTTTAAAATTTTAATAGTGTACTTTACAAGGTCAAATCCTTTTTGATATTTTTTTATATAAATTTAATTTTATGGATTTTTAGGAACAGATGAAAAAAGACCATACTAGATTCTAGCAAACAAAATTTATGTTGAATGATGGAGACGAGAAAACTAAAAAAAATTAAGTTTATAAATCTTTGATTGCAATCAAGATAGGTAAATTGTACTAATTATCAACATCAATATCAACGGTCTAAAAACAACTTTAAACCACTAAAAGAAAAAACTTCTCAAATCTTCAAGAAGAAAAAACTATAAAGTTTCAAAATTGAAGTATCACCAAGTTTGAAGGATGTTCATTAACTCATCCCAATTCACACTAGAATCTCCAATTGACAAATTATCACAATCCACACCAGAATTTGTTGATGGGTTTTTCTGATCTTCTCCACCCATCAACAAATTATGAAGTTGTTCATCGGCACACTTGGTTGCCTGATCGACCAAACCCATCATTTTCTGTAATTCTTGGTATCCAAGCCCATCAACAATGCCGTCAAAATTATGAACAAAGTTTTTGAGAGAAAACCCATCAACAATCTCCGATCTTGAGCTTTGACTTTCTATCATGTTCTTGGAAAAAAGAAAACCCACCTGGAATCCCTCGCATTCGTGTCCATTCTTGCTGGAAATCGCCTGATCATCACTCCTCTGTTTCCTCTTACCCAACGTAGAGTGATTATGGGTTTTCACATGAAGTGAAGTTTTTTTGTACCTATCGATCAATGATAAACATGTGTTGGAATCTTCAGGCCACAAAAGAAAAGAAGTAGAAGAAGAATGATCATCTTCTTTGTAGAGAAATAGTAGATCCACATCACATAAAACGGATAACTCTTTACACTTCTTCTTCACACCATCCAATCTCCTACTCTTTTTTCTTTTATCCACACCTGCCATTGCTCAGAAAAATTGAATGACAGTGAAAGAGAGATTATTTTTCAAATATCTTTGTTTTAAAGAGAGAGTAGAGTGAGAGAGTCAGCTCATAATTGACAGATTATGTGAAAACTAATAGCCGTTGGCGCTATATGGCGGTGGCCTTCAAACTTTACCGTTGGAGGAACGCGGCATTTCTTTTTTTTAAACAATGGCATTTCATTTTTTTAATTTCAATTATTATTGTTATAATTTCTTTAACTTTTATTTATAATTTCATTTTCAATTATTCTAGTAGTGGGCGCTCTCTTGGCCCATTTAATTAAATTAAATTAATTCTTCTTAACCAAATGAGTTTAACATTTCACTAAATTAAAGGGTGAATAACTTATAAGGCCATCTTTAATCATACTCTATTTTTTTTTTATCAAAATAAAGATCCAAAATAGAATATTTTAAAAATATTTTATCTCCATAAATTCACAACTCCAACCATACTTCATTTTACAATCTTTAAATAATAAAATATTTTTTTTTTACTTTATAAATTATATTTTTTTCTAATTTTCTTAATAATTTACTCTCATAATATATTTATACCTAACTATTTTATATGTAACAACCATAGACCAAGGTTTTAGTAGTATTAATGGTGGAAATGGAGACTATTCATCATAATATTAAAAATTTAGAAGTTTTAAAGTTCAATACTTTTTGTTTTGTTGGTTTTAATTTAATTTTCATGTACTTATTTTATGGTTATTTTATTTATAATATTTTTATTTGTAGATATTAATGTAATTATTTTTATTTTACTAAATTATTTTCAGTTAATTATTATATTAAATTATAATTATATATATATTTATATTGAAGCTTTCAAATAATTTAATTTTAAATAAAATAATTATTAGGTTATTGATTAATAAATAGATGTGATAAATGAAAATTTTAAAAATAATTAAAATATAGTCAATATTATACTTACTTGAAAGATCTCAACAAAATATTTTTAATGATATAATTTTTATACTAATTACATTTATAAATAAAAAGTTATATTAAGTTAATTTAGTTTAGTTAAAAATTTAAAAAGGATATGGGAGGAATGAAATTTGTTTAAAGAATGGATGGAAGGGTAATAGTGGAATATATAATATTGAAAAAGTAATAGAGATTGAAATAGTGGAATATATAATATTGAAAAGTAATGGAAATTGAAATAGTAGATCTCCAAATTGGGAGATTTATTTGCTAATCTCCATTTGATATTTTTTTGGAACAACAATTTAGAGTGTGATTGGAGTGGTTTTGGTCTTTAAATTGGATAATTAAAGTGTGATTGAAGATGACCTAAAAACCTCGACTAAAATTGATTTTCTTTGTCTTATGAAAAGACGTAAATGCCTCTGTCTTTGATTGTTACAAATATGCTAATTTTTCCCGCTAGAAAATTTGAATTTTAAAATCACCATCTCTATCTTTTTTTTTTCCACATAACAAATCCACACCCATCAATCCATAACCAAATAATAATAATAATAATAATAATAATAATAATAATAAATACAACAATCGAAACAAGCTTCAAGTTAGGGTCCATTTGAAAAAGCTTTTCAGAGTATAGCTTTTAAGGAAAAGTCGTGGACTGTTTGGTTGTTAATTAAAAAAGCTTATTTAAGCTGTAAATTGTCTAATTGTATTAACCTTAAAAACTCTTTTAAATGATATAATTAGCAAAATGACATATAAAAGAATTTGAAATATGACAAAAATAATGTAAGAAAATATGTTTTCTTATAATCAAAAAAATAATTGTAAAATATTATAAAAGAGTATGAAAATATAATTTTATAAACAAAACAATTAAAATAATTATAACAAATTATGTTAAATAATACACCGGAGCTTTTGCACTTGATATTGTTCTCATTAGAAAAAAAAAAAACCTCAATGCACAATTATAAAAAAAAAAATCACAACAAATTGCGCAAATATATATATATATATATATATATGTATATGTATATGTGTGTATATGTATATGTATATGTGTGTGTGTGAATTCATGCAAAGTAAAAAAAATAAAAAAATAAAAACAAGCATATGACAATATACATATACTCATAATACTGATATACACATATATGTGCGGCAACATCATAATCATAATAATAATAATAATAACAACAAATATTATGTTTGTGTGTGTCTAGACAAACAATCTTATTCGGAATAGAAAAATAAAACAATAATAATTAGAAAGATATAAAATAGAGGAAAAATCCTAAATGAAAGATGAATTTTTAAAAATTCAAATGTATTTGAAAGAAGTGAAGTTTTATATATTAAAAAACTAAGTTATTATAGTTTTTAATTTAAAATTAAGTTATTATGATTTTTAACATAAAAGGGTATTATGTGGAATCTTTGGTCCTGGATGATTGTCCGGTTTGTTTTGTTTCCTTTGCCTTTTTGTGCCTGTTTTAATATTTTTTTTTTCAAAAAAAAAAAAAGCTTAAAAAAGTATTGTGAAATTATAAAATGTACTACAGTTATATAAGACATTTTAATATTCTTTTAAAAAGCTCAAAAAACTGTATTTAGAAAAGCTCAAAATTTGAGCTTCTCTAAATAGAAATAAAATAATTTATTTAATCACCTAAGAGCTCTACTTGGGTAACAAACAAACGATACAAAAAACTGAAAAGAGCTTTTAAAATTAAATAAACTCTTTTAGCCCATAGATAAGTTCTTCCAAACGTACACTTAATCAGTTTCACAAAATTCTACTTCTGCAATTCCAAATTAGATATTTTAATAATTATTGAGATATGAAATAAATTAAGTTTATAGTTCTTATCCTTCTTAATCTTTTTGCTAATATATATCTTTTTATTTATGTTTCAAGTGGAGGCAGCACCAAAAAGAATCAAAATGAAGATAAACGCTGATGTTGTTGACGGGTATACCACATCTCATATCACACCACCTGATACGAACATAACAGGTGATTGAATAAACACAATACACCCATGTCATGCTTGAAGAAAAACACATCCACATTTGATCTATAACAATAAGTCGACATGTTTGTAAAACAAAACTCAAAGGAAAAATCATACTCAATGCTAATTTTAAGCTCATAGATACATATTGAATCAACTTTAATTATTATCAAGTACAAAAAATGTGCAATTGGTTCATAAATGAAGCAAATCTACCCTGTGATGTTTTAACTAGAAAATATTGTGTGCTTGCAAGAAATTTCATGCAACTGCTGGAACAATCATTTCCATGCTACCGTGTCAATCTCATCTCTAGCTGACTTGTATAGTTCAAGCCGTTAAGCAATCATGGTTCTCCTCTCCATGAGTAGTGGATCTTCATCCAACATTGCACCAAGCCGCTCCCTCTGCATTAAAACCAGTCCAATTTCGTTGTCAAATTTATGTTCAGAACAATTATTCCCTCTCAAAGATCAACACCAAGTACATGAAGCCAATTTCGTCACTATGATTGGACAACTTCTAAATATTAACAGATTAATTGACTAATATCATAAGTCCGGAGTCAACGAAAACTGCCAACTTTTATCAGTTTCTATTTAGATTGTTACATGTAATTATAAAACTTTACCTCCTGCCTTCCGACATGAGCATAGAAGTGATTGAGCAGTGATCTCTTGGCCGTGAGGACTTGGCAATAAACCACAACCTTGGGAATAGAATTCTTCCGAGTATCACAAACCATGCCTATATAAGCACTGACATTTGATCCCATAAAACAATGCCAAATATGTCAGTATCTTACATATGTTTGTCTTTCTAGTGGCAGAACTTATACATAAACAAATCTTTACATAGAGCAACTAGCATTTTGGGAACATCAGAAGCGAAAGTATTCCAAAATGATGAAGTGTGGAACTGATACAGCATGAGTCCTACAACTGAATAAATCTCTGCATTCAACACTGAAGTCTGAGTGCAAGACAGAACTCAAACAAAATGAATAAGAAGCATCATGCAGATAATTCTAAGACATACATTAAACCAATTGCTAAATGGGGATCAAAAAGAAATTTTGTACGTCAGCTCAGCAAAGAGAATTTAAATACTGCATGTGCCGAAACAAAGCAATACATACCAACCTTCCTAAAATGATAATCAGCATAAGGATCCATATTCGGGCCTGGAGGGGGTGCATTCTTCTCTGGATTCTTATCTGAATTCCAATCCAGATTCCTCTTCGGTTCAGCATGAAACTTCCTAAAAAATTCAACTGTCAGGTGGCTAGATTCCATATCTACCAGCCTTAAAACTGTTTTACGGCTTTCTTCACGGAATCTCTCCAAAGCTTCTATTGCGGCAGCAGCTATATCTGCTTGAAGTGTTGGAAACCTCTTCAGCTCCTGCAATTACCATAATTTCAAACAAGTTTTGGCCATCTCAAAGTCCTTCTTATGGAGTGGATAATTTTGTAGGAATTGGAAATTACAACAAAGAGTATAGAATTAACATGCAAACAAACGTTATCTGAAGTACAAAAGACAAGTTTGACTCCTTTCTGAAGCAATGCTCTTTACTTAAAAAGAGACAGAATTCAGGAGACAGTAACCGAAAGCCAAATAAACACAAACAAAAGTATACTTTTTTCTTCTGAAAGTCGCAGCAATAAAATTTAGTTAGTTCTCTTTTGCTACTTGATCTGTAAGAAAACCCATTGTATCAAAGAAGACAGCATATTTCACGTTTATTTCTAGTAAGTGAGAGGTTTATCAAAAAGATTTCTTAATTTTCACAAGAAACTGAGATCTTGCCGAACAATAATTACAAAGTTAGTAAAAAGAGGTCCAAAAATATTAAATAAGAAGTAGAAATTAGGGAACCAGAGTGTTTGCACAGAGTTGCCACACTGGAAACTGAGTAATTTAAAGTATCTTCAAACAATATGAAAATATTAAATTTAGAGTATAGTTACTGCAGATAAGTTCCATAATTGCTCTTAACTGTCCATTCATAAGAATTACCTCTGTTTCGGCTATAGATTTCCGTACAAGTTCTTTAAATACAAAGTGAACCTAGAAAAGACAAAAACACAAAAGTTATTCAAGAGCGAAATTAGAGGAAAAACACAAGAATTTTACTGTTGAGTAAAAACATTCCACTTAAAAGGAACAAAATGAAAAGAAAATATTTCTAGGTTCCACTTACTGAAAAACAAAGCTTTGGAGAGGACCTAAAATTTCTAGGTTCCAAAAAGTCCAAATTGCAATACCTGTTGGATAGACTTCTCTTGCAAGCTTTATAGCATCCGAAGTGGCAATATCTTGAGTAATCGTGGTTTTATCAGTATTTGTGATGATTGATTGTCATTTTTGGTAATACTATGTTGGAAAGAATATACATTGATTTTTCTGTTGCAGTCGGTTCCTACAATATCGGAATCTTCGTGTTCAAAGACGTGACCCTATAGTAGATCCTGTTGTTTATGAGATCATCTTCTTTGCAGAGAAACAGTAGATCCACATCACATAAAACCGATAACTCTTTACACTGCTTCTTCACAGTATCCAATCTCCTATTATTTTTTCTTTTATTCACACCCACTATTGCTTAGAAAAATTGAATAAGAGAGAGAAAGGGAGATTCTTTTTCAACGAGAGAGTAGAGTGAGAAAGTCCGCTCACAATTGGCAGATTATTTCAAAACTAATAGTCGTTGGCAGGGGCGGACCCCTTTGAGGGCCAGGGGGGCCCTGGCCCCACAAATTTTTTGAAAAAAAAAATTTTGTATGTAATTTTTTTTTTTAATATTTTATTTATATGTTAAAAAATTAAAAATATATGGTTTGGCCTCCCCAAATTCTGTCCTTCTGTTCCGCCCCTGGTCGTTGGCACTCTCTCGCGGCGACCTTCAAACTTTACCGTTAGAGGAACACGGCATTTCTTTTTCTAATTTCAATTATTATTGTTATTTATTATTTTTTAAATTTTTATTTTTCATTTCTTTTTCAGTGGTTTTTGCAGTGGGCCATGGCCATTTAATTAAATTAAATTAAGGACTAATTGTAATAAAGTATCCTGACGTTTGGTTATATTGTAATAAAATCGTGAGTTTAGCTATAATTACACGTTAGTACCCTACAATTAGTTGACCCAGTCAAACTTAACGGTTTGACTTTGACTTATGGGCGAAATGACAAAATTACCCCTAATTTAAAAATTAAATTAAACAAAAATTAAAAAAAAAACCAATTTTTTTTTAAAATAGATCTCCACCATCCATCAATGTTGATGGATGGTGGAGATAACATTTCAAAAAAAAAAAAAATTTTAAAAATCAAACAATTAAAAAAAGTTAAAAAATTATATTATATTGAATTTTTTAAAATTTTTTTTAGTATTTTTGGGGTCTTGGTGGAGATCCAGATGAAGGGAATTTTTAGAAAAGATTTGAATTATCGTATAATATGCGGAATTGGGTTTCAAAAATTTTTCTTATATTGAAAACCTTTTTCAATCAGGAACGAGTTCCTGTATATATACAGAAAAAGACTTTAGAAACTACATACATTTTTCTTGATTTTATTTTTTCTGATTCCTCGATCTACCACCAGATCTTTCGAGCTATGACCTGCGGTTTAACAACATGTGTGTGGGCACGTCACGGCAAGAGATGGAGGTCACGTAAAAAGAACGTCGGCCGAATCCTGCAAAAGAGGAGAGAGTAAAAAAAAAAACTTTTTTTTTTCTTTTCTTCTCTCTTTGGTGGCCGAATTCTTTTTCTTTTTCACTTATGTGTTAGGTCAGGTTTTTTCTACCTATATAACACTTATATAGTAGTCCTTTAAGGTTTTAGTTTGACCAAGTCAAAATAGGATTCTAAATCCTATTTATTTTTAGTCTCTCTAAAGACTTGAACTTGTGACCTTTTGGACTATTAAAATAATCTAATTATTTTAATTCTTTTGTCCTAGTTATTATTTAATGACATGACCTCATATTTAATAAATAGAATTAATAATTAATAATTATTAATTTCTATTATTTTATTAAATATTTAATTAATTAAATAATCACATTATTTAATTATTCTCTTTTATTAAATCGCATTACTTTCGTAATACTATTAATTGGACCCTCCAATTAATCTACCGTAACCCTCGTTACCAACAACTATAAGAGCTAGCAAGGGGACCTAATGGACCCATAGTTTTGAGCTCCAATAATACTTAGTAATATTAATTAAAACTCTTTAATTAATATTTCACGATTATTAACCTCGGAGTTATTCCACTAAAAACCTGAGACTGTATTCTCAGCACTGTAGATGTGTTTATACAATCTGAAGTCTCAGTGTCTATTGATATAGCTAATTGCATATAGTGTGATCCTCCACAAATAGTTTATAACTAGAGCTGGGTCATAAAGTTCGTTATACCCCTCTAGAAATATCTTTTCCTTTAAGTACCATTGATTCTCTAATAAACAATTAAATCATGTCTTCCTCACGGAAGAAGGAGAGCGCTTATAATTGTTTAAGCCCCGAATCAACCCTTAAGGGAACTACTTATCTACTTCAATCAAGAAAGAGTGGATTCCACTATTGTGTTCAAACCTTCCCAGCCACAAGCTAAACCGCAACTCCAAGATACAGAGGTATTGATCAAGATTCACATCAACCTCACTCATGGTAAATCAAAAGCCACGATCCAACCTGAAGGAGTCGATAAGACAGTCAAGATTAAGATCACCTATAAATAGCCATCGTGTATCGATTATATATGAATCTCATCTACTAACGGATCTTGGTGAGAGATTCATATAAATCGTGGTCCAGTCCTATATGATCTCATCATATAAGGTGTCTCTATTCTCATGTTAACTACATGAGCGGTCTAGGATAAGACTATCATACTTTACAGAATAGACCGAAGCAGTAGATCAATCACAAACAAAATACCCAGCTTTGTTCGCTCTCTACGGACTCTTTAGATTGCACATCTCAAAATGAATCCTCTATGTATATGACCATCATATACTCATTATGATATTACATCTTACAATCTAGGATGTTCTTGCACAATACGAATGTATTACTGAATATAAAACTTTTATAAACTTGAATAATAATCTGAATAATTCTTATTATTGTCTTTAACCATTTACAATTACAAGCTTTAGGCCATAAATCCCAACACCAGATTGGATCTCCACCGTCCATCAACATTGATGGATGGTGGATTTGGATCTCTACCACCAAGAACTCAATCCAAATAGAAAAAAAAAAAAAAAAAAATTTTTTGCCCAGATCTCCATCAACGGGAGCAGATCTGCTCCCGTTGATGGAGATCTAGGCAAAAATTTTTTTTTTTTTTTTCTGAGTTAAGTTGCGACAGAGCAGATCTGGGGAGAGAAACTAAATTTTGTTTTTTTTTTCTAGGTTGAGTTCTTAGTGGTGGAGATCCAGACCATCAATGTTGATAGACGGTGGAGATCCAATCTCCACCAAGAACAATAAGAACATAATTTTTTTTTAATTTTAATTTTTTTAATTTTTTTATCAATATAATCTCTACCGTCTATCAATCTTGATGGACGGTGGAGATTAATTTAATTTTTTCATAATTTTTAATAATTTTTTAAAAATAAATTAATGTTAAAATGACCAAAATACCCTTTGACTATTGATTGACCGTTAACTCTAACAGTCAACCAATTGTTTAAGGGTATTAATCTGTAATTATAGCTAAACTCACGATTTAATTACAATATGGTTAAACGTCAGGGTATTTTATTACAATTAGCCCTTAAATTAATCCATCTTAACTAAATGAATTTATATTTAACTAAACTGAAGGGTGAATAACTTAAAAAAAAACCTTGACTAAAATTGATTTCCTTTGTCTTATAAAAAGACATAAATGCCCTTGTCTTTGATTGTTACAAATCAACTAATGTTTCCCGTCAAAAAGTTTGAATAGTTATTAATTATTAAAATAAATCATGAAATTAAAATCATCATCTCTATCTTCTTTTTGTCTCCTCATAACAAATCCACACCCATCAATCCATAATAAAAAATAATAATAATAACAATAAATACAACAACCGAAACCAGCTCCACAAAATACTACTTCTGCAATTCCAAATTTGTATTTTTATATTTATTGAGATTTAAAATAAATTAAGTTTATAGTTCTTATCTTCTTAATTTTTTTTTTTTTTTTGCTAATATATATGTTTTTATTTATATCTCAAGTGGACGCAGCACCAAAAAGAATCATAAATGAAGATAAAAATTTCGTTGACATTCGTTGATGCGGACACACCACATCTTATATCATACCATGCGATACGAACATGACAGGTGATTGAATAAACACATTACACCCATGTCATGCTTGAAGAAAAACACATCCAAATTTGATCTATAACAATAAGTTGACATGTTTGTGAAACAAAACTGGAAGTAAAAATCATACTCAATGCTAATTTCCAAGCTCATTGATACATATCGAATCAACTTTCATTATTATCAAGTACAAAAAATGTGCAGTTGGTTCATAAATGTAGCGAAACTACCCTGTGATGTTTTAAATGAAAAAAATTGTGTATTTGCAAGAAATTTCATGCAACTGCTGGAATTCAATCATTTCCATGCTACAGCATCAATCTCATCTCTAGCTGATTTGTATAGTTCGAGCCTTTTAGCAATCAAGGTTCTCCTCTCCATGAGTTGTGGATCTTCGTCCAACATTGCGCCAAGCCGCTCCCTCTGCATAAAAACCAGTCCAATTTCGTTGTCAAATTTATGTTCAGAACAATAATTCCCTCTCAAAGATCAACACCAAGTACATGAAGCCAATTTCATCACTATGATTAGACAACTTCTAAATATTAACAGATTAACTGACTAATATCATAAGTCTAGAGTTAACAAAAACTGCAAATGAATAAAAGGCATTATTTATTTATATTTTTGGTTCAGGAAAGTACGTGTAATTATAACGCCTTACCTCCTGCCTTCCGACATGAGCATAGAAGTGATTGAGCAGTGATCTCTTGGCCGTGAGGACTTGGCAATAAACCACAGCCTTAGGAATAGAATTCTTCAGAGTATCACAAACCATGCCAATATAAGCACTGACATTTGATCCTATAAAACAGTGCCAAATATGTCAGTATCGTATATGTGTTTGTCTTTCAGTGGCAGAACTTATACAAGCAACTAGCATTTTGGGAACATCAGAAGCGAAAGTATTCCAAAATGAAGTCTGGAACTGATACAGCATGAGTCCTACAACTGAATAAATCTCTGCATCCAACACTTAAGTCTGAGTGCAAGACAGAACTCAAACAAAACGAATAAGAAGCATCATGCAGATAATTCTAAGCCATACATTAAACCAATTGCTAAAATGGGGATCAGAAAGAAATTTTGTACTAAAGCTCAGCAGAGAGAATTTAAATACTGCATGTGCAAAAACAAAGCAATACATACCAATCTTCCTAAAATGATAATCAGCATAACGATCCATATTTGGGCCTGGAGCTGGTGCATTCTTCTCTGGATTCTTATCCGAATTCCTATCCAGATTCCTCTCCGGTTCAGCATGAAGCTTCCTAAAAAATTCAACTGTCAGGTAGCTAGATTCCATATCTACCAGCCTTAAAACTGTTTTACGGCTTTCTTCACGGAATCTTTCCAAAGCTTCTGTTGCGGCAGCAGCAATGTCTGCTTGAAGTGTTGGAAACCTCTTCAGCTCCTGCAATTACCACAATTTCAAACAAGTTTTGGCCATCTCAAAGTCCTTGTTATGGAGTAGATAATTTCTTAGGAATTGGAAATGACGACCAAGAGCATAAAATTAACATGCAAACAAACGTTATTTGAAGTACAAAAGACAAGTTTGACTCCTTTCTGAAGCAATGCTCTATACTTAAAAAGGAGACAGAATTCAGGAGATACTTACTGAAAGCCAATAAGCACAAACAAGAGTATACTTTTTTCTTCTGAAAGTCACAGCAATAAATGTTAGTTAGTTCTCTTTTGCTACTTGATCTGTTAGAAAACCCATTGTATCAAAGAAGACAGCATATTTCACGTTTATTTCTAGTAAGTGAGGTTTATCAAAAAGATTTCTTAATTTTCACAAGAAACTGAGATCTTGCCGAACAATAATTATAAAGTTAGTAAAAAGAGGTCCCAAAATATAAAATAAGAACTAGAAATTAGGGAACCAGAGTGTTTGCACAGAGTTGCCACATTGGAAACTGAGTAATTTAAGGTATCTTCAAACGATATGAAAATATTAAATTTAGAGCATAGTTACTGCAGATAAGTTCCATAATAGCTCTTTAACTGTCCATTCATAAGAATTACCACTCAACTTCGGCTCAAAAGTTCTTCTCTTCCTCGTGATACTTCATCCCCACAGTTCATAAATATAAATCTTGGGTAGTTGCTACTTCTCTGTCACCATGTCCCATGATTTACAGTTAAACTACATGATACTCGACCTAATTTTATCATTCCTCCTTATACTTGCATCGCTTTCTCTTCAAAACAACAAAGTGACCAAACTAGGTGCAATCAACACATTCTTATATGGAAAAATGGATACTGTTTGTTATATCCAAAAAATCAAAATTGTTACCATGCAAGGGTACAAGTGATCATATAGAGAACTAAAAGTGATTCCGCTTACGTAACTCTTGATCCAACCAAAAAAAAAAGTCATCTCAGAGAAATAAAAATGACCCTATTGCAGAATCTGCGGACCAAATTTTCACCAAAGATTGCTTACCTCTGTTTCGGCTATGGATTTCCGTACAAGTTCTTTCAATACAAAGTGAACCTAGAAAAGACAAAAACACAAAAACTATTCAAGAGTGAAATTAGAGGGAAAACACAAGAATTTTAATGTTGAGTAAAAACATTCCACTTAAAAGAAACAAAATGAAAAGAAAGAAGTACTAGTCCAAATTTTAAGCCATTGGAAAAACTTTTACATTCGTGGTCACCCTAAACTGGATATATGGTCTCTTGAACCCAACTACCCAAGTTCTCATCACTTCTTCAACCGATGGCTTATATAAAATTCTTACCTATTGTTAGAGCTTTATCCTATTGTTCAGACCCTTATCTACTAACCTAAACCTTTAGGTCTAACAAGCTTAAATAGAAGCAATTACATCATCAGAAAACTATGAGAAAAGAATTTTTGGTACAAAGACCTCAAAATGCTTGTAAATGTATCACTCTATATCCGCCTCTGTGGAAAGAAAGCTGGCCATAAGCTTGCTTATAGAATGTGCTCCTAAAAAAACATATAGATAGATTATAATGGATGAAAGGTAATGGATAGGAAGGACTCAGTTGAATTTATCTCCAAGCACCATGAGTGCATGAATATAAGTATCAATAAAGGTATGGTAAATCTATTTTCTATACAAACCTCTAAAGTACTATACAATCTCAATAAAGCTGCCTTTCGCATGAGATTTATCCCCCATCAACACTCTTAAGAGCTGCTAAATTTCTCCATTTTAAATATATAACCTTCCGACTCTGTGTTCTCCATTTCAAGAGGCAAACGTAATTCCAACTTAGGTTAAGCACATGATCTGCTAATTCTTCACTAATCCTATGTTATTTGTCAAAGCTCAATGTAGCGCTCCGTATGCATGGAGATATAACATTATTATCCTCCACTCAAGCTGTATGGCCTCATTTTTTCAACTGATATACAATTTTATTCAACAAAAAATTATATTCCATCCTTAGGTCATTCCTCCCTGTTTTACAAAATATTGTACTCCAAGTCCTTAGCATGAAAGTAAGAAACAAACTCCAATGGGGGAAAAAGATATGAGAAGCATTTTTGAGATTGAGACTAAATTTTAGTTTCACACTTTCATAAATCTGGTACAGCAAGATTAAGAACATTACAGCATCCACGGAAGCTTCAGCTGGGCCTCTGAAAAAGCTGATAGATCCATCAATGAGTCTTCTATAACCTTGTTCAGGAGCAATTAAATGTGGCTGGTAACCATCAGCCTCTGAGACAACTTTTTGGACATTTTTGGTAGAGAGATGACGATCGAATGGGAGCTTTTTTAAAGCAGCCGGAAGTTGATGGTCAAAGACTCCATATATCCGATCTCCACCAGGCCGCCTGAAATAGTAATTTAAAACACTGTCAGGAGAGAATGTTACAATATTTTCTATCCTGAACAAAGATAAACATTATGAACAGAAAAATTATAAATACACCATGAACAATCACATAGAGAGTCAAAACACATTTTTCACTACCTAAAACCATTGTGATGTTAAAGACAGTACTCTGTAAAGTGTTCCTTTTTCTTATGTCAATACCAAAAACAGAATCAAACCTGGTTTTCTTAAGACATCCCACCCAAAAGCTTAAACCAATTAGGTGGAAAGTCCAACATAGTCAAGCAGCCATATCTAACACTGTACTTACCAAAGGTCACAGTTCATGATTTTCTTTTATTTTCAAAATCATGTGTGAATAGACACCATATTGAAAAAGTAAATATTGGAAAAATGATTAATATAGAGATTGAACTGGCAACCTCACCAAGCTACCTTTCAGGTTGCACACTGATCCAATAAATATTAACTTCATTCCACAATATTAATTCTTAAAACTTTTAAAATAAACTAACTGCATAAGAACAATCATCATATAAACCAATTTTCCTAATTGACATTTGCCAAAAATTTTCACACAATACTATCTGTGCAAAAAGTATCAAGCATTCATAAGCACCAATCTTATATGAAGTTTGCTTTTGCTAAAGAGTATTGTCAGTAATCATAGACTCAAAAATTTATAAGCTAATAAGCTACTAGGTAAGGGCCAAACAATAGTTTACATACTCTAACAGACCCTTTCCCGTGCAAGGCCGACCTTACTAGACTTATCATGTGGATTAATATACAAGTCCATGTTACTTTGTGTTGTAATTATATATTTAATTATTATTATTATAGGATTCACAGGAACTTGAGACCACTAGGTCAATTACGCTCAAGCACCACGTCAGTAACCGCTAGACCCAAAAATTTAAGCTTTAGATAAGCGTGCAACAATTTTATATATACTCAAACAAGTACCATAATCAAATTAAAATATTTGCATCTTTATTCAAATATGATATTCACACAAGGAATACTTGTTTTCTTCGAATTTATCATTTGACAATGTCACTAAGTTAAAAAAAAAACTTTGAGCGTGCCTATTTTTTCAAAAGATAAACTCCACAAGCAAATAAATTTGTTATTGCGAGCCAAAAATTATGTGAGCAGATATAATGAAGAAGAGCACATATTAAAATGGATTAATCTTAATGATGCCTCTGATGCCCTGCCATCACTACTGAATAGGTGCTTTCCCTATTTTCATGATTCTTGTTCAGATGCTTGTCTAAATCTTTTACCATTACTGTGTCTTCAAATAAGTCACAAATAAAAAATAAAATTACCTAAAATATAAGTATGGCATATGGTACAATCTAGCAGATAATGTCAAGGTTGGCTCAAGTACCATGGTGGAGAGGCTTGAATAACATTTTAACACAAGATTTAACTAACAAATATGAGTTTAAAAAATAACAATTATTTTTCTGTTGAGGACCTAGTTTCTAAGTCCAACAACAAACCTAACTTCACTAACAATCAACAACAAAAGCACCCCAAATCACAATTATCTCAAAATCCCCAAATCACCACAAGCCCTAATTTTACCAATAATTAACAATAACTTCAATTAATCCAAAATTACAACAACCCACACTTCAATTAAACCCGAAATCACAAGAAATACATAAACCCTAGATTAACCACAATACAAATAAAGTTGAAGAATTTGAGAGAATGAAGAATTTGAGAGAAAAGAGTGAATTCACTTCTATATTTTCATGAATACAAAACAATGAATATATATACAAAGATTGGATCTAACAACCATTGACAAACTATCTAACACCATTGACAAACTAGCTAACAAGCTAACAACTATTGATTAAGTTACATTCTAGAAGACAACAACTATTGACTAAGTTACATTCTAGAATATAGAATTCAACACCCCCCCTCAAGCTGGGCAGTACATGTTGATCATACCCAGCTTGAAACACAATCCTTCAAACGATGCTCTAGGTAGAGCCTTAGTAAACACATCAGCTGTCTGAGAATTGGTAGGAGTGTAACTTATCTTGACAGACCCTGCTTCTAATTTTTCTTTAATAAAATGCCGGTCTATCTCCACATGTTTTGTTCTGTCGTGGTGAACTGGATTTTTTGCGATGCTAATAGTGGCTTGATTATCGCACAACAGTTCCATTGGCTGAACCATAGGAACTTTGAGTTCATTTAGTAGTCTTTGCAACCAAATTCCCTCATAAATTCCATGAGCCATTGCTCGAAATTCCGCTTCAGCACTGCTACGAGAGACCACAGACTGTTTCTTGCTCCTCCAAGTGACCAAATTACCCCAAACATAGGAACAGTACCCAGATGTAGACCTTCTGTCTATCACTGAACCAGCCCAATCTGCATCTGTGAAGATTCTAACACCTCTATCGTCACTTTTCTTGAAACATATACCTTGTCCTGGTGTCATCTTCAAATACCTTAGAATTCTCAAAACTGCTCCCATATGTTCTTCATTCGGACTGTTCATGAATTGACTAATGGTGCTCACCGGGAATGCAATACCTGGTCTGGTATGGGATAAATAGATCAGTTTCCCCACCAACCGTTGATACCTTCCTTTGTCTACAGGTGGACTTTCTTCTATGAGACCCAACTTCGTCGTATAGTCCATAGGTGTATCAGCCGGCTTACATTCTGTCATCCCAGTTTCTTTGAGAAGATCCAGGATGTATTTCCTCTGATTTATGCAAATCCCTGATTTTGATCTTGCAACTTCCATTCCTAAGAAGTATTTCATACTTCCTAGATCCTTGATTTCAAATTCCTTGGCTAGAAAGGATTTTAACTTCTGAATTTCCTCCTCACTGTTACCAGTCATAATCATATCATCCACATACACAATGAGTATAGTAATAACACCTGTGGCATGATGAACAAACAAGGTATGGTCAGCTTGACATTGAGTATAACCAAACCTTTTCACGGCTTTCGTGAACCTTTCAAACCATGCTCTGGGAGACTGTTTTAATCCATACAGAGACTTTTTCAACTTACAGACTTTGTCTCCATAATCATTTTCCAAACCTGGAGGACTTTTCATATAAACTTCCTCAGCTAACTCTCCATTCAGGAAAGCATTCTTTACATCCATTTGGTGAAGCTTCCAGTTGAGATTAACTGCTAGGGACAGAAGAACTCTGATTGTATTCAGTTTAGCAACAGGAGCAAAAGTCTCCTCGTAGTCGATCCCATAAGTCTGTGTAAATCCCTTAGCCACCAGTCTGGCCTTGTAACGTTCTACACTGCCATCCGCTTTATGCTTCACTGTGAAGACCCATTTGCACCCCACAGCCTGCTTACCCTTTGGTAATTCTGTGATGTCCCAGGTTTTATTTCTCTGAAGGGCTCCTAACTCCTCCATAACTGCATTTTTCCACTCTGGAATTGACATGGCCTCTTGGATGTTTGCTGGAACAAACACTAGAGAAATATTGTGAGCAAAAGTTTTGTAACTAGATGAAAGACCCTCATAGGATATGTACTTACTCAAAGGGTAAAGGGGTTTCTCTCTACACATTCTTACCGGTCTCCTCAGGGCGATAGGTATTTCAGTATCTGAAGGAACTTCTTCACTTGTCTGGTTAGTATCTGGGCTGGTGCTAGGATCACTCAGGGGTTCAGTGTTTGGATCAGATATGTGGACCAATTCCGGTTGAGACTCCTGGTCTTGCTGAGGTACAATCTTGTCTGGTCCATCTTTAGTTGTAATCGGCTTCCTCGAGTATACAATAGGTTCTGCTTTGAATTTATTTGTCATGTCTGGAGGGTCAGAAGGAGACACATTTAACTCACAATGAGGAATTTCAGGCACATTAGGATGATGGGACTCACTGTTGGGACTAGAAGACTCATAATGAGGAATTTCAGGCACATTAGGATGATGGGACTCACTCTTGGGACTAGAAGACTCATAATGAGGAATTTCATGAAAAACGTGGCTATGGCTATGATCAAAAAACTGAAATTCATTCTCACTCCCCCCCTGAATTTGAGTTTGTGGAAAAAAAGGTTGATCTTCAACAAAGGTAACATCTAGAGAAATATGAATCTTTCGGGTGTCTGGGTTGTAGCATCGATATCCTTTTTGAGTAGGAGAATAACCCAAAAACAAACACCTAACAGCTCTAGGATCAAGTTTACCCCTGTAATGTGGTTGAACATGCACAAACACTGTGCAACCGAAGACGCGGAGAGGAATAGTGGATATAAGTTTGGTATGAGGATAAGTTTCAAGTAGGGTTTGACATGGACTTTTAAAGTGTAATACTCGAGAAGGTTGCCTATTAATCAGATGTACAGCAGTGAGGATGGCTGCACCCCAAAAACGACTTGGCACCCTCATACAAAACAGCAAAGATCTAGTAACCTCTAATAGGTGACGGTTTTTCCTCTCAGAAATCCTATTTTGTTGAGGTGTGTCAACACATGAGGTTTGGTGGACAATCCCCTCACTACAAAGATACTCTCTCAACCCTTGGTTTACAAATTCTCTCCCATTATCTGATCTGAATACTTGAATATTTGTTTGAAACTGATTTTTGATCAAAGAATGAAAATTTTTAAAAATATTGGTGACCTCAGACTTTTCTTTCATGAGAAAGACCCATGTGACTCTGGTATGATCGTCAATAAATAAAACAAACCATTTTGCACCAGTAATATTAGGAACTCTGGATGGGCCCCAAACATCACTATGAATCAAAGCAAATGGTTTGAAGGCTTTGTAACTAGTAGGATGGAACACAGAACGAGTATGTTTGGATAACTCGCAGAAATCACAATGAAAATCTTTTGGACTGTGATTAAGAAATAAGTCAGGAAACAGTTTCTCTAGATACAGGAAACTAGGATGTCCTAACCTATAGTGCCAACGCATAATAGAACTCTCTTTATTGGACTTAGACTCATACATTGACTCAAGAGAAAAATTATTGGATTTAGCAGAATGACCTTGTATACCCTTTGAAGCTTCGGTCTTGATGATATAGAGACCAGATTGTATCTCAGCAGTTCCAATCATCTTTCCCGAAATCATGTCCTGAAACACACAATAAGTGGGAAAAAATTTAAACACACACTTTTCATCATAAGTGAGTTTGGAGATAGATAGAAGATTACAATCTAAAGTGGGAACATATAACACAGATTGCAGGGTTAGAGATTTTGAAATAATAACAGTACCACACCCTGTGACCTTGGACAGAGAACCATCTGCAATTTTGACATTATAGTTACCTTGACTTGGCTCAAAGGTACTAAACACCCTAGCATCACCTGTCATGTGGTCAGTTGCTCCGGAATCCACAATCCATGTTTTTGAGATCTCCTTTTGCACATTCAAAACAGTGGAGAAAGTACCTTTAGTAGCAATAGACCCAACACCAAACACTGAGGTATTTAAACCAGAAAACGGTTTCTGTAGCTGATCCAATTGCTCCTGAATGTGTGCAACTGAATCTGTTCCAACACCGTTTTTTGCACTGGCCGTGTAACCTTTATTCTCTGTATCCCCATTGTTGTTTGAGTTGATCGGATCTAAATCAGAGACAAGTTCGGAAGAGGATTCGTGAGACATGCTTTTGCAAATTTCGATTAGCCTTTTGACTACTCAAACGGCCTCCGTTGGCGACGAGCCTTTGAAAGATTTTGCTAATTGGCACCGTTCTCACTTTCTGGTGCCGGTGGTGTCAACCGACTCGCAGCAGCCCGTGAACAGTACGCGCGTGAATAGTACGCGTGAATAGTACTGTTTCGGAATCCTCTGATCTGCGAAGAAGAAAACAGATCGGCTCGGATTTAAACCGCAAATCACTGGTTTGATGGCTGATTTGTCTCGGAAACCACCAAGAGAGGAGAACAAATCTTTTATCACCAAAATAATACTTCACGGAAGTGATGACGAAGCATACAAAGCTTCAGATTCTAGCTGCCGGAATGAGCAGCGGAAATCGCTGGAATAAGCAACGAGGACAATGGTGGCTGTCGAAAAAAAAAAATCTCAAATCGAGAGACGCTCTGATACCATGAAGAATTTGAGAGAATGAAGAATTTGAGAGAAAAGAGTGAATTCACTTCTATATTTTCATGAATACAAAACAATAAATATATATACAAAGATTGGATCTAACAACCATTGACAAACTATCTAACACCATTGACAAACTAGCTAACAAGCTAACAACTATTGACTAAGTTACATTCTAGAATATAGAATTCAACAAAAATAAAGATAGAAATTGAGTTTAGTTACCTTATTAGGGATTCCTCACTCTCTAGTTCTTAGGTTATTAGCCCAAGCCCTAACCCAAGTTGATCTCACAAGCAAAATTGCAAGAAGAACCGATTTGATCTTGGGGAGACTCTCCCACAAGCCTAAGAGAAAACTCTCTCCTCTCTATTACATTTCATCCATCATCTAACCTCTTCTAACCCCAGGCATAAGTGTTCTATTTATACAAAATAGGAAATAGTGCAAAATGACTAAAATGCCCTTAAACTATTAAATTAAAATGTACAGGAAATTTAGAAGATTTGGCGTCCAGGGGCTGCCGCAACTTGGGTCGCGACTTAGGGAGGTCGCAACCTAAGTCGCGGGGCACTCTTTCTTGCAGTCCAAAGAGTATCGCGACCAAGGTCGCGAGACAGGGGGTCGCGACCTTGGTCACGACACTTACTGCCCCTTTTTCCTTCTTTTTCTGCAGCTTCTTCTTCTTGCCTTGTCACTTTCCCTCTTCTTCCTCTATGTCTTATGCTCTTTCTAATATGGTTCTCATCATTCCCCCTCCCTTTAAAAATGCCCTTGCCCTCAAGGGCAACTTCTGAACACCTCTTCGCCCTACCGTTATGACCTTCCAAAGTAGCTTCATCAGCCATCAGCTTTGCTTGCAACTCATAATTGAAAGCAACATTGGCAGCCGCAACATAAATAACTGCAACCGTTTGCTAAGTATGGATAGTTTCACTAGGCTTGACTTCAATCTCCTTGTTTTCGGGAACCTAGACCGATTCTTCATCTTCATATCCAAGGGGGTCTTCAATTGTAACTGTTTGGGCAATGTGGTGTGACACTACACCAACAGTAAGCTCCTTGCTTTCTTGAACCCTAACTCGTACTCTTTACCCATCTCATGCTTTGGCTCAACAGGTGGTAGTCTTGCTTCATAAGTGACCTGTCCTTTGGCTGGTTCTGAAAGTTCTACCCCATGTCTTGAGCCTTGTGACCTCCGTTCTATCCGTACCGCCATTCGTTCCACCATTTCCCTTATCCTAGTCATATCCGCCCTTAACTCACGTTGATCGACTTCTAAAGCTTCAAAGCGGACTTGGTCGGGTAGATGAGTGACTTCTCTTTTGACCGGATGTTGCTTACCCTGTACCTCCATCGGACTTTCTAACGCTTCGTACATTCTTGTTTGCCCATCCGCGTCCCTTCGAATCACCCAAGCACTCAGTCGGGCCTCTAATGCTTGTAGTCTGGCCTCAAATTCCCTTATTGCCTCAAATTCCATTTTCTTTTTTCTTTTCTTTTTTTAAATTTGCTCACTAAGAGTTTTCATCAAACACCTAGTAGGCAACTCTCCAAACTACTAATGCTCACAATCAAACACCTCAAATTCAACTCTAAAAACTACTAAGACTCACTAAGGAATTTTATCAAACACCTAGTGTGCAACACTCAATGAAATGACTAATGCTCACTTAGGAATTGTATCAAATCCCTTGAACTCAACTCTAATAACCGCTAGTGCTTACTAAGGAATTTTATCAAACACTTAGTGTGCAATGCTCAATGAAATGACTTTTGCTCACTTTGGAATTTTATCAAACCCCTTGAGTTCAACTCTAAACAAAAGACACTAAGGCTCACTAAGGAATTTTATCAAACACCAAGTGTGCAATACTTAATGAAATGACTTTTGCTCACTTTGGAATTTTATCAAACACTTAGTGTGCATTATAACAACTCTCAATGAAAGCACCAAATTGTTGAGGACCTAGTTTCTAAGTCCAACAACAAACCTAACTTCACTAACAATCAACAACAAAAGCACCCCAAATCACAATTATCTAGAAATCCCCAAATCACCACAAGCCCTAATTTTATCAATAATCAACAATAACTTCAATTAATTCAAAATTGCAACAACCTATACTTCAATTAAACCCGAAATCACAAGACATACATAAACCCTAGATTAACCACAATACAAATAAAGTAAAGATAGAAGTTGAGTTTAGTCACCTTATTAGGGATTCCTCACTCTCTAGTTCTTAGGTTATTAGCTCAAGCCCTAGCCCAAGTTAATCTCACAAGCAAAATTGCAAGAAGAATCGATTTGATCTTGGGGAGACTCTCCCACAAGCCTAAGAGAAAACTCTCTCCTCTCTATTATATTTCATCCATCATCTAACCTCTTCTAAACCTAGGCATAAGTATTCTATTTATACAAAATAGGAAGTAGTGCAAAATGACTAAAATGCCCTTATTAAAATAAAATGTGCAGGAAATTCAGAAGATTTGACGTCCAGAGGCTGCCGAGACTTGGGTCTCGACTTAGGGAGGTCACGACTTAAGTCGCGGGGCACTCTTTCTTGCAGTCCAGAGAGTATCGCGACCAAGGTCGCGAGGCAGGGGGTCGCGACCTTGGTCGCGGCACTTACTGCCCCTTTTTCCTTCTTTTTCTGCAGCTTCTTCTTCTTGCCTTGTCACTTTCCCTCTTCTGCCTCTATGTCTTGTGCTCTTTCTAATATGGTTCTCATCATTTTCCTTTAATATATAGTTTAACTTTTGTTTCTGATAGTGGTTATATTTTCTTTTCTTCTCCTTTCTTGAAAAGAAAGGGAATTTCATATTCATTCAAGCATGAAACAACAATGAAGCTTAGTTTCATTTTCAATCAAAATACATCAATTTGTAACACAAATAGTTCTGCCACTTGGATCTTTTCTTTAGTTTCAAACTCAAAACAATGAATTCAGTATGGAAGTTATATGAAAATATTATGTATGCAATGTTGATCAACCAAATCATAGAATATTTCCAAAAAATAGTCTATATAGAATGGTCTGCATACTGTCAAGAAAGGCTGAAAAAAGTTCATGTCATTTACCCTCCATCCAGGTGTTCCTTGAACACACGCTCAAATGCACGACACATTTCTAAGATCGTATACAGCTGGGCCTGTATAGACAGATAAGATTAGTTGAATACATAACCTAGGACCATAAAACAATTAACTTCACGAATAAAGAAAAATACTGTCCTAATAGGTCTTAATCATTACCCCTGAGTCTACCGCAATAGGCCTTCCAATACGGTCCAGCTCTGCATTAAGCTCATCAATGTTCTTATTTATTAAAGCAATGATGCTTGGTATCCTCTGCCTGATAACAGTTTCTAAATGCTGATGAGCAGGGACAAAATGGGAAACAATTCAATGTCAGAAAGGTTTCATTGCTTTAATGAAGATAACACTCGTGTAATTCGAGATAAATTTATGGAAGACGATTTGGATGTAGAAAGACCTTAGACAATAGTTTTGCAAGATACTCGGAGCCCATTTTACTTGCTAAATGTCCGTAGTCAGGGCTAGTTTCAAAATATTCACGCTCTTTTCGGCGAGCAGCAATCATGTCAACATTCTTGTTGATCTCAGCTTGCGAACGATTCACAATTCCAACCCAGGGATGTTGTAGCCTGTATGACCTTCCTTCAAGAACCTTAAAACATTTACGCAAAGCAACTCATGTTTATATTTTATGCAAGTAAAAAGTAAGATTTAGGCAACTGATGCAATGAGTATGTCGTATCCATACATCCTGAGCGTTGGTTCCCTTGTCCATCAGATCAAGTTTAGTTAGCACCCCAAATGTTCTTTCACCTATATATATAGAAAACAATACAATATTAAACACCTTTGATTGTCAGCATTCTTACTGAAAAACAAAGCTTTGGAGGGGACCTAAAATTACTAGGTTCCAAGATAAAAGAGTCCAAATCGCAATACCTGTTGGATCGACTTCTCTTGCAAGCTTTATAGCATCTGAAGTAGCAATATCTTGATTAGCAGGAGAAATAGCCAATATGATGCAGTTAGGCTACAAAACTCAAAGTGGCGATATCTTGATTAGCAGGAGAAATCATCAACATAATGCAGTTAGGCTACGAAACCAGAAATAAAGTAAGGTGACAAAACAGAATATAATCAATTATGCAAAGAATTGTCAAAACTATAAGCAATCACCAGTGCCCTGATGTAATCCAAAAGTAACATATGGCTAACTCATTTGTTCTTTTTAAGGTAAGCTTCCTGCATCTAATCTACTTTTTTGGCAAAATCTTTTACGCTTTATCATATATAATGTAGAGTATTCTGACCTTCTCAACATAAGACCGAACCATGTTTTCGATATCTTCAACTATACTTTCTGGCTGCCCCTCTACAAAAGACAAAATTACGAGATTGCATTATGGCAATTGTTATTTTGTACTATCGTGAAAGAAATCAAGGATTAATGACTTGAGGTTTCAAATTTAAGAAATAAGTTAGGAAATTACCCACAGCAACCTTCGTCAACCCAGGAAGATCTATGAGGGTTAAGTCAACGACTGCCAAGGTAAACCACAAACTAATCAGTCATACAATCTAACAGCCAACAAAAGAGATTTTATTAAAAGAAAATCTGGTTAACTGCAATAGTAAAACGATAAAACAGAGGAAGTGACAACAGATAATCAGCTCAAAGAAATTGGTTGAATGAATAGAAAAGGAACTTAGGAAAGATTATGAAAGACATTGTTACTCAAACATCTCATGTGAACTACAATAAATTTGGATGCTTGTGATTGAAGAGATATGAAGCAGAACCAAATCAGGATGCACATCAAGAATACCAAGCTATATCAACATTATTCTATCATCAAATCTGATCATTGGCTGAAAGTAACCAGAATCTTGGTCACATATCAATTCCACAATTATGTATATCTGTTTGTTCAATAGAATCGTTTTATTTAAAAAAAAAAAAAAATCAAGAGACTTAAGTTCAAATAAATTAAGAACCTCTCTTTGGTGGCTTAAGATTTCCAAGATTATAAACTTCCATAAAATGATTCAGAGAGGTAGTTGTAACAAGGTTAGAAATGTAACAGCTACTCTGCTGGAGGAATGCTGATATAACGATATATAATAAAGCGGTCTAGCAAGATCCAAGCCACTTGAATCTCAATTAGCTGACATTCATGTAAAATGTGGGCACTTCTTCCTTCAGCTAATAATTTAATCATAGCTATCTTTTCAGATTTCATAATAGAAAGAAGACTTGATCTATTTATTTCTCGAGAAGAAAAACATGTTACATTCAAGAACTTGAAATAATTTAGGTTTTACTTCTTTATTGTATACCTGAAGTATTTTTATGATATAACTCAATATCAATTCCCTTCAACATTTGTAGTGATTCAAAGCTGCTTCTGCTTCTACCCAAAGTATTTTCATGATATATTCTATCATCTCAGTATCTATTACTTTCAACATTTCTTGTAATTCCAACCTCTGCCTGCGTCAGCACAGACTTAAGTTTATTTTATGGTTTCAGCTTCAGTTAACAACATGATTCAGTTTCCTTCTTAACTAGATCTCTTGTATGTTTAAGTTGTATTTTCAGGAACATAAAGGTTGGCACACGCATCACAAGAATATTTATAAAAAGAAAAAACAAATTGAGAAAGATAATGCATTATCTTTCCTCTTATCAGTATATGGTATAAGTTGTCTTAAGATTTTTCCTTTTATTAGTAAGTTTCAATTAGCAAGTTATTAAGAGGAAAATATTGATACAAACCATTTGGAGAATATATGCTCAGTTGAATTGGAATGTTAGAGATCTGCTTTGACTTTCCAGTGATACGATCTGTTTCATCTTGAATCTCCTTACGCACAGAAGCTGCATAAACAAAGTGCTCAGTGTTTAGTAAAAAAAAATTAGAGGAAAAAAAATGCTGATTTTTATTGTAAAGAGAAGTATTATGATTATTCAGTGAATTTTAATTCATAAAACATAATGATAATATTAACAAAAAGGAAAATGGAAATCATCGCAATACAGTTTGACATGATCCAATTTCAGCTAATAGCTTTTTGCATATGTTTTATAACTTCTTAGTGAATCAATTGATGGTGTTTTATAGCAATCAGAGAAAATATTGCTCCTTAGTAAGCTAATACTGAAGCTTAGTAACTTACAGTATCTGTGATGATATCCGACATAAAAGCTTGCATACAACACAGGTAAACACTCAGAAGATCAAACCTCATTCTCAATGTATCCCCATCTACTCTTGAACAAAATTCTGTTAATAAAGAAGTAAACCACAGCTTTGTCTTAAAAATGGTCGATTTTGAGCCTTCTATTCATAGTAAGGTGTTTCTTTTTTTTTTTCTAATAGGACATAGCTAGCTGTTAGTTTTGCTTCTCCTGTTTTCTTTCTCTGTAATTCTCTCCTTTTGAAATTTCTGTTTCCAATAAAACAAACGAGAGAGAGGAAAAATACAGGCAGTTCAAACACCACAAAACAAATCACAAACCCAAAGCTAGTGAAAGTCATTTAATGAACAAGATGAAATTTCAATTTTATAGATAACATGAGGGTAAGTCAATAAATAAGTAGTATGATGCCTGCATTGATCCAAGAAAAACAAAATGTCACTTTGTGAAATTTTGCCTTACCAAAATCAGTGAACTTCTTCTTTGGTGCATGGAGAAACTCTGCATACTCAGTCCCCCTTTCTAGCTTATGAAGTTGCAACACTAATGGCCTCCTTGTAACAATACCTTTTGAATCGAATAAAGATTAAATTAGAAGAAAGTATCACTAACATAAAGTAACAGATTAGTCTTCATCGAAGTGCATTTTCTTTTCTTTTCTTTTGTTTTTTAAAAGATCACGGACAATTCGGAGCCATGATTCATGTCATTGCTCAAAAGCTGCACTTAGCTTCTCACTAAAATACCAAACAAATAACGTGCATTAATAAGGATCATTGTTACTGCATCAAATAATACAAGCTTATTCGAGTTGCAACTTACTATAAATGTCAAGATCCAACATTTCAAAATCTTTCCTTTTCGATTCCTAGCTTTTCTAATCAACCAAACAAAACATGATGTGAGCGGCATTTCGACCTAAGATCTCTTTGTACAATAACAATTACAAGAGAACGACTTTACCAGCTAAGCTAGCTAGTACACAAAATCAATCAAACAAACTTTAAACCAGAAATCGAAACGTAATAGAAACAATCTCCAGAAATAAGTAAACAGTACCAGATCCTCGCGGCAGGAAATCCCTCCCAACAACGCTTTCCAAAACCGAAGATTTACCAGAACTCTAAAAAAAAAAAAAAAACCCAGAAATGAAAAAACGAAAACGAATTCAAAAATAAAAAAAGACAAATCTGAGAAGTCAAAAAAACTCAGAAAACAGAAAGTGAATGATTGGAAGTTTTAATAAAAACCTGGCCACCAACAACGGCAACAGATGGAAGAGCCTCCCAGAGAGACATGCCCTCGCCACCATGATCGCCCAGAACAGTGCAAGCTCGTTGGATTTTGTTGATGAGACCGATCAGGCTCTCCATCGTAGCCATCTTTGTTTTTGGATCAAACAAAAGAAATGGAAATGTACGGATATCTGATCTCAAAAATTTGAAGAAAATGAGAAGATTTGGATCGGAGAAGAGAATGAATGCTGGGATGGAGAATGAGATTCGTTTCGGGTGAGATGCAATTGCAGAGGAAGAGAAAGAAACAAGAGAGAGAATAAACCGAAAAACGGTTTTATTATAAATGGTGGTTGAATCATGCATTGCATATTGCATGTTTGAATACTACTTTGTCTTCTTTTCTTTTTTTTCTTTTTTTTTCCTTTTTTTTTTTTTTACCAGATCAGTTTAGGTAGTTGAACTAATGAGAGTTTACAACATTATTATTATTTTTTTTTAATAATGTTTGTATTTTTTTTTAAAAAAAATTATTAATTTATAAAAATTTTGTATTATTATATTCAACAAATAACACTCAACCTTCTTAAAATTTATTGTATTACACTTAGATTAAAATCTGCAGAAACTCACATCAAATTTTCATAGCGTTAAGTTTGACAGGTAAAAAGTAAGCTCGAACCTCCTCTAGTTCGCAATCCATGATGAATTTTTAGTAGATCTACCATAAAGCTCTCGTTTTTTGTTCTACTTTTTTCTTCTTTTTTTTAAGATCAATTCTATATTTTAACGGTCAAACTTAATACCTAGGGGAGTTCAATGTGAAATTTTGTAAACTTTAATTTCAAGTATAATTCAACAAACCTCGAATAGATTTAGTGCAATTTGTTCTATTAGATTTGGATCAAAGAAGACAAGTGAAATCATGATTTTATCATATATCTTTTTTGAAAAACAATGAATAATAAGACAATAATTATTATTTTTTTTATTTAGTAAAACAATAAATATGTATTCCATTTATTTTAGTAAATCATTAGGGTGATTGTTAATTGTTAATCTTATGTTATTATATTATTATTAGGCCAACTATAAATTGTATTTAGTTACTTTCATAGTAGGTTAGATATCAGCACTTCAAATAATGTGTTTCATCTTAACGTTTTGTACCTAATCTGATGTTTGCTTTTTAAGGGCACCAGCTAGTGTGCTGTGCGGTGTGACTCCCATTTATTAGGTAAATTCTTATGGGCACCGGCTACTTTTCATGGTAGGCTAGATTTGAGACACAGATTTTTAGTTGAAGTAATTCGGTATAAATCTCTCACACCTATTTTATCGAGTTTATGGGCCAGATCCAATACCCTCACCCAAATCTCAAATTTGTAATTCAAATAAAAATAATAAACAAAGATCCTCCAAATTCCTATTCGCTATTTGGACTTGCAAATACAATATTGAAGAATGAAGATTCTTTACTTGCACGGCATTAAAGGAATACAGGAAACAGATAAACTTAGCTACTGAACATTCTATTCCAACTCTTAAGATATCGAAGTAAGTCTCCAATTCAAACTTACAAGTAACTAAAATGTTAATTAGTATTAACTTGATTGACCATCCTTCAAAAAATAAAAAAAAAATAGTATTGACTTAGTTAACAGTGGGTTTTTTTTTTTTCTTTTTTAGCTCTTCCTTGATGGAATTTCTCTATGATAATACCCAGTCTCCATTTTTTAATAGAATTTCAAATCTGAGCCCTTAATGGATTCAGAAGATATGATATGGTCCCACTTGCAATGCAAGGCATGCATGTATTAGTGGAACCAAATTGATGGAGACAAAGTTAGTGAAAATTATGGTGGAGCTAAATTATTAAAGTTCAATTAGTGGTTAAAGACATTATTATGCTTGGAGATTGAAAACCAAAATCATTCTTTGGTGGGTGTTTTGCTCTCTTTTCCTCCCTATAAATACTCATCAATTTGTAATGGCAAAACACATCAAACACACACACCAAGAGCAATTGTGAGAGAGAGCAATTGTGAGGAAGAGAAGAGTGTGTGAGAGAGAGAGAGAGAGAGAGAGAGAGAGAGAGCGCTTTGTGAACGCTTTGAGAGAAAATTCAGAGAGTTGTGAGTTTGTAATTTTTCTCTAAAATAGTGAAAGTGGGTGTACTCCGTGGATGTAGGCAAGTTTGTGCCGAACCACATAAATATTTATGTCTTTATTTTCTTTTTCTCTCCTAACAACTGGTATCAGAGCTTCAGTGTAAAATCTCACTTTTCAAATTTTATTTTAAATTATTATAATGGGTGTATTTGAAATCTTTTGAAAATTTTTGAAAAATATGTGAGGACGTATATTTGGAAAGTTGGCAATTAAAATTGTAAATTGCTAAAAGTTGAGGGACAAAATGAAACTTTTACAGTCCTATATCTATTCATCTTCTTCCTCGCGACAGCCACCATTTTTTTCTCTCTCCCCCCGTTTTCTTCGTTTTTCCTCCACCTTTGACTTTGATTTCCGACCACGTCCGACCTCCGTTTCGATCGTTCTTGGTACCAATAGAAAGCTCTTGCGACATAGAATCTATTGGTACCAACTTTGAAGATTTTCATGGTCGTTTGAGTCTCCGATTTGGTGGAGAAAGTTAGGGATTTTTCAATTCAGAAATCCTTCGATTCCGGCGATTCTAGCCATTTCCCACTCCGGCCACAGTTATAAACATTGACAAGGGAGACGAGGCGAACAAAACCCGACCATTTTTGGAGGTCGCTAGAAAGTTTTCAGAAAGTCGCCGCCAGCCGCCACGTACGGCGGGGGCAAGTTTCCGACCTCCTGAACTTAGAATTTGATTCCGAACACGTTTACGTTTACGTATTCGTTTTAAGTGTAGGATATTATTTTGAGGTTAATTGTATTATATGACCGCCGTATATAAATTAAATAATTATATTCTCGTGTAGATTTTACCGATCGGGATAATTAGGCTTGAAATCGAGGTCACTGCGAGTAACTGGTAGCTTAAACGAGGTAAGGGTTTCAAACTTAAATTTTTAGAATATTTTCCTTATAAGTTTTGGATATAAATTGATTGTGAAAGTTTGAGGAAATCCTTATTTAAATTGTGGAATTGATTTGAGAAATAAATTGGAATGTATTGTGTGGAAAATATGATTTTTATGCAGGTTTTATATTTTGAGATTTTTATAAAAACAGCCGTTATACTGCCGAAATTTTATTAAAAATGATGAGTTTACATATGGGATGCATGGTGAGTTTATTTAAATTGTTTGGTGATTTTGAAATGGTAACCGTCCTAATCGTTATATTATATTATATGTTATTATACGACTTTATGTCGGGGACTGCGCATGGTATTTTCTGGTACGTACACCTTGTATATGAGGTTAGTACCAGGGTCACGGTGAGCCAAATGTTTTCATTTCAAGTATGAATGTTTTATTTAAAATGATAGGCCACCGGGTATGACTAGTGGACGTGTTGATATTACTTTCTGAAAGAAAGTGTTACTGTTTACTTAAAATTTTGTGAACGTATTTAACCATGCAGGATTATCCCATGACTTTATAAAAATGATGTTTTCGACATAAATTATCGGGGATTAGACCCTACTGAGCTTTAGCTCACCCCTTTTTATTTTCTTTCCCTCTCAGGGAGCGCCCAACGCGGATTAGAAGATCGTTAGTTGATGTGGGTGAAATCTTGTGAGATCTAAGGATTAGATTTCTGATATTAGTGATTAAAATTATGTTATTTGAGATTTGTATTGATTAAAGGATTTGTACTTGTTATGGACCTATAAAAATGTTGAGATAACTCAGTTTATGAGTTTTGTATGTTGATGCGCAAATCTTTTAGTGGTAGATGATTAGGACTTCAGGATTTATGCATGTTTCAGTATGATTATTATCTTAGAAATTGAATCCATGAATTCTAACGGGTGATCACATATCTGTGGGGTTATTTGGTGTTGACTTTTGAAATTTGAAAATATTTTTGTTTGTAAACAGATTTCCGTTTTGTTTGATATTCCGGAGTATCCAAAGAAATTAATTGTGGTTTTTATGAAATTTTAATAAAGTCAAGATTAGAAACTATTGATTTTATTTACAACTCTGCCACGGCCTAGGGCCCGGGTCGTGACAGAAAAATGGTATCAGAGCTTTTGGTTTTCAAACCTCGGAATGTAACACCTACTAGAATGAATGGATGGTATTTCACTAAACATGCATCACTAATTGCTGATGATTTGATGTTTAAATTATAGGCTTGAAAGATGCCTCCGAGAAGGAGAACTCGAGTGCAGGAATCAAAGACTGACACACCACCTCCACCACCATCACAACCCATTAATGAGCAAGTGGTCAATCTCTTGGAAGCAGTTATGAGGATGTCTGTCATACAAACTGTCCATGTGAAGGACAAGAATGAAAGACTTCGGGATTTCTGTCGGATATTTGATACTCAGTTTGACGGCAGGCAAGATCCTATTACTGCAGATAGATGGTTGAAGGCAATTAAGAGGGCCTTTTCTCAAGTTGATACGCCTAGTGAGTTCTGGGTGGATTTTTCTATTTACAGGTTGACCGGTGATGCTGTTATATGGTGGGAAAATTTGACAATTCAACGAGACATGACCGGTGTTAACTGGGAAGTCTTTTAGGGGTTATTCCAGGACAATTATTTTAATGCAGACCATAGAAGGATGTTGGCAGATATGTTTGAGAATACCAGGTTCATGGAGTTATCCCAGTATGCTGGAAGGGTTGACGAGTCACTGCTATTGTCAAAGTTTCTAATGCGTCTCAGACCGACGATACGGAACAGGATCTATACACAAGAGTTTAGGAAGCTAACCGATTGTTTGGCTGCTGCCATTCTAGCTGAAACAAACTTCAGGGATAACCAGCCTCCCAGGAATCAACTTTCTGACAGTAGAGACAGGAAAATGACCAAGAAAAATCAATGAGGGTGGCGTAGCCCTAATTATGCTACTAGTGGAAGTGGCACAAGTAGCGGGTCTTCGGGACGGAGTTCACCATATGGCAACTGTTATAATTGCGAACAGTAGGGTCATCTGAAGAAGGCTTGTCCATATCCGCGAAAGTCCCAATCATCTCGTGGAGGAGCCTCAGGGAGCTATTCAGATTCGGCTTCCTTCTAGGGCCAACATATGCACAATCCATCCCATGCATCATCTCCAGCATTTGCCTCTCCTGATCCACAGCGCCAGTATGTTCCGCAATACCAACATCAATACCGTGCATTTACTTTGGGATTTGGCCAGAATGTTCCTCAAAATTTTCAAGTTCCACAAGCATCTGGGAGCCGTGGTACTTCAAGCTATAACATGGGTTCTAATGCTAGTGGGGGCCGCCCAGGAAAGGGAAAGGGAAAAGGAAAAGGAAGGGGCACCGGACAGGCTTATGCTGCTACAACTGAAGAGAAGTGTGATCACTCGGGCAGAGGGGTGATTGATGGTATGGTTCTAATTTCTCGTTCTTGGGCTCATGCTTTGTTCGACAATGGTGCATCACATTCTTTCATTTCTTTATTGTTTGCAAATACTTTGGGGTTGGGTTTTGAGAATCTTAACATGCCATTGAGTTTGGAAACCTCATTGGGAAAAGCTCATGATTTAACAGTATGTTGTAAATCAGTGAGCAATAGAATTGATGACAGGCGATATTATGATGATTTGATTGTGATGCCCATGGGACAATTTGATGTGATTTTCGGTATGAATTGGTTAACTAAATACCGAGCACAAATCAATTGTTACAACAAAAGGGTGATACTTTACACAAAGAATGACAAGGTTGTTTACCAAGCGACTCAGGGTATAAAACAGCTAAGTCCAATTCTGAAAACCTTATTTGGTGGAAAGAAAAGACTGGAAACCTATGGTAGTGTATTTGCCATTCACGGGGAGACAAGTAAGGTAAACCAGTATTCCCAGGTATATGTGGTTGATGAGTACCCATATGTATTTCCTGAAGAGTTACCAGGGTTGCCACCAGATAGAGAGATTGAGTTCAGTATTAATCTAGTTTCCGGGACTCAACCAATTTTCACAACTCCATATCGTATGGCCCCAGCAGAACTAGTGGAATTACGAAAACAATTAGGAGAGCTTCTAGAAAAGGGATTTATTCGGGAGAGTACCTCTCCATGGGGAGCTCCTGTTTTGTTTGCAAAGAAAGCTGACGGTTCTCTGAGACTTTGTGTAGACTATCAAAAGTTGAACCAAGTGACAGTAAAGAATAAGTATCCCTTACCCAGGATAGATGAGTTGTTTGATCAACTCGGAGGATCAAAGTTCTTCTCGAAGATTGATTTGAGATCCGGCTATCACCAATTGAAGGTTCGGGCAAAGGATATTCCTAAAACAGCCTTTCGGACCCGTTATGGTCATTTAGAGTTCCTTGTTATGCCGTTTGGGTTAACTAATGCTCCTGCAACTTTTATGGACCTCATGAATCGAATTTTCACACCTTACCTGGATAAATTTGTTATGGTATTTATCGATGATATTTTGGTTTATTCCAGAACTTGTAAAGAACATGTAGAGCATTTGAATATAGTCCTGCAAACACTTCGAAAGAATCAGCTCTATGCTAAGAAAGACAAATGTGATTTCTGGTTGACCGAAGTCAGGTTCTTGGGTCATATGATCTCCCAAGAAGGAATATCTGTGGATCCTGTAAAGGTGGAAGCTGTCCTTCAATGGGAGAGACCAACAAACGTGATAGAAGTTCGTAGTTTTCTTGGCCTAGCTGGTTATTATCGCTGTTTCGTTGAGAACTTTTCAAGGATTGCTATGCCATTGACCCAATTGACGAGGAAGAATGTAAAGTTTGTATGGAATGAAGATTGTGAAGCCTCATTTATGGAATTGAAGTAAAGATTAACCACAGCACCTGTCCTTACAGTACCGGATAACAATGAACCCTATGTAGTATACACGGATGCCTCGGGTACTAGTTTAGGTGGTGTTCTGATGCAAGGCGGAAAGGTAGTGGCTTACGCCTCCCGTCAATTGAAACCGCATGAGAAGATTTACCCTACCCATGATTTGAAGCTTGCCGCTGTGATTTTTGCATTAAAAATTTGGAGTGTTACCTTTATGGAGTAAAGTTTGACATCTATTCAGATCATAAAAGTCTGAAATATCTTTTTACCCAGAATGATCTAAATTTGAGACAAAGGAGATGGAGTGAGTACATGGAGGATTATCATTTTAACCTTCAGTATCATCCTGGCAAGGCAAATGTGGTTGCAGATGCCTTGAGTAGAAATCTCATGGAATTTTGGCCAATTTGGCATTGGAGGATTGGAAGAGAACTATGGTCATTGGAGATTATGATCTGTGTTTACAAGAAGACGAGGTAACAACTCGTGTTTACAATGTGGTGGCTGCACCTAGTATCCTGCAATGTGTTAAGCAAAGTCAATGGCAGGATGAAGAATTGAGAACTCTGTGGAATCGTTTGATAAATGGTGAGCATCTAGAGGGTTGGGAAATTAAGGCAGATGGATTTATTTATTATAAAGGAAAAGTGGTAGTTGCCAACTTAGAAGAGATGTGTTGGTTGAGGCCCATAAGTCCAAGTTTGTGGTGCATCCAGGTAGCACAAAGATGTATCATGATCTCAAGAGACAATACTGGTGGACCGGAATGAAACGATAGGTAGCTGAATTTGTTTCTAAGTGTATGGTATGCCAACAGGTGAAAGCTGAACATCAACGTCCGTCAGGGTTACTCCAA